>WBMZ01001862.1:52953-100234 GCA_013400975.1 Atrichornis clamosus | reverse complement strand
ATAATGAGAAATTAAATGTTATAGTATCTTCTGTACATCCCGTCATTCTTCCTGAGGGAACTTCTAGAAGCTTCTCACAGAAGCCACTGCTGTAGTCCCCCCACTACTAAAAAACAGGCCATGAACCCAGTACTGCATATAATCAAGTATTCTTGACATCAAAAGGATTTGTGTCTGCTTAAAGTGCTTGGATAGAGCCCAATGAAACAACATAAAAAAAAAGTCTAAAATATGTTTGTTATAACACAGACTCAATATAGAAGCAATTATCTGGCAACCAAAGATTTGATTCTTTTCTGTTCTGTTTCATGTGGTTTGTAACTTTGTCACTGGTCAGTAATACTGCTCAGAATAAAAAAAAACGATCCATGGGGCATGGCAGCTCAGTGGAATGTCCCTTTCCCACAACAGCTTAACTCGTTTTTCCCTACTTACTGCTTTGAAAATTGCTCTTTCTTCACAGATCACAACTGAGTAGCTAAAACTCTGATTAGGATATTCAAATGATCTTATAACATAGTTTCTGGAGTGCAAGCAAATCGACTCTCCATCCATTTTTTAACAAGTCTATATGGTCTTTGATGCATGAATGATGTTGTAAATAAATTATAAACTAAATAAATGATAAGATTGCCTATCACATAAAGCCAATGTCTATTCTTTTCACTCTCTGTGACCTACTTTTTCAGTTTTATAAGCTCATTCTACCATAGTTCCTTTCTCTCTTCTGTTTATTTACATTCTATTTGCATGCTAATTTTTTCCTCACACAGATTATTTATTTTAAGATATGTCTAATTTTTCTGTTGAAATGTACACTTAATATCTGAATTTGTATGATACCACCAAAGCATACTGAAAAAACATGGCTAATTCAGCAGAACAGTTCAAAGACTTTAAGAAGTCTTTCGAACAACAAAGCAGCACTGCAATATACTCTAAGGCCTATAAATATTGAAAGTCTAGAATCCATGTCAATATATCTTGTGAAAGTGATGTAAGGCCACTCAATATGTATTTAATTACTCATTATTTAATTCTGAAAAAAAAGTTTGCAGGTTTTAACCACGAATTCCCAATATACTTCAAGTTAGAGTGAAGAATGCAAAATCATTGGGCATCATGCAATCAAAAAATAAAGCAATAATAACAAAATATAGAACAAACATAATCACTGTAGGTTTGGTTCCTTTGGGCTTATTTTTCCTGTATAGTGAAGTAAGAGGAAAGTAAAGTTTTAAGATTCAAAGTACAATAGTATAAAGAATGAGTTACAGCAGGTTTATAAAAATTTGCAAGGTAAATTACTAGAGGGTAACATAGTCCCTCAATTATATTCCACAGGCTACAAACACACAATATCTGGCAAGTCATTCCTGCCAAATCAGTTTTCATAGTAGAATATAGCAGTAGGACAAAGTGCAGTTTTGGGTGTCATGATATATGAAGTACATAAAACTGTAAAAAGCATCCAAAGAAGGGCTATGAGAATAGTGAAGAACTGAGAGGAGAAACTGTACAAGGAGAAGCTGAAGTCATTTAACCTCACTGCAGTTACAATTTCCTTGTGAGGGAAAGAAGAGAGGCAGGCACTGATCTCTTCTCTGTGGTGACCAGTGACAGTACCTGAGGGAATGGCCTGAAGTTGTGTCAGGGGAGATTTAAGCTGGATATTATGAAAAAGATCTTCACCCAGAGGGCACTGGAACAGGCTCCTCAGGGAAGTGGTCACAGCACCAAGCCTGACAGAGTTCAAGTAGCCTTTGGAACACTCTCAGGTGCATGGTGAGATTTTTGGGTTAGTCCTGTGCAGAACCAGGGGTTGGACTCAGATATTCTATGACTCCATGATATTGCAGTTTTGTGATTTTGAAATAAAAACATTTAACTAAGTATAACAACATGGTTCAAGAGAATTATGGTTTGTGTTTCTTCATTTTTCTACAATTTATAGGTTAGATACCTCCCTCTACTAAACCATTACAGAATAAGACACCTTTTTAAAAAGTGCTTTCCTCAGGAGGGAGCAGGTGTATCTAGTTGCATAGACTGCATCTTCATTTATATTCAGGTTGTGCCTTCATTTAAGTAATGCTTAACATTCTTATTCAAGTACACACCAAGTCAATTTTCAGAGTCCTAACAAAGTGTTATTGTTCCAATGATTAATTACATATATACAACCATATCAATGCTTTAGTATGAAGGTGTTATTTGCGGGCTATTCAGAATGGAGTGGAAAATATTAAAATTCTTCCAAAAATCTAGAAGACTTAGAGAGAAAAATCTCTTTCAATGAAAAAAAAAATTTTTTTTCTTTTACAACTACTTGGGATTTCTTTTAAAATCAAAGCTTCTTTTACATATTCCATCCAAATAATTAATATATCTTTTATTTACCTTGACACTATAGATTTTTCTCCCCTAAAATTTCACAGTGGCCCAAAAAAAAAAGAAGATATTTTTAATATTGTAGATGATGTGTCTAGCCATAAAGTATTTCTTTCAAGCTGCTACTTTTGCAGGGTGTTGGCCTTGTTTTAAAGAGCTCCTATGTGTTGGAGAGTTTTCATTATCTTACAGACAACGAACAAGTTCACAGGCTCTTTCATGTGTTCCCATACAGCCTTCCTCAGGTGCCAGACAGAGGAAACACAGTCAATGTCAATCCTATGCACCACTGCACTACTGCAAAGCATCCTTACCAACAGCTCATTACAGGATGAAGTGGCACTGTTTTGTCACTTAATTACGAGTTACTCTAACAAGATGGAAAGTGACTAGTGTCACTACTTTATGCTTCATAGCTATAGTCCTTGAAAACAAAGATATACAGACAAGAGTCACTGTCTGTGACTTAAACACTCTGTACTCTGCAAGGCTGTTGTGCTTCCTTTGTTTCCTTCTTATCTTAAAGTTGCTGCATGACTTATGTGCTTCACAGGCAAGATAACCTCTCGTAGCAGTTCACAAAATTGCAGCCTCTATGTTCACAAAACTGTGCATCAAAAACAATTTGCATCCAATTGGATTTCATTGAAGAGTCAAAATCCTGTTATTAGGCTCGTTACTTCAAGATATGTACAGAACAGCCTATCAGAAATTTCCATGAAGCAGTAGGAGTGCTATAATCCTTCCATCAGCTGAAATAACCCTTGAAAAATATTGAGGATACCGAAGTGATCAGAATTCATTGAATTCCTCTCATTTCTATGTTTCTACATAGTTTTCCAATTACCACTAAGCCTAATGGGTCTTAAAACAGAGATGGATATTTTATTCAACAATGCTGTTAATGGACTAATCTTGAACCCATTATTTTCACCTGGAGTGAAAATGTAATTCTGTTCTTCCTGACTTACTACTAACCAGTCCTGGATATAACCAAGATTTTGCTAAATTGATCAAAAATACATTTTAAAATTATTTCTCTTATGTTGAAACTAACCGTAAATATTCCTTTGACAGTCATGGAAATAAGGTCAAGAGTAAGGAATACAATTTGATTTTTTTTTAATAGTCTTCCGACTTCTAATCATGGTTTTCATCTTCCAAATCTATATCATTCTCTCACCTTCCATAACTGGTTTAATAAGTTAAATTAAACTTCATTGTTTTCATCAATTAACACTTCATTATTTTCATGTATTAACTGAATGGTTTAAAATTGCTTTAAGTTCTCTAAAAAGAAGAAGTTGTAAGAAGTGATGAACAATTTGCCATGTCACATGATAAAGAGAAACTTATTTTAGTACTGCAGGAGACGTCTGGGATAAGGATAGTAGAACAGAATATTTTTTTACTCTTATCAAAAAAAGGGAACAATGTAGCCTTGAAGGAGTAGATAAAAACAGAAGTCATACAAAATGCAAGCAGGATGCCTGCTCAGCTCTGCAAGGCTGACAAAACATAAGTTATGCAAAAAAATGATCTTGAGTTTACTCAAAAGCAGGGGTCGAAGGACAGCCACATAAGGACACCAGATGTTGAAAACAACCAGAGCCCCAAAGAATCATATAAGGACTTCTGACTTATAAGGGGTGTGACTAGACAAAATAAAGTAATATGTATGCATCAAGTACGTGGATATAGCTAATGAATATATAATGACTGCGTATGATAAAAATTCTGTTTACCCAATGGTCAGGACTGTTGATTAGAGGAGAGATCCTCCAAGTGACCAGCATGCTACAATAAAGAATGTCTGCTTTCAAGTACTCAAAACTGTGTTAAAAAGTTTCTGTCTGGCCGATTTTGGTATCAGAGTTTAAAGAATTGATCTTCCATTGCAGTAATATCCTTGCTATATTGCTTATTTGGATGATCATTATAAGGCTGGTTGCCTCCTAGATGCAAACAACCACATGAGCTAATTATTGAGTTGTAATGACTAGTTTAACATAAAACATACACATGCATCTTATTTTCTTAGTCTTTTTGCGATCCTAATGGTGCCTACAAAAAGGTTCCATACTTATAAGTTCTGCATTGGTTAGGTTCACAAATATTTGGCCAGTAGAAAGGTGAGCAAGACATAACCCACAATTTTTATGAGATTTGTGAAAACCTTCTACTAAAGATGAGTTATCTGTCTACCATGAAGTGATAGAAACAAAGAACCCAGGAATTTCACGATGATAATGACATGTTATCGCTTTCAGTCCCTAGTTCTTGGTACAGTATCTTTGTACTGTAGAAAATTCCTACTTGCATTTGCTGGAATGCTTGCTTCTCCTGCTCCTGAAATGTACTGATCACATTAGTAATGTATTATAAATCTAGTAATCTACTAATCACAAATACTTGCATAAGAACTCACCTTGTCTTTCAACACCAAAATTAACCTACATATGAAAGGTGACCATGCAAGGAGACATACTTCTTCCATATAGTAAAAAGATCTACCGTTATATCTTACTGCAAAGGGGGAGATTATTTTTTTTCATTTTTCATTTTTGTTTTAAAATTATCTCTAGCTACTTCACCACTGTGTATATGCCAAAATTGCAGTCATAATTGCTAAAAGAATCTCACTCAGGATCCCTGTCATAGCAGAAAACTCAACACACACTCTGTTTTAACAGCAGTACCATTCTTTGGTAGCCTGCCATGTATATGAGTAAATTATACATTGTAAGGTAGCTTGCCTCCTCCTTCTCCCTTTCCATTTTATTATATAGCAGTTTGTTTGCTCTTATCGTTGTCTTCCCTTTTCTTCTGTTTCTGCATCCTGTATTTTATTACTTTTTTTCAACCTTAATGGACTAACACTGAAAATCTCATATGGATTCAAATGAATTGCCAGTATTGATCTGCATAGAAAAGTTCCTACATAAGGTCACCTCAGTGACCACTGTATTCCCAAAATAATAACTAGCTACATTTCCTGAGGAAACATTTTTATACTTAGTGGCAGATAGAAGGTTTAAATACATTACTTTACAGACTGTGATACTCTTCTCTGATGCATTTACAGAACACATAATTGGCTGAAAAACTTTCAAGCTGTATTCCAAGATATGCAATGTTGGGATATACCACCTCTACAATCTATAAAGTTTTTCTGTTACCATAGCCAATTTCAAAACTGGTGTGTTAATAACCTGTAAATATGAAAGTTTTCTTACAACCTTGCCAGTATTCTAAAATCAAAGGGGATTATACTTTCTTATTATCCACTTTTCCTTATTTTATTGGGGTAAAAAGAGACGATGACTGAAAAATTAATCCTCCATTTTAAGGTAGACCTAATGATGGCAAGCAAGCTTGATGACAATTGCTAAGAGTTCCTAAGAGTGGACACAGCTAATACTAGGCAAAGGATTAAGTGGTCAGCAGCAAAGGAAAGGAGAAAAGAAGGAAATGAGAGACCAACAGTATAAAATCATGGCTGTAAATATATCCTGGGTTCCAGTTTTTCAGCTATAATTAAATAAACAAGAGCTGATGTAAAATGATCACCACTATGCTGATGGACAGATAACTTCAGAATCAGAGCATTGAGAGCTTTCAATTTATTCACAGACATAGGTCCTGTGTGATGTGTCTGACTAAAGGAAGAGTACATTTGGCTCGTACTTAATAAATAGATGTTCTAAAACAGGCTGGCTGACCTAAAGGGCTAAATGTTGCATGACAGTCAAGGACATGGTACATCATCACAACAGTCCTTAAGTGCTTTCCCAAAAGAGCAAGCACAACTCCAGAACAGCCTTATCCATTGCCAATAGAAATTAAGCGAGTAATAAAATTTCAACATCATAACCTCTGAGTTCTTCTCAAGTATCTTGGTTCAAACCATGGCAGTGCATCGATCTACAATACAGTCTGGTGAACTGGTGTATTGGGTCCAACCCTGTGGTCCCAAGTAGTGTCAATAAGATTTATAGAGGTGACCAAATTATTCACAGCAATTTCTTCAGAAAGTTTCATTTCCTTCTCTCACATGAGAGTGAAATATCTCATTTTCTTATAGATACTTGTCACATGTAACTAACTTTTGACTATGTGCCTTTCAGGGTGTCTAAATGTGGAGATAATAGTGTGTTTAATGAATTTCTGCCAATAAATCATGTATGAGTTTCATATTAGGAGTAGTTATATCTAAGGCCACTGAAAGATAAATTCTTAGAGTGTAAATATGTACAGATAAGCATTCTTAAAGCCACGGTCACCCTGCCACTTTGTTTTCCTGACTCAATGTACGTCACCCTTAGAGACAGAATTTAGATTGAAATACTAAATTATATGTGTACACTTAGTATAATAAGACTACAATATTTCCTTTAAGCAAAACATAAGATAAAATTTACACAACTCTTTATTCAGCCTAGAAATTAAGCAGAATTGATTTATTACGAATACTCTTAAGGAGTCCTGTTTTGTTCTAATTCTCTATATAATGTAAACTTTGGGAAAGTCTGCCATTTGACTAACCTTTCTGATATTAATGTTTTCAGACTTAACCTCCCCATTTAAAATTGATTGAAAATGTTTTTATTTCTGGCAACTAATCAAATTAAATAATAATTAAAAAAACAAAACTAGAGAAAATAATTTGAATGCATTTTTTACACACCAACAAAAAATTTCCTACAGAAGATATATGGTTTTGTTTTGCATACAAAATTTTTCCCAGAATTCTGTTGCCAACTTTATTTAATTATTGCTTGGCAGTGATGGATCCCAGCTGTTACATGCCTTTGCAACACATGTATTGAGCTATTCAGCATATACAGACCCTTTTATTTTCAGGCAAATGAAAAAAGAATTTACAAAATGTACTTTAAAAGCAAGTTTTAAAGTAATTTTAACCAGGGGAGTCAATTGTGTAACCATGAACAATTGTTTTAATTTCTTAATCAAGAAAAAAATTAAAATATTTAGTTGAAACCAAATCATACTAAAACTTGAAGATGTAAAAGAAAAGGACTTCAAAAACATTTATTGTTGTTGTTTGTACAGTATATGTGACTTGCATAAAGTGCATGTCATTCCTCAATATTATTAATTCAGGATCTTTCACTAATTCACTGTGCAAAATGTGTTGAAGTAGTTGAATAGTTCTAAGGACTAGTGAAAAGGTTTTCATTTCCTTCTTCATTAAACAAATTCCCAGAGTTTATTTTGTTACTGAAGACTCTCCAGCTTCTGCCAGCCCCAGGATTTTATCAACCTGATCTAAATTCAAGTCTTCTGCTTACTTGTATATTGGGTTCTTAGTAGGTAAGCAGGCTGATACCTGAGAAACCTGTGTTAAGGAGTTCCCCAACGATGTGTATTACACACAGCACTGTTGTTAAGGGGGTATTTATGGGCTTCGAAGTCAATAACTGAATCCAGGCTCCATATGCCAAATATAACCCTGCACCAGCTGGTTGAAAAGCTGTTTCTCTCCCTCTCAGGGAGAGCTCTGGGTAAAATATTCATGACTTGAAAGGAGGCCCTGGAATTTATTGCTTTTATAAATGGAGAGAAAAATTAATCCTATGCTTAAAGGACAAAAGCATCCCCGTAACTTTATGTTCTCCTTTTTCCCATAGTAGCCCAATACAAATAGTCATTCTGTAGCTTTATGCTGCTCATGTCACTTGTCTAGAAACAACTTTCTTTTTCCTCCTAGCTTATGAAATAAACACCTGGAATTCAAATATTTTGTTCAAAGTAAAAAAAAGCTAGTATTAGGTAAAAGTAAATATCTAAAGGCTCATATAGATTTCAGAGCTGCAGATGCTTCATTAGAAATGTTCAATCTACTAGACTACTAGCAACCTGGATGATAAAACTGTGTGGGTATCTCTGTATGTGTGTGTATGTGTAAGTGTGTGTATGTTTGTATTTTGAGTTCTCAGTTGCTCAACCAGCAACACATTGGAAAAAAACAGATATTGTTCCACAAAAAGGCACTTCTGTTTTGTGTTAAAAATCAAATGCTAAGGTCTTGCTTATCTGTTAGAGAAAACATAGGGTCACTACAAGGTTTCGATTTAATATAATACTCACATTACATAGGAACTGGAGGAGTGAGAGGAAGGCAAGGCAAACCAAGGTAAGCCAAGGCAAGGTAATACAGGTGACCTTAATTGAAGAAAATAACTTTTAAAAAGTGAGGTAAACACCCAACATTTTGATGTGGGTGTGCATTTTCCTCATGTATTTTTTTAAAATACATTTTTTTGGTTAAAGAAACCCCAAAAAACCATGTAAAACCCCACAATGGGAACAAAATAGTTTACATTCTGAAAACTCTTAATTCTCCATCTGTGTCTTACATATGTTTAACATCAGGAGTTGCAGAATGTCCTTTCTATTCTGTTTTGAAAGCTATCAAATATATTTTCACTAGCTCATCTCAGCAAGGTAAAAATAATTGTAAATTTCAAGAGGCCTAAGTTTTATGTAATTTCCAAATTTTCTCAACCCTCATATGCAAATTATTTGCTATAACTGAGTATTAAAAGACAACTATTCTGCAAAGATTTGCATATTGTAAAAAAGAAACAAAACCAAACCAAAAAACTAAACTGAATATCACATATCAGGAAATTATCTCAGTATTCTTCCATTAATGAATGCTTTTATTTCACTCATTAAGGGCCTAATGATTTATCTTTAAATATTATTATTACTAGACCTCCCTCATTTCACCTAGTTGCATACAGCATAATTATAGATTATTGTGAAGTTATATTTATTTCTATTGTGGATCATTGAGATAAAGTCTTAGACATGTTTTAAATTATAAAACTTTTAAAGGGCCCAATTTGCTTACTGCTGAGTACAGAGCACTCTATGGCAGAAATGGTATCCTTAACTAAACCACTATGACACAATCACCTTTTACCTTCTGAGGCAATGCTTCAAGGACAAAAACAATGCTGTGGTCCAGCACCCTTCTCACACCCCAGACTACAGACTCATCCTGTATGCAGGATTACAGCGTTACAACTCATCTTAAAACTAAAATAATACCCACCTGCTGTGCCACATATGAACGAAAGCAGTTCTAGTTTAACCTGTGGCACTTATCGTAGCTGTGGCAGATGAATGCAGAGCTGCTTCCTTCCAGATTACAGGATGTTACTTCTTTGTCCAACCTGAACTCTCCTGCAGATGTTTTCTAACCATTTTTAGTTTAAGAGACACAATGTGACTAAGGCTTGCTTTCCAAATCACATAGGTGATTTGATTTTTGATTAAAATACATACAATTTCTATAAATGAAGCTTCACAGCTGTCAGGTCTGAGGCATGGCTAATGAGCAGCTGTGGACAGTAACTTCGTCATTTGGCATATCTGCAACTGACGAGGATATATGCCAACAGGCTTTGTTAATCTGAAATAATGGGGGAGGAATTTCAAGTAGCCAAAATAGTAGAATTTGACCAGAGGAAAGCTTCCTGGAAGATTACAGAACAACATTACTGAGATAAAATGTTTTTGCTAAATTGAAACCTCATTTTATATTAGAAATGAAGGAAAATGAGTGGTTATGGGAAAAAGAGACATAATCACAAACCAATAATAAACAAAAATGCAATTAACACAGTAAACAGTGGCTGCAAGAGGTCTATGTACTGTACAATGTTCTCAGATTGAGGAAGATTGGAGTCAATGGTCTTTGGCAATCACATTGATCCTGATCTGGCATGGTGAATGTTATCTCTTTTAGATAGATTGTTAAGGCTGCTTCACACAGCCCTGTTGTCTTTATCTTTTCAGTTAATTGCTCATTCTTTATTGTACTCCCAAATTTTATCACAAGGACAAAGCTACTACCAGTGGAGACAAATATATAAATAATAGGGGATCAATCCATGATTAATTAAGGCATGTCATCTAAGGAATTCCAACCTGCAATGAAAGTCTGGCATACTAGTGATAAGGGATACAGAGGCAAGTTTCAGTTAAGTGCTTTCAGGACTCCATTTTCATAGGGAAGAAAATAATGCTTTAAAGTTATTTTAGATTACACTTATAAAATATTAGGCTGAATGATGATCTAAGTATGTTATATCTGTATCTATTCTACAAGGTAGAAATACAGAAAAAGTTGTACAATTTAATAATGAAACAATGAGAACTAATATGCTTTTTCACAGACTCACAGAATGGGTAAGGCTGAAAGGGATCATTGAAGGTCGTCTGGTCCAACCTCCCTGCTCAAGCAAGATCCCCTAGAGCACACTACTCAGGGTTGTGTTCAGTCAGCTGTTGAGTATCTCCAGAGAATGAGACTCCACAACCTTTCTGGACAACGTGTACATTTCGATGAGAACTGCAAACCCAAGAATGATCTCAATAATCAAAGGAAATCTAATGGGGTTTTAGTACTGTTGCTTGAAGATAGAACTATTTCACAGAAAACTTGCTAAAATATGAAATTATAACTTTAATATTAAAAAGGAAAAGCAACTTTACAAGCAAACTGATAGTGAATGTGAGTGAAATACTGTGGTGTAAATTTCTGAAAAAACAGTCCTGAAAATTTTACATACTTCTCCTGAAAAATTAAATATTTCTATTACAAAGATAAATCTATGGTAAAGGAAAGCATCTGCAAGTCTGCTTTCTCAGTTGTATTTCTAGAAAAAACAAAACAAAACAACCGCCAAGAAACCAAACAACACCCCCCACCAAACCCCCAAATAAAAAAAAATCAATTAAAATTAAAGAATAAAAGACAATAAAAAAGTAAAAACAGATAAAGTTTTATTATTTTAAGCTGAGGTTGAAAATTAGAGTTCAATTACTCAGTTGATAACTAAGACATTACTCATTTTCTGATGCCAATAAGCAGCAGTGTACCCCTCAGTGTCCAGTCCTATTTAACATCTTCATTAAGCATCTGGGGGCCTCCAGACTGAAATGCAGTTTTGTAGAATAGGACTTTCTGAGAACAACCTGAAACACTGAAGTTCTCTCTGAAGTTGAGGAAACACTTGTTCATTGTGAGAGCCCTGGTACAGGTTGCCTCAGGGCTGTGGTGACTCCATCTCTGGAAATGTTCAAAAACAGTCTGAACACGGTCCAGGACCATTGAGTCTAAGTGGCTGTGCAGGGGTCTTATATCAGATGATCTCCAGAGGTCCCTGCCAACCTCATTATAACTACCTTCTATTCATCATATAAATAAATAAAATAAACCATTATAAATAATTTTTTAAAAATTATTAATCATTTGACGTAAATTTTTGAAGTTTTTTAAGTAGGTGTTAAGTTTTAACAGAGTATTTAGATTTACAATACATATGAAAACTGACAACATTTTGAAGACACTTTCACATTTCTATTCTGAAACTTTGTTCTGAAAAAGGGGTTTGCTTCAAAGGAATGCTTTTCTATTGGCCTATCAAAAACTTTATGTTACAGGCTAATGTGAAAAATTTAAACTGCAAAACCAAGAATTGTGTCAATGGAAAACAGTCACTGTTAGGTCTCCCATTTTGTAACAACTTAAAACACCATTTTCAGTACTTAAGTAATATTGTAAACACACGAAACTTACAGGGAAGGTTGGAAGATTTGTAGAAGCCAGCAATAGGAGCATTATCCAAACAAATGCTAAAATACATTACATCAGAGCACAGAGATAATGCACCCTAAGACTTTAGCCCACAAATATATATTCCAGGATATTGTGGTTGGTGCCATAATATGTTTTGTTTCTTTAGGCTGTCTTTCTTATATCAAAGGGTTACAAGTCTCTATGGTGGTTTGGCCACAGCTGGTAAGCTGCCATCTAGTAGCACACTCACTTCCCTATATATGGATGGGGAAGAAAGTCAGAAGGCCAAAAGTGAAAAAACTTATGGGCTGGGAAAAAGACAATATAATAACTGGAGGGAAGGAAAAAAAAAAAAAAAAAGGAAGAAAAGGATGAAAAGATGGCAAAAACGGAATCACTTCCGACTAAATGAGCCTTGAGCAATGCCGGGCTACTATACTCCTTGATTTGCTAACTTGGACTCCAATTCCCCTCCCAATATTATCTCTTTTACTTCTGAAAGTAATCTCATATGATACAGAATATTCTCTTTGTAAGTTCAGGTATTTTGTCCCAGATGCATCCCCTCCCAACCTCCTGCCCACTCCCACCCTACTTGCTAGCCAAACAGAGTGTGAAACATGTTGTAAGAGCATTGTTCAGCAACAGCTGAAAACATACATGTGCTACCAACACAGTTTTTGTCACAAAATCGAAACACTACACCATGTGATCAGCAGAAAAATTGAGAAAATTAACTCTGTCCCAGCCAAACTGTGACTGCTTTGCTGTCTGATACATTTCTTGTAGAAGTCAGTAAGTAGGCATATCTGTCATATCAAGAGAAGGAAAAAGGGAGAAGGAGAAAGGGGAAGCAGAAGGGGAAAAAAAAAGTGCAAATGGATAACTGAAAGGAAAAAAGGGGAAAAAGGGAAAATTGAAAAAGGAGGAAACAGAAAGGGAAAGGAGAAAGGAAATGGAAAAAGGGAAATGGAAAGAGAGAAGGGGAAAGGGAAAAGAAAAATGGGAAAAGGGAAAACAGGGAAAGGGAAAAGAAAAATGGGAAAAGGGAAAATGGGAAAGGGAAAGGGAAAGGGAAAGGGAAAGGGAAAGGGAAANGAAGGGCAGAAAGCAGAGTCAGAAGACGGAGCAAAAGAAAAGGGAAAGGGAAAGGGAAAGGGAAAGGGAAAGGGAAAGGGAAAGAGGCTGGGCTCCATTTCCTTAAACACCTTAAATTGTGTAGTAGTTTATCTATAAAAAGACATGGTCATTTTGCTGTTGGGGTATTTTTCTTTTGGTTTTGTTGTTGTTATTTCAGTAAACATACTTGCAAGTTTCCTTTTAAGAATGAGCTGAGATGATGAAAACAATAAAACCATCTGCATCCTATTATACACTATGTATTGTGTAGACAAAGACAGGACCAAACAATACAGTACAAGTTTATTGTAAGTATAAATTTGGTTAAGGGAACATCACAAAGTAGAGATAATTATGTTTATTTTTAAGAGGAATTTATTTCAAGATACATCTTCTGTAGCTCGACATTTTTGAGACAATTTTGATTCTCTGTATTTTCAAGTCTTCCTTTTAAAAGTTTACTATGAAATTTCAAACCACTTTGTTAGTCATTTATCTCCTGCACATTTTCTTCAGCATTTTGCTGGTCATGTTGGCTCACCAAAGTTCCCATAGCATTTTAATGTTTCCTTTCGATGCTTTTGTTTCATGTTTCAGAACTTCAAATCTGACATGATATTTTCTGTTAGGAAGAGATGATGTTATTACAAGGCACCCTCTGGGTGTTCCCCTGTTGAGGTTTGGAAGAGTACTCATGGTATGCCCTCAGTAGCACTGAGGAAAAACATGCCCAGCTTTCCTGACTGCAGAAGTCTGACATCAGTGTGTTTGATAAAAGCATAGGGTTATTAACCTGTCCAAAGCTACAGTGATCAAGAGCAGGCCCAAACTCCTAAAGGCATCCCCTATATACCTTTTCCTCTTTTCCAAATTTTCCATCTTTCCACCCCTCATCACTTTCTAAATAAATACACCACCCTATTTCTTCTTCTTCAGCTTCTTTGGTACCTTTTTTTTTGAACTTAGAGTTTCCTTGGTAATCTCTATTTAGCTTGCAAACTACGAAGTTCCTGCCCTCTTTCTTGTAATCACACCAATAGCTTATTAGTAGAACTAGATGGTTAACATTAGCTGTCTACTGTGATATCAGGAGCATCTGGCAGCTTCACATGTTGCTGTCTAGGTAGAGTAGCCATATGGGTGGATTTTAAAAAATTTAATATCTCTGACAAAGTCTGTGGTACTGTGTTGTACTGTCTTCTGGAGCCTGAAGCAGCTACTGAACAATTATCTGCCATAGTTTAACCCCAGCTGACAAGTACCACGCAAACATTCATTCACCATCCTTGTACCATCTGACTTTCAGTGTCATCTAATCTCTTTCTCACAGTTCTGCTTCTCACCACAATTGACAGGAAAAAATCTCTGCAATGCCTCAGGCCATTCAGATATGGTTCCTGAGAAAGTCAGTGACTCTGTGTTTAATGATATTTCACTTTATTTTTTCCAGGAATAGATTAGATTGTAATTTATTTAGAGCAGGATACTCTTGTCAAAGGGGTTCTTTCTCCTAGAGAGGTGGATCATAGCTGTGTTATTTTTTCTTATGTTGTTTGGAGGGAGAGAATGAGGCAGAGAAGAACATGCAAACAAATAAACTCTAACATATTTTCTCAGGCTACTGGTGTTAATTTTGATAATGACCCCACATCACTGAAGCAAGTTTTGCAGCTGTATTAAATGCTTTCAGTGATGGGAACACCAGGAAGGACAATGAGAAATAATTCTTCTATAACATTAATGTCTCTCTCTGGAACAGGTAGAATACCACATGAAGGAAGTGTTAATTTGGTACTTCAGTGGCTATACACCTTCCTGATTTGCAGTGCTTCAGCTGCTGTGGCTTGAAGGAGGGTCAATTCAGGTCTGTTTGCCGCTGTCTCTATAGAAATTGTTTTAAAGGCTCTTCCAGGGAATAGTCAAATACAAAAATTTTATGTATCTTACAAATTTTTTTTGAAAAACACTCCTCCACAGTGATTTATTATGTGGGTGAAAACAATTGAAGAAAACAAGAACAGAAAACAAATGTGAAAACATTTTTAAAATAATCACAAAATCACAGAATGGGTCTGGTTCAAAAGGACCAGAGTTAGTCAGCTCATACAACCTCCCTGCTCAAGCAGGGTCATCTGTGAGCACATGGCACAGGATTGCATCCAGACAGTTCTTGAATATTCCCAGTGAGGGAAACTCCATGGCCTCTTCGGACAACCTGTGCCAGTGCTTAGTCACTTGCATAGTAAAGAAGTTCTTCCTTATATTAAGGTAGATCTTCCTGTGCATCAGTTTCTGTCTGTTGCCAATTATCCTTTTGCTTGGCACCAACGAGAAGAGCCTCTTGACATCCTCCTTTCACATACACAGTAACTGCAGTGTTCACAAAAAATCATAAGGAAGTTTATGTTCAGCAGTTTCTTGAAAGACTACATAAATTACCTTTGAGATTCTCATGACTGCAAAAATGTACTCCATTTAACTGTTCATATGACTGTATATGAAAAAAATGAAAGAAAAAAATCGTGTCCAAGTAATATTCAAGGTAGGGGCAGGCAAGTTTTTCTCTTCTCGGGTTTTAAAAGAACATAAGAAGGAATTAATCATTAAGTGAAATTCTTGTCTATTATTTCTTTCAATAAATAATTATTTGTTATAATAATCTTTTTAATTTAGTTTTTTGAAGAGAAGATTTAGAACACGTAGTTACCAATGTCTTAAGTTAGAATGTGTCAAGGTACAGAAACACAAGAAGTAATCAGCCTGTATCCTCCATAGCATCATGGGTAGGCAGAGTCAGACAGTCCTGACATGATTATTCTTGGGTCAACATTTCACAGAGCCCTTTGTCACAACTGATAGCATGGTATTTATGTGGAAGTTTCTGGTAGTTCCACTGTCTCCCATCGGAGTGACGGAATCTGATGGTGTTCACAGAGGGACAGAGAGCATTGATATCATCCTGACAGGGTTTCTACACTTCTGTCAGTGATAAGTTGGATTTCCTGTGTCCTTGAACTATGACAATGAATGACGTCTTCTATACCCTGGTGACAGTTTGCTGGCATTCTCTGGTGATGAACATTAGTTTGAACCAGGATGTGGTTTTAGTAGTAAAGAGCTGGGATGACTGTTTTTGAGGATTAAGTAATGTGTCAACAATCTGGTGTAATCAATATTTAACCAAATTCCACCTCAGCATTTTTCAAATAAATATCAAGAATTAGCCCCATACTACCCAGTGGCTAGCTACTTTACCACATGATCTCTCCTATGGTGGTGCATCCCTCCCCTGCCCCCTTTTCCAGGCCACGCTGTGATCTGAGAAATGCTCGTTAGGACTCAACCTTGACAGACTGCACCTGGGCTCAGCTCTTCCTGAGCTTATCAGAAACACTGTCCGCTCCCAGGAACTGCTGCTGTCTAATGAGCTCCTGTTTTCCTTTTGAAGAGCCTTGGAAACTATTTTTCTTGCCTAAACAGCATAACTTCCCCATTCTCACATTTTCTAATTCAATGTGCTGATCTAACCTGTGGCCAGGATGAAACACTGTTGTGACTCTCTTGCGACCCTATAAACAGTGGTCCAAAATGAGACCCCTTGAGCTCTTCTGGACTGCAGCAGGGTGCAACCAGCAACCTCCCGCTGAGTGGGGCCTCTCAGAGCCAGCAAACTCTCACGTTTGCTGTACCTGGAGGATCACTAAACAGTAACAAGTCCTGATACCCCCACTACTCGAGGCTCGACCCTTCATCCATTGGGAGATGCAAAGGCATCTGAAGGGAGTATTTCACTGACCTCTGAGGGGAATTTTTCACAGGTATCTTGCTTGCACTACATTTTAATAACTGTGTGCATAAACATGCACATATAGCAAATTTGGGAGAAATGTTTCTTCCTTAGATGTTTAAGTACCTTGGATATTTAAGTAAGTTAGGCCTGTAAGTAAGGTTAAGTTGTAAGTTGTAAACTAAGTTAAATGCTGCTAAGTATTGTACTTTTGTTAAGTTGTAAAGTTTAGTTTATAAATCAAATTAGGTTAAATGCTGTTAAGTGTTATTCCTCTGTTAAGCTGTTAAGGTTAAGTTGTAAGTAAAGTTATACATTAAGTTAGGTATAAGTTAGGTGTTGTTCCTTTGTTAAATTGTTACATTTAAGGTGTAAGTTAAGGCTAAGGTATAAGTTAAGTTAAAGCACTGTTAAGTTTGAATAATGTTAAGCTTTTAGGCCATATTCTTTTTTATCCTTGCCCTCACTGTCTTTTTGTAACACACACCTAAACACACATACACACAAACACACACACAGACACACATCCCTAGTTAGTTCTTGGTTCGTTTCTGTTTTGATTGACTGGATTTTGTTTGTTGCTTATTGGGTTTTTTCCCTTTTTCCTTCATATGCCTTAACTGTCTAGTAAGTAGTAGAGTGAATCTTGCCAAAGAACTTTGTTGTGCTGTTGCTTAATATTAAATCTGGTTTTTACCGATACCCTTGCCACTTATTTTTTAAGCACTCTCAAACACTGGTTCATAATACCTCCTTACAGTTTGCTTAGAATTGCTTTTGTAGCAATGTTGTGGTATTTTGAGGTTCTCCTTCTGTGACTTGAGATTGTCTTTTCAGGGAAACAAATTCAACAGTCTTCACCAAATTAAATTAAATTAAATTAAATTAAATTAAAATAAAATAAATTAAACTAAATGCATTACATGGTAGCTAAGATGGGTGAGTGGTCAAGAAAATTTTAACTCAGCTGAAATCCTACTTTCTTCCCCCACTTCTCCCAATAACATAGCCCTTTATTAAATATATAATGATCTCAAACAACATGCTGTTGCCTTTATCATCCCAGCAAGAAGATGTCAGGCTAGCCAAGTACAGCCAGACTGGGCTTCTCCAGTTAAGCTGTTATTGCAAGTAAAGAACAATGTTACTGTTTTCTTACAGTTTATCAGCTGGGTTATTCTTGATTTCCAACTCTTGGAAGTGCTGACTGAGGATCACCATAGTGAACTACAGTGCAAATCTCACTGCCATTATTCTGAAAGCCTGACATAATATTGCATATATATATATTTTATGCTTACTAATAGAACACATTATGATTATTTCAGTAGATTTGATTTGTAGGAGGGCTTAACAAATGCTGAGACCTTTGCTATCTATTTGCAGTCATAGAGAAATTGTGTTTTCTGGGAGATAACTGCATGTCTTAATAAATAACCTTATAAAAGTTAAAAGTCAGCATTTACTGTAGTGGCTAAAATGGAATCTTGCTAGCATAGTGCTGCAGTGTTGTAAGGTTAACTGCATTCTTTCCAATTTGGAGCTAAAATTAGCCTGTTAGTTTTATACTGGCAGAAGAACTGAGCAATCTGTGGATAACTTTAAGGCATTTTACACAATCTACTGACTGCATTGTGTACCAGAGTCAGACTTTTTTCAAGAACTGGCATGTTGTTTATCTGAAGCATTCCATTTCATAGGTGGCAGATAACATTGCAATGCATTGGTTACTAGACTTCACTATCTTGCATTGTGATATGTCAGCATATGGTAGAAAGCTGCATTTCATCACATGAATTGTTATAATGTTTCCTGAAACATAGCATGAAGGAAAGCTTTGTGACAGATCACTTACCCATTAAATGCTAGTATCTGATCTGTAATCAAACACGAAGACAAGAGCAGACAGTACCATGGTTCATCAAGCAGTATAATTATATCTGAATTGCCAGGCACACCTCTGTAATCAATGAAATATTTCCCTTTTTCTTTCCTTGATTTTCATTTATGACTGTGAGTACCAAAAGTGACAGCTGATGGAACAAATATTTCTCTTTATGTTGTTTGTAGTATTAGTATAATTAGTAGATCAGTCATAATAAACAGGCAAAGCATGAAGCAGTGACACTCCTGCCTTTAAGCAACAATAATGCAGAAGCAAAAAGTCCCATGAAGAACACAGTCTCCAAAGGTGGCTGAAAGCAGTTACTTAAATCTGTGTGTGTAGGTACGCAAGTTTCTGTAACAGACTGCTTTACTACATGTGAGTGTCAAATGTTGTGAACAACTCCCATATGAGCCAACTATATTTTATGACTGCTGCGTTTCCTGACATCCATGTTATTTATATTTATTTATATCTATGTACATATATATGTAACCAAAGATAAATTTTTTATATATATATATATTTATATACACCTGTAATATAGTATATTATAATATAAATTATATAGAGAATATTCATCTGCCTTCTTGGGTTGTTTTGGTAATTATCTGTAATTGCCAGTGCTAGATGAAGACTAGATTTTTCTGTTCTCCTCAGGTAATAGAGTAATTATCCCACAGGTGGTCCAGTTTAAGTCAATCCAATTACCTGGGAGACAAAGTAGCCACAAACTTCTAGTAAGCATATGCAACAACACATTGCAGTCACATATGAGTATTTGATTAATACTATTTTTATAAGCCCTATTAATTTCTGTATTATTAAAGCACACTGGTTATGATGGAAATCCCTAGTAGTTATGAACTTTTCTGATGACTTCAGGGACTGAGCAGACACAAAAGACAGAGGATAAAAGAAAAAAAAAAAAAAAATCCAAAAATAATAGTAGTACTTGCCTCATTTTACAAACCTATGTCTGCACTCACAAATTATATATGTGTCAAAGAGAGGATTTCCCTTCAGGTCTTCTGAACCTTACACACAAACATATCCTTTCTTGTAGTGGGCAAGAAGATTGCATGTCATTATGCAACTAGTTTACACCCAGTGTAAGCTGACAACAACAGACTGTCATAATGAGTTGATCATTCCTTAGTGATCCATGTTAAATGTCTTCATGTAGAGTTTCTATGCAGACAGATGTCCAGAAAATCAAAGCACCATGAACAGCTCCATTTCGCACCAATGTTTTTTGGAGTTTTTGGGGTTTTTTTCCCCACTCAGGCTTAGTTTGGGGTTTGGCTGAATTTTGGAATTCTTCTCAGAAAAGAAATTACAGACTAAGTTGTTCAAATGGGTTGGTGTTTATGCAGTAAGGATTCTCATTGCTGTTTCTGAGTTCTATCTGTTCTTGTGCAGCCCACTGAAGTGTTAAGCTAGTGTTTTCGGTCAGTTCTGAAACCATTTAGAAAGAAGCTGTTTTACAAATAATATTCTGTCACCTAATGGTATTTTAAATGATGATAAGAGGCATTCATGCATGATGAAACTATGGACAATTAACATACCCTGCCAAAGCTTTGCAGTGCTTAGCTCTTCCACCTTTTGACATGCAGAGTGAAAATACAAGACATGACATGCTTAGTTAAAAATGGATATTGTCAACTAATTGACAACATCCTGTGGATTAATAACTGCTCACGCACCTGTTGCTCCTTTTGGCAGCTATCAGCAAAAATACTACAACAGCTTTGAAAGAAAGTATGCTTTGTATATTCTTTGACAAAATGTCACCAGCCCTAAAGTATAAAGCAATTCAATAAATCTAGTCTCCAATGATAATTTAGATTTTGATTGGATTGTAGACTTGGAGGTTTGGGGATTCAAAGTTTTAGGAAAAAATAGTAGCTGCTTTGCCATTTGTCAAGGCATTCTGGTCCCTTCAGTCCTGGGAAAAAACAGCTGCATGATACCATTTTACACATGAGGATCAGTGAGACAGAAAAACAACAAGTCAAAATCCCACAAACTATGCCTCAAACTTTCTACCGCTGGAATCCTAGAAGCTGGTCAGCTGCAAATGACTGTATAACAGGCAGGAAGAAAGTTAAAAACTCTAGCAAGTCTCTCTAGAGGCAGAGGTAATTCCACCTTTGGGGTCAGGACAAGAGATAATGAAACCTGCCACAAGAGACTTAAAAGTCAATTTATGACAACTTTATTTTTCTCCAGGTTTATTTGTTTCTTATTCAGTGTCTATAAAAGGAGAATAAGAAATCAGGCAATATTTGAAGATATTACTCAGCTAGTATCACCCAATCATCAGACAAGATCCTTTCTGCCTCACAAAGGAACCAACATGAAGTAAAAAAAACAAGTGTGAATGGTGGAACTCCTGAATGGTCTACTATATGATGTGGTGCCAGCAATTCAAGAACAGAGACAGGAAAATGGCAAATGAACTAATGTCCCAACTAAGAAGAGCATTCCTTAATCCAAGTTATTTTTTGGGATCTTTGATTGCAGTATCTGTTATCGTCTCTTTTTAAAAAAATTTGAACTGTGCCCATGAAAATGCTTCAGATTATAGAGATCCTTATTTTGCTACAGAAAGCACTTCTAGGGAAGCAAAAAAGTTCAGGGACTCAGCTACAAGCTGGGATCCTAGATATTTTCTGTAGGATCAATGTCATTAAGGCATTCTAGGGACAGGATTGCAATATTGGAAGGTGAAGTGGTTTTCAGTCACTTTACGACTAATGATGTAAAGAAATCGTGCATACTTGCCCATTGTCCCAATAAGACATAAAATTACAGGTATTCAAAAATTCCATAGCAAAAAAACCGCACCCCTGTCATGTCTATAAAATATGGCCTTACTACTGAAGAAAATTCTCTCATTTTTCCTAGCACATATATATCATCAGAGATGAAAAAACAGCCTGGTAATGATAGCTGCATTTTGTTTTGCTTTGGTGTTTTTTGTAGGTTTTTTTTTTTCCTTTTTTAATTCAAGCACCAAACAAAAACGCTTCTTTTTTCCTAAACTCCTCATACAATTATACATTAACTGTTTTGTTCTCAATTTCACACTCAGGTTTTGTGAAACGTGGTAAATATCTGCAGCATTTTCCCCTTAATCTTAGCCATGAATAAAAACAAGGAAAATCAGACCTAGTGCTCCTAGGAAACATCTGTGAAATATATGACCTCCTTGTGTTGCTATTTAGGTCAATCACAACACTTCCCCTAATTTCCATGAGAGCAAATTTATATTTTCAATTAGAAATGTAAGTACTGTACCAAAGAATAAAGTTAAAAGCTGCAGAGTATAATGAATGCAAGGGCTATGTTTCAGAATCTATTAACTTGAATGAAATGCTTATAGTAAAATTAAAAATAAATATTAACTACAAAAATCTCAAACAAAACCCCCCTAAAAAACTAACAAAACCAGAATGGCTGCCCAGAATGTTCTTTATTTTGGGGCCAAATTGTTTTGTCTAAGTACGATTTCACATGTGAGTGTGCAGCGAGAAGGTGTTTCAAAAGGCGTGTCCTCCGGCATTCTACACTGCTGTACAAGGACATCTGAAACCTCTCTGATAAGTTAGCTGAGAGACTGAAAACAGATTGTGTTAGAACAGCACTCTGCTCTGACTTTCAGAGACACGTGAAGAACTCTTTGTACTGCTTTGTATTAGGCTCTAAGCATAAGGGTAAGTTCCATTTTCAAAAGAGTCTTT
Organism: Atrichornis clamosus; assembly: GCA_013400975.1. Lineage (NCBI taxonomy): Eukaryota > Metazoa > Chordata > Aves > Passeriformes > Menuridae > Atrichornis > Atrichornis clamosus. The sequence continues at coordinate 77,687 of WBMZ01001862.1, read as the reverse complement.
AAGTCCTTCATATTCTAAATCTTCTTGAAGTTTCTAACATACATTTTTTTTACAATTCATTGTGGTGTCTAAACCTTGCCTACACTTCTCTTTCTTCTTTTTCTCAATATATGCTAAATGTGTATAATCATTGTAATGCAAAGCATTTAATACAAAATTCTTCTAGCACAAAATAAACTACTATCTAATCTGTTGTGAAGAAAATATAACTTAATAAAAACTATCTGGTATACACCTTTTTTAATATGGTCATTTCCAGCTGATCAGAAATATTTTGCTTTGGAAAAGTCACGTGGAATCAGAATTAACTAAAGCATCTGAAGTCAATCAAAGCAATAGCTGAGGAAACTAGGGAAGAACAAGACGCAGAGATCCGGCTTTATGTAGCCATGGTGAGTAACACTAAACTGAGCAATGGGCTATCTCACAATAACACGTCATGGAGGGAAAGGTGTCCAAGCAACATCTTGGAAATTGGATATCTTGGTATTCACTAAATTAAGGTAGTCCCTTGATTTAACCCTATTCTGACATGTGAAGAATATTCTTTCTCGAGAGCAAAAGAGGGTGAACTATTTTATGACTTCTCGCAGTCTTTTTGTATCCGAATATTTAGAAATTATTACTGTGGATTTTTTTAACTCCCCTAGAAATAAAAAGCAGTCTGTGGGTATACAGTAGAATAGTGACATAGTTACTCTATCAGGTATATTTGTGTGGGTGGGCTGCAGTATAACATGATAGGCATTTTTCTTCCTTCTCTCATCTTGTTTGCACAGAAAAGTAAATATGCTTACTTAAAGTTCATTGGCAGGACAGTATGAATCGTCAAGACAATCTGTGAATGGACCAAATAAAATCTTGTTTACCTTTTCCCATGGGAAAACCTAAAGAGGGATAAAACTCTGTTTAGCATCAGCTATAATCTTTCTTTTAGCAATAGGCATACTTAGAGGAAACTTTACTTCTTTGGGATTGACATGTTCTGTCTGAAAGAGGGAATTAGAAGAGAATGGAAGAAAATGCATAGCTGAAGCTCAAATACTGAGTTAACTCAAATTAGACAATTCAGATATCAAGTAAATAAAATGTAGTCAATTTCTATCCAGAATAATAATGGTAAGACCCTGCAACTCCATCATTTCTGAACCAACTTCGTTTTTTGCTAAAATTGAGCTAAAGTCATAGTGTTAGCTCTCCCAGTGTAATCAAGCCTCATCCTGATGCTTCTTACTTGTCCCATGACTCACCGGCATAGGTTTGACAGAATGGAAATTCCATAATCTCATAATTTAGAGTGAGGGTTATTCCTATAAGGTCTCAGAAAAAAAAAAATTGCAAACCAGATTTAAAAATAATATTCTAGAGTACTGCTTCCAAAATCCTGATTGATTTACTCTCTCCAGCAAGCATGTAATTTCTCTACATAAAAATATACACCATAATATTAAAAGTTAATAACATCACCACTGGAGAAATTTAATCTATGTAATGGATTTTCTCACCGAAAAACTTCATCTTGAATTTCATAAACTTCTATTCCTGTTAAGTTTTGTCTGCATTTCACCAGAGTTCAGAGCTTTGGAATTCAGTAAGTGGCTGCAAAAGAAAGACTAGTAGTAATTAAAATACACTGCTGGCAATATGTTAGTCCATTTTTTGATGTGTAGTAGTATGTTTTTCTATTACAAATTGCACTAACTTCAGCGAAGTTGATGATATAACAAAACACAATCAGCTATGCAGACAGTGACTTACACTTTGGAACTACATAGCTTGAGATTTTGACAATATTTCTGTGACACAATGACCAATATGTTGTGAGCTGAACCATGTGGTCATTTTTTTATCTTGGATATCTAGCTCGTTTGAAAATCACCTGGACTGTGAGCACCTTTCTTAACAACGAATGCATCATGATTTCTGAGTCAGGAATTTCAAGCAGCTTTTGTCTCTTCAGATCTTTAGGACTTCCAAAAGTTCTCCTGAAGGAAGAACAGGTACATTTTTACAAATCAGTCTTTTTTTCTGGTCCACAACAGACTCCATTCTAATATGTATAGATTAGAGACTTGGATTGTATAGGTGAAAATCTAAACTGAACTTCTAATCTCTTTATTGTATAGATAATTTTTTTTTTCTGGAGTGGTTAATATATTTAACCACCTAATACACAGACATGGATAGGCTAGTTCAAATCCCACCCAGCGTTATCTATTTTTGGCCAGGACTCCCAGATACCTGAGTACCAAGGACTTTTTTTAACCTTTTGATTTTAGGAACAACATCTACTTTTCCAAGTTAAAAATCAGAACAAACCAAAGCAAAACATATATTTTGAAACATGTTAATTTCTGGAAAATTGCAGAATTCAAATGTAATGTGACTCTGTCCTAAAAGTGATGAAATAAAAAAAACCTGCAATATGCACAAAAGCACTCTAAGACCACTATGTCTAGAAGTGGCTACAGAATCAGAAAATTAATATGAACATAATTTATTAAAATATCCCTGCCATAAGTATCTATTCTGCATCAAAAATACTAACAATTGACCAAGACCCTGACAGAATAAGCTTGCATATAAATGGAGAAAAAAACCTGTTGCAGCTCTGAGCCATTCCCTGAAATTGAATCTGCAGTTTGGTGTTTAGGCACAAGATTGCAAAACATTAGCAACCTTTGGAAAACAGGGGCTGGGACAATAAACAACATTTACAAGTATTATGTGCTCAGTAAAATTTCCTGGTACAGAATAATATTTTGGTCCTCTTGGGTTTATTTGATGGAATTTGTGTTGTTTATGTAGTTTTTATGGGTCTCAGAGAGGCTATCAAAGAAATGTTTGAAAACTAAATTTTTGTATTAAAGAACAAAGGCAGGTTTCTAATATTTTCATTATAGCATAACTTACTTATTAATCAGGTATTTTTTAAGGTTTATCTAATTTATAAGACAAACTAAACCATGTTTTGATGTTGATAATTTTAATAGAATGGATACTTTGTTTATGATAGAAAATATTCCTCGAAAAGAAACTAGTTTCTTCTGAACAAATACATGGATGAATACTTTTCTAATAAGAAGTATTTCATTTTTCAAGGCAAGAAGCTAATGAATATGTTTTAAAGTACATGCTTTTAAACCGCTGTGGTTGAACAACTTTTCTTAAATCCAGCATGTCAACCATTAAATTCAACCTCTTACAGATACTTTCATAAAGCCTTTATAATATCTATGTAGTTGAAATGCTATCACAGTAATGTGCCATGATATTACAATTTCCAGGTAAATGGATTACTGAGAAAAAGGTAACCATTCAGAAAGAACAGGATACTTCCATAAGTGCGTCTGGACTAATATTAGCAACAGAGAGAATATTTTTTAAATGTTTAATTTCTACTGATTGTAAATTGAGCTTTGTCAGGGATTATCAACAAATTTAGAATAGCTGGATGACTGACAGGTGTTTCAGGTCAAAAACACTTTTAAGTCAAGTTTCCATTTGACTAATATGATAACTTTGTGAATATCTACATGGCTGAACAGTTTGCAGGTTTGCATCCACCCTTATGTAGTCAGGTTTAGGTTCGGAGATCATTTCAAAAGTATACAGGAAGGTATTGTTTTTTTCAGAAAATAATTCTGGAAGTTAAAGGAGAAAAATATTCTCTTTCTTGGCCTTAATGTTTCTAAGCATACTACTTAGTAAAAAATTCAGTAGATTTGTGCTTTAGGCAAATACTCTAACAGTGCTTTTGAACTCTCTTACAGTCTTAACAGTGAAGTATATTAAACAAAATGGAATATCTAAATACTTATGCTTATTTCCTGATGTTAATAACTTAAGAAGATACAAATCATGAATGAAACCATTAATTATTTATTAAGAATATCCTACTGATGAGAGACTAATGACAATGTTCAAAACAAGCCAGAACCTCTCTTAATAATCTGCAAAAACAGAGAAATCCCACTGCTGGGCATTTTTCATTCAGAGATTAAGGTTTTATTTCATTGCAGCATATGCAACAAATGGAGATGCTCTTTCTTTATCCTTAACACCTACATTTTTCCTTACTGATGTCTGACAGAAGATAACAATCTAGCCTCAGTTTAAAGAAATACAGATTGCTTATTTTCACCTGTCCAGTCCTTAGACAGGCATAATTTATATCAATGCAGACTTCATTTTTTCCAATAATTATGACCTGCGTTAACATTTTGCAAGAACATCTGCCAAAATGTATTTACTTTGGTGCTGATTGGTGCAAAATGTGAAATATACAAACCATTGAGAAATAATTCAATGTCATGCCCTGCAATTAAGGAGAAGTCAAGAAACAATAAAATCCAATTAATTGTATGCCTACATTTAAAATTTTCATGCTGTAGTTAGAAAAAAGAATACCAAGTCAACAGCAATAGTGTAGTAAGGATGAGCATGGGAACACTTTGAGAAATAAGAAAACCTAAACATAAGACAGCACTCTGTCTCTGCCACCATATCATTTCTTATATTCCTTAGACATTTTAATTAAGATGTTAATAAATTTAGTGGTAGGTTTAATACTTAGTGAAAATTATGGGTCATAAACTGAAGTAAAATCTATTGCAATGATTTTGTTACTTGTGAAAAAAAAGATCTTCGTTGCCTTGTCAACAACAGTAGATTTTTTTTAAACTTTTTATTTTTTTTCCTCCCTGAAGGGAAAGATTGCTGTTTAGAAAAAGATTTAAACTTTAGCCCCCACATATTAAGCAGAATTAATGATCTATTTGCTTAGACACCGTATATTGCTTCTAGTTTATCCATCCACTGGGTAAACGGTAGGCACTACTTGGTCACAGTGATAGATTTAAATGCAGGCTGGGACATCAATCAGTGCTGGCAACTGATTAGTTGTTTGTGTCTTTGACAAGCTCTTCCATCTCCCTGAATGAAAGCTTGCTGATTGCTCTCACTTCTATCCACATTCATTGCCCTCCACTGCCACTATATTATATGGTTAATGCTGATGGTGGAAATCCTCCTTGACAGCTAACACTGAACATCTTCCATTCCCTTATCATTACATACACCTATTCCATGTTCCTTTAAGTACTAGAATTTCTAAGTGAGGCCATCCATGCCATTAGATATACAGAGGGCTGGCACAGTAAGGCTGGGACTTGCTGATGAGAGAGGTTTTTTGTATGAGGAAAGGAAAAAGAAGTTGCATTATAGCATTATATGTGTCTGACTGTTCACAATTTAAGATCTGGTTGTTGAATATGAACAAATTATGAGTAAGAAGGCAAGGAATGGAAACAGTTGGATGGCACTGCAGCAGAGTAGCTGCACAAGTGGTGAAAGGCACAATGGGAAATTCAGTTTCCTTCTCTGGCCAAAGGCAAAATGCTGGAATCTTGGTTGAGATTGTCAAAGCTGTTCAGGGGACTTGGTTGATCCCTACCAACTAACAGTATTTTAAAAGTTTCAACCTTTGACGGTAATAGAATAGATTTATCAGATAACTTCAGCGTTGCTGCATTATCATTATTTTTGCTTTTCTGCAACAGATGGCGAGAATACATTAACTGAAGTATTTGAGGAAGTACAGAAAATATGAATGTTGACTTTCATGACATCCAACATTGTCTGGCATATGCTTGACATGTGTGATTAAGCATCAGGAGGACTGGAACACCAGTAATGAAGATCGGTGATGCTTTAAGTGGTTCTAAAGCGCATATTGAGGACAGGACAACTGCCAGATGCTTTGAAGAGTCTTTTACTGCTTCTAATAAAAGATACAAAGTGACTATTTACACATATCTTAGACAATAATGAATTTTTTTTTTGTGAAAGTTTATTGGGGATTTCTAGTTGTGCTTTGGGATTTTTAGTTTTTTGGTTTGTTTTGTTGTTTTGTTTGGTTTGGTGTTTGCTTTTGGTTTTTGTTTGTTTGTTTTTTCCTAAGATAATCTTTCCAGATATGACTCTGGTACAGAAAACTGAATACCATTTTTTGTATTAAAAAGAAGATGATAATGATGGATATATTATGGGAAAGAAACAGGGGTGTTCTTGCATGTGGTAAAGTATCTATGTAAAGCCAATTGTGAAAACAAAGAAATAAAGTTGACAGTATCTTTCAGCTGCACATGTCAATTCTCTGAATAAAGCAAATAATGTTCCCTTTATTATAGGAGAAAACTGAAGGGGGAAATGGAAAGTGGATCACCCTATATGTGTAAAATAATGCAAATAAGTGCATGAGATTTCAGGATAACTAAGTAATACTTTAATGCAGAATCACCATCAGACCTGTATTCCTGTTCTCATTGTGTAATAGATACACACAGAAAACATAGCCATGATTAACGATCTTTCTTATTCCAGGCACACGTTGAAAATCAAGCCTAATCCTCCAGACACTTTTGAAGACTTACCCCACCTCATGCTTTGTATTTCTGTGCTTATATTCTGGTTGCTCTATTAGGTATGCTAGAAAGGATGGTGTCTGCAAAGGGAAAACAATTTGATGGAGATTTCTTATTTGCCATGGTTCTTTTCAATATATTAGATCACTGAAGGCTATGCAGCCCTTCAGGGTAGATTTTCTAGCCAGCTGATGGATTTATACAGACATTTAGTGTGATGCGATGGTTGGACAGTCATTTTCTCTGGTTCATGCAAGCTCTGACAGAGGGTCAGGAAAATAAACTGTATGACTGCAAGAACTTTGGAGAATCAGATTCCATTTAGTAAAGAAACAAAACAATAGAGACTGACAAGATCAGTACTGCAAACCACTGAATTATGGTTCAGAAAAATATCAGCTCTTGTTCTGTATCCATTTTTTTGCTCTCTTTAATGAACACTGATAACAGCCCATGCCATTCATACTTGTGCTTTATTATACAAATGCAGTCAAGGGATTCAAACACTGTGCTTTACTGTTCTTCTGTAGATTTATCTTTAAAGAAATCATGACAATGATTTTATATGAGACATTATTTTCCACACACATTGTATATTTCAGATCTCCATCAACAGTTATGCTGAAAGGCCATAAAATCCTTTGCATTTTGCAACTTAAATTGCAACATGGACCTCGAGTTGCTGCTGCTTGTACAGGTTTTGCACACTTCTTGTGGACACTTGAATCCATTCAAGTTCAGGCTTTGGGTTTTCAATTTCCTAAGACTTCAAATTCATGACAAATATTACTTTCTATATTGCACTACATTGCACTGCACTGTACGATCTTGATGTCTAAGATTTACTTACTATTCCAACTGTCAAGCTAAACGATGTTACAGAAAGGAAAGAGCCAGCATATCTTCCAAGGAAAGAGTAATCTAAATTACAGGGTGGTCACAATATACATACAGTCAAAGAACCAAAGAAATATTAAGTGTGGAAAAACTTCTAAGATCATTGAGTCCAAACATTAACATAACATTGCTGTGTTCACCAAAAAACCATGTCCCCAAGTACTATATCCACAACCCTTTTGAACACTTCCAGGAATGGTGACTCTACCACTTCCCTGGGCAGCCTGTTCCAATGTCTGACCACCTTTTCAGTGAATAAATTTTTCCTAATAAATAACCTAAACCGTCCTTGGTACAACTTGAGGCAAATTTCTCTTCTCTTATCTTGCTACATGAGACAAGAGACCAACTCCCACCTTGCTACAACCTCCTTTCAGGCAATTATAGGGATCTCCCCTAAGCCTTCTTTTCTCCAGTCTAAACAGCCCCAGCTCCCTCAGCTGCTCCTTGCGGGGTTTGTGCTCCAGACCCTTCACCAGCTCCACTGCCCTTCTCTGGACACGTTCCAGCACCCCAATGCCTTTCTTGTTGTGAGAGGCCCAAAATGAACACAGGACTTGAAGTGCATCCTCACCAGTGCCAAGTACAGGGGGACAATCCCTGCCCTGGTCCTGCTGGCTGCACTGTTGCTGATCCAGGCCAGGATGCCATTGGCCTTCTTGGCCACCTGGGCACTGCTGGCTCACGTTCAGCCACTGTCACCAGCACCCCCAGGGCCTTTTCCTGTGGGCAGCTTTCCAGCCCCTCTGCCCCAGCCTGTGGCACTGCCTGGGGCTGTTGTGACCCAAGGGCAGGATCCGGCACTTGGACTTTTTGAACCTCATCCCGTTTGCCTCCGCCCATCCATCCAGCCTGTCCAGATTCCTTAACACTCCAACTGAACTCAGTATCATCCGCAAAATTACTGCAAGCTTATTATTTTTATAAATAATTCTTATTGCAATTTGGGTTAAAACCGCCCCCAACTTAGCTTTTTCTGTAAAAATAGAAAAATATATTTTACCTGAAGCAATAATTAGTATACAAAGGGTTGGGCTACCTATATTTTTGCATGTAAATTCCTTAAAATGTCAAAATATATTTATCTCTATCTAGAATGTGATTGTGTCTATGAAATAAAGTAATTGCTGGAGCTATGCTGCAGCACAATGTGTGCAATTTTAATGTTATTTATAGACTATTGTTGGCAGATTAATAGTGACATTGTCGATACATATGTATCTGAGCAAGGAAAACAGTATTACGTCCTCTTTATTTCCAACTTTGTTTTATTCATCCTTTTTCTCTACTCTCTTTTATTTAAATGAGAACTTATGACCTTGAATTTAGATTTCGTTTTGGATTAAACTGAAATAATATTAATGATTCTCATCAGCTCCTTTGAAGCTAGGCTAAGATTTTTAAAATATTAGAACAAAGGACAAAAGTATTTCTTCTCTTCAGCATCGCCTCATAGGCCTACTATTTAATAGACTACATTTGTTAACCTGTTTTTATGGAGTGCTCAATTTTGTCATATAATCAAACTGCTTTGTTATAGTACTTTATACAATTGAGTTAAAACTCAACTGTTGTTACGGAATGTTGAAGACAATTAGGTACTGGCAAAATATATTCAGAAGGGATCTTTTCCAAGAAGTGATTTTTTACTTTTATACTCTGTGTGGAATGATCAGGAAGTTTCTTACTGTTATTAAAAACCAAAAAATAATGTACACTTACTGTTGAAACAGAAGAGGCATGCAAACATTTAAAGATTTAACACAAAGGAACATGTAACTTTGGAGTCCTACTATACCTTTCATTAGCCAGTTATCAAGCTAGAGTTTTGTTATTAGCTTGGGGTCGGAAAAGAACTGCAAGAAAATATTTTTCATTTATGTATATAAAAAAAATGCTTTAGAATTATATTGTGCCTGTAATCTCACCTTGTGTTCCTGTTTGCTCTCAATCACTAAAAATAGACTCAAGGGAGGTAAAAAAATATATATATATAAAAATATATCTTCTGTACAGGTCAAAGAATAACATCCATAGCTTAGTTCGAAAACATCACAACTACAATTTTCTTTACAAGAAACAGTACATTGATATTATATGGTATTAACATTTGTCAAGGTAATGAACAATTTGCTCTTCCTTTGTGAAGACTGGCTGAAGATGCAGATTTTGGAAACTGAGGGAAACTGAATTATTTCAATAGTTTCTTTCTCAATTTATGCTTTCCATAGTTTCTTTCTCAGTTTATGCTTTGACTGAAACTGGTTTTCAACCCCTCACAGAGATATGCCCTTAAAAAATGCTTATTTCTGTTGTAGAGATATGAGCATTGAAAATCAATGAACCAGATCGTACTCCTGTAAAAGTCACCAGGAATGCTCTCCCCGAGTTCACTGAAAGTAACTCTGGCCATTATGAATAGTCCAATATGCCAATGAACCCTGAAACTGAATTACACCACAAGTTATTTGAGATATCTTTTTAAAGTTGTAGTAGCTGAAACTGCCTACATTCTAACTTACAATTGAAATTAACATGTCAGATAGTGAATGTCAGAAAGCAGCCCAGCCAGCAGTACTGGCTATGCTGTTGCAAGTTTTATACAGTAGATTTGAACTATTTTGTGTTAATGACAGACCACTTGTTTAATGTTCCTGTGAATGAAATAAACATTTACAGTATGAAAATGCTTTCTAAAAGTTAACCAGTATTGCAATGAGCTACGAAAAAGGCCAGTAGAAGTTTACTTGTCCATAGTGTAATCAGTATGTTATTGCACTTGATGCACATGAAGATTCAATGAAAATTTGCCCCTGTATTTATGCAGGACAACAACCTTGACAATATCTCCTTCAGTCTCTAATGTAAGTCAACCAGACAGGATCACAGAAACTGTATTTATTGGCTTTGATCTTCAGATAGATCCTGGAATATTTATTACAAGGAAACGTCCCAGTTTCAATTGAATTAACTCTCTGAGTATAGTTTATTTTGCTAAGGTATCTCATTCTAGCAGTATCTTGTGTCATTTTCCTCATCAGGGGAGGGGAGGGGGGCAAATCATAGACAACTACAATACTCAGCTCGTCCTCCCTCAAACACAGAGATACTTCATTTGCCATTGGTAAAAGACATATTTTCAATCAGACGCATTGCAATGCCCAAGTTTATATTTTTCTAAATCCTCCTGCTTGTCAGATATCCAGCTGTGCTGATATCAGAAATGTCATCAACTGTCCATAACAAAAAGATTATGTTTCAGAAACATCTTTATATGCAAACTGTGTTGCATAAAGAAGCACAAAATAAATGTCTATATGACCCTTGTCTGTTTCCTCTGTGCTTTATAAGTATTTCAAACAAAATTTAATCCTATATTGTTAAATATATTAAAATTTCTGATATCATTAACAATGGAAAAAGAGGTGACAATAATAGAAAAAACCCACACTGCTTTTATTCAGAAATATTTTCATTGAAAATTATTTATCTTATAAAGATCAAAATTTGATGATAAAACAGTTTTAAAATGGGAGATAATTATCAAGGAGAATGTGGAGACGAAAAATTATTATGAAAAAGACATCTTTAAGGGCACATACTTAGTGTTTTTAAAAGTTTTATGCATTTGTAGTCTTTGCATCTCCTTAAGTTATGGAAGGACAGATGACAAATATCATTTGATCAGGTGATTTGAATATGGTAAGGGAGATGCTATGGTTAATAGTTTTATGAGCAGTACACCAATTACCGTACAGAAGATTAGTATGAGAAAAATAAGAAAAGAAAAAAAGAGTATAATAATTGATTTTACTTGTCTAGCAGAAAAGGTGAGACTAACAGAAAAGCAAAACAAGCCAGAGAAATCTCAGAAAGCTTTGAAATGCCTTGACAAAAGGAGCAAGATACAAAATGATGAGCATATACAACAAACAGTCCCGAAGAAGTCATTCAAGGCACAGGCAAAATTCTTCTCTTTTAATAGCATGGAAAATATTCAGCCATGGTAATTCAGTGTTGAAAGGAGATCAAAAGCTGATAAAATATCCGACAAATTTCAGAGGGTGTCTTTCTTGATATTGTTGAGGACAATCTTTTCTCCCTGATCTGGGTCAAAGGCATGGCTAGCTCTTACCACTGTTAAGGGTAAAGCCTGCTGATACTCAATTTCAAGGTCAGGTTTCTATGCAGATTAGCCATATGCAAATCATCTCATCAAAAAGTGCACAGGAAGTGCACCTGAAACTGACAGCAATTAATACTGTTTCAAAGAAAGCTACAAAATTTAAAGGAACTTAGTGATAGAATTAACAGAGTATAGAGGTCCATGACTTCTGTTGACTCAAAAGCTTCTGTGTGCATCTAAATATTACTTAATGAAAATACTAAAACAGGCTAATTCGCTTCCTTGTAAAGTTGTCCTCTATGTAATGCCAGCTTTTGGAACTCTGAATTTTTGTTTTGGAATAGGTAAAATGCAGATGTCTAACGTTAGAGTTTAAAACTATGAAGTTCTTTGAGAAATAAATTGGGTTGGTAATGAGTAATTTATCTGAATTTTACAAATGTGAGAGTTGTTTTCATTCATGTTTGTATAAAGAGGTCAGTTTGGCTCTAGAGTGATTATCTCCTGTAAACATGTAAATAGAGAACCTCAGGCTGAGGTTCAGATGAATCCAACTTGCCATGCAATGATGTTCAATGCGAAAAGATGAAATAACTCCCTGATGAACCTGGAAGTACATATGACCAGATATCTGTGCATGTCTCTCAAAGTATAAATTTTGTATTCCATGCATAGCTGCAGACTCACTCTGGAGTCATTATTCTGGAGTCATTAAATTGCTAAAAATGATTTTTCTCTTGCTGTGCTGTAATAGGAAGATAATTCTGCTCTTCTAATCATGGATTCACATAGTAATGGTTAGAAGGATCCTTCAGAGATCACCTAACCTAACCCTTTGTTCATAGTAGGTTTAATCAGATACAATGCCTCCAGACCTTGGGGTTCTGAGTCTTGAATACCTCCAGTGATGTACATCTCACACTGTCACTGATCATGGTAAAAAGTGTTTTCCTTACATCTCATTGGAATTTATCAGAAATTCTCAGACTGCTCATTGTCTCTTGTCCATGCAGTTTCAATTGGACTCTGGCTTGATCTTCCCCTGGTTCTCCAACCAGGTAGTAACAGACCCTTATCAGGTTTTCCAGAAGCCATCTTTTCTACAAGGAGAACCACCCAAGCTCCCTCAGACTTTATCTCTTTGGGTACTGAGCACATTAACAGACCTTACTGGCCCCGAGCAGTTTCATCTAGGGCCTCTGGAATCCCTTTCCATGAGTCCCTATGTGTACAAGAATGATTACCTTGTCTGTGTCATGTCTCAAATATGGGTTCATCTCAGCCTTTCTTGTAGTTTCCCAAGACTGCTGATAAAGTGTCTAAGATTCAGGAGAGGTGGAAGTCAATGTAATAGTGTGAAGCATATGGAGAAAAATTTTTTATTACTTTCACCTTTGCTGAGAACTCACTATTGGTCTGCCTTTATCTTTGATATGTTTTTATCCTTACCTTCCACTTGACTCTTATTTATTGTTTTGAGACAATGGGAGACGGTGAGAGAGCTATGTGAAAACACTGCTTATCCAAACCTGTGACTAAAGGCTTCTATTTTAAAATTCCATCTGCTTTTACTCCTGCTACTAGCTACTGATGTGAGACTGATTTACAAACAGCAGCTGGAACACACTACAGAGGAAGATCCTAGTGTCTGTTGGAAACCCTCTCCTGTGACGAGATGTGGAGTTGGAATTTATCACACCAGAGCTAGTAACAGTGTTCAGTATTTGAGATAGGCTGATGATGGTTTGGACACTAAAACTAAGGTTGATTATTAGTGTTCCTTAGTAAACTGTGTGCTTGTAAGCGTGCAGAAAATGATTTTTGCTGTACATTGATTTCAGTCCTGTCACTTTAAACCAAGTCAATATTGGAGAATTGAAAGGAATTATATAAGTAGAAACAAAAGTCAGGAAATAATTTATCTTTTAGAATACTAATGGTTTACAATTATTTCTGGTGCAGGCTGAGGAGTAAATATTCAGTAACAAAGGAGAGATGTTATTTATATATCTATATATATAAGCTCAAGAGAGGACAGGGCAACTATCAGTTCTTCATACCCACTTTGGAAAAAGTTGGACCACTGTAACTACTCTCCACTAAAAAAATTGTGCATTTTTGTTGGTTTATACATTAGACAATTCCACCTGTGCTATTAGTCATGTGTAACTTCATTAGGTTGTTACCCAGCTCTATGTCAGCAAACCGGCATTTATGTGACTGCCCTGAGCCTCCTAGTACCATCATGCTCCTGAGCTCTTCAGGCCTCTGCCATCCCTTGCACTCAGGTGCAGCTGCTGTGTTTCTGTCAGGTCATTGCTATAAAACAGCTGCTGTGTTTCTGACAGGTCCTTGCTACAAACTGTCTGAGCTTCAGATTATTAGGGCATTGCTGCACACAGAAAGATTTGAGTCTCTCTATATCTCTCTAGATATATGTACATATATGTATCTTTGTGTACTTTTCCTCCTTTTTCTAGCATGTATCTAAATAGAGCAGCATTGTTGATGGGATAACTGGGGCGTGACAGGGTGGGGGTGCGTGTTGTTGGAGCAATAACAATCTTTCCCCTTCATCAGCTGACACTCTGAAACTTCACTCCTTTATTTTTTTTCTCTTGTTTGTTAAAAATAATCCAAAGCATATACATATATTTAAATGTGCATCTGCTCTCTCACATTCAGCTCAAGCTTCTGCCTAAAATAAAAGTCAGCTGGATCAAAATTTGCAATAGAAGTATTTACATTTTCAGGTAGTGAGCTTAAGAGTATTTAGATAAAATTAAAATTCAGTGGTGTGCGTGCTGGAGCATTTATCCCTTATAAATGAAAGTGGAAATGTGTCAGTATATTGGAAACTATTAGGCTTACATGCATCAACACAGAAGAGATGAGGAACCATTTGTGAAACATCTATCTCCTTTTGGAGATAGAAAGGGATTTACTAGTAACTAGACAGCAGAAAAGCAAATGGAGGACAAGGGCCCAGTTTTGAAGTTCTGTTCTGTTTTCTTTGCCCTTTTTCTGCTCTGTATCTCATCTAAGTCTTCGAAATAAAGATGCAATGAGATCAGCAGTTACCATGAGACTTTTACACTTAAACTACCCATGTCTCTCTGCCTTCCACAGATGTCAAGTCAGGTGGAGTGAAACAGATGTATGCTGATATAAAATGTAACCTTTGCTTTTGTAACACCTTTCTTAGTTTTGTCTCTTTAATTTTCTTCACCTCCAATAATTTTCAATTTTCTCCAGAAAAAAATCCTATTATGATTGTCATTGCAAGATGGCTAAAGGCTGCTTTCATAGTTACTGCATAGCTGCATGGTGCTCAGCTGAACTATCATGTTTCATGCTCTGCTGTCCCTTTCTTTTGCTTGAGCATCAGACCTAAAAGAACAAAATAATCACTTCAACCTCTTTTCCTGCCTCTCCATTTAATTCTGTATTTTCAAATGAGACTCAGGAAGTGTAATATAATTTGGGAAAATAGTTCCATCTTTAAATGTTTCTCCTTATTGACAGGTGATGTAAAAACAGTATCACAATATTAGGAGCTCAGTAAGTTTATCCAGCAGGCTGCTGCGTTCTGTCTTTTAAAAATGAAGCAACATTGTAAAACATTATGATAAAAAAAAAAATAAAGTAGTGGAAAAAAAGTGAAAGTATGAAGAGTCTTTCTTCTATGAAAATAATTTACCTAGAAAATTTCACCTGGGAATAGGAAGTTACAACAAAGTTTTCTTTAAAAATTTTAGCTTAAGGTGAGTAGGAAATATGTCTATATCCACCAGAAAAAATGTTGGATGATGTAATAAGAAGACATCTATAATTGTTCCTTGCTTCTGCAAGATCACAGATAATGTAGTTATTTATGCATTATCAATGCCCTGGAGGCCTCCCTCTACCCTAATTCAGTATATTAGACTGGGTGCAAGGGAAGGGAGGTAGGAGTAAGATGGCAGGCAAGGCTCTGTGGGAACACAGATCCTCTTGTCAAATAGATAGATACTCAGGAAAATCCTTAGGTCACACTTTTCATAGATTTACAAAGTTTGCTCTTTTCTTCCATGACCAAAGGGAAAGACATAAAAATTGTATAAGATAATTCCTCTTCCTTGGATAACCTTCCCAAGATATTTTGAACAGGCACTTACACTCTAGACATTTTGCTCTTGCTCCATCCCACAGGAAGGTCAATATAAAAAAAAAAGTAAAATTTAGGAATTTGTGAAAGAAAAAATTATGCACCTCGTTTTTTAATTTACCCGGTGAGTTGTTGTGTCATCTTTAAAAACTCCTATGTTTTGCAAGCAAAAATCCCAATAAAATAAAGTTACCCATTTACATACACTACAGTGTAGATTCACAGTATTAATTAACAACAATATGGCATTGATTCCAAATATACATCAGCCGAAGGTTTTTCTGAGTCTCATGAGTCAATGGAGAATTTTGATTGCCCAATCTTTTTATCCCCAGTTCCGAGGCATGTGGTAGCAGTCACATATTAACTGAACACACACACTTGCATCTGGACTACAAGAAGCAGGGTATAGATGGAATATTTTAAATAATTACGTTCACTAAAGTAATTACAGTAATAAAAAACACAAAAGTTGGAGTAGCACTTCAAATCGGACACATACTAAGTGTCTACATTGATGTTATAGAGGAACTTAGTATGACAAATAGAAGATAGCTCTCTTTCTAAAGGTAAAAATGAACCAGAAGAGTATCTTCTTCTGTGTCCCCATTTTACTTTTCTTTTTGTCTTCCTTCTGAAATAGTTTCTGACCTAAACCAGGTTTTTTTGTAAATGTTACCCGAATGAATCTCTAAATTTATCCTTATTTGATGATCTATCTCTGCTTATTCCTATTATAATTGCTTACTGTGTTAAAACAACATTTATATATAATAGTAGTCTCACATTCAGAATTATTACTATTACAAGTGTATATTATTTTCTGTGTTAAAAAGTATCTATTTACAACCATGGTATAAGATTATGTATGAATCAGAAAATTAGAGCATTACTGTTAAAAACCTTCATACTCTTTAAATAGTAGATAGTATTCGAGAGAGCTCACTACAGTACTCCAAGTGCATTATGATTAACTGCAGTCCTTTTGTTCACAGAACAATATTTAAATACTTTTAACTTTGAGAGGGAGTAGTACTTCAGCATTCAATTTTAAGGTAAGTGATCTTTAATATTGACCAAACTTCTTAGATTAAAGAAAAATAAATATGTTATCACATGAAAAAAATTTCAGGCCAGCCTTAAAAAAAAATGTCTGTGATTGTAATCTTGAAGTGTAAGTGAATACTTTACCAAAGCAACTCAGTTACTCCACCTTCTCAGCTGGATAAGAGAGAAAAGTACTAAGAAAGGCTCATGGGTCAAGAAAAGGGCAGGGAAATCACTCACCAATTATCATCATGGGCAAAGCCAAGTTAACTTGGGTAAATTGATTTATTGCCACTTGGAATCAGAGTAGGATAATGAAAAATAAATAAACCCCAATCTGAAAAACACCTTTCCCCCACCCCTCCCTTCCTCCTTTACTCAATTCCATTTCTTATTTTGTCTGTCTCCTCCCCTGGGCAGCACAGGGGTACAGGGTATGGAGGTTGTGGTCAATTCATCATACATTATCTCTGATGCGCATTCCTTGTCACACTCTTCCTCTGCTTCAGTGTGGGATCCCTCTCACAAGGGACAGTCCTCTATGAACTTCTTCAAAGTGGGTCCTTTCCACAGGCTGCAGTTCCCAACTAACTGCTCCATTGTGTGGGGAGCTCCTGAAGGGAACAGGCTATTCCTGTGTGGGCCCCTGTGGGGTCACAAGTCCTGCCAGCAAACCTACCTGAGTGTGGGCTCCTCTTTCCTTGCACCCACATCCCCTACCAAGAGTCTACTCCATCACAGTCTTTCCATGGGGCCACAATCTCCTTTGGGCATCCACCTGGTGTTTCAGGTCCTCCATAGGCTGCAGGTGGGATCTCTGCAACCCCGTGGTCCTCCATGGCCTGCAGGGGACTCAGCTCCAGCACCTGGACCTCCTCCCCCTCCTTCTCCACTGACCTTGCTATCTGCAGAGCTGTTTCTGTCACAAATGCTCACTTCTCTTTTCTCTGGTGGAAATTTTACAGGTTTTTTCCCTCTTCTAAAAAGTATTATTGCAGAGTTGCTACCTCCATTGCTGATGGGCTCAACCTTGTAGCCAGTAGCAGGTTCATCACAGAGCCAGCTAACATTGTCTCTGTCAGACATGTGAGAAGCTTCTTGAATCACACCTGTAGCTACAAAAAAACTCACCTTGAAAACCTAGCTCAGATTGTTTCTAAGACGTCTTTGATGTAGTTCTTTTGAATAATTTATTCTTCATTTTTAAATAAACATGATTGATCACATGAAGATTTACTAGCAATTATATTGAAAGTGCTTTTTTTTGCTTTATTGTTTTTCTTTTTTTTTCCTTTGGGAAATAAGATTAGTAGACTTAAAAATCACAAGGCAGCATTACAAAATAGAAATTTTATGTGAAATATAAACTATGACCTTGAACAAGTGACATTGAAAAGTTGTTACAATTATCACTTCTCAAGTGCAGAAGAACATTGACAGAAAATTATTCATCTGTAGAAAGTAAATTATAATTTTGTTCTTGAGAAAAGTCATCATTCTTTCTAAGATACTATAATATCTTAGAAAAAACTGATCCCCAACTGGAGAACTGCATACAGCTCTGTAGTCATCAATAAAAGAAGGCTATGGACCTGTTGGAAAGGGTCTAGAGGAGAACCATGGAAACAGTCAGAAGGCTAGAACACATCTCCTATGAAGAAAGGCTGAGAAAGTTGCGGTTGTTCCACCTGGGCAAAAGAAATCTCCAGGGACAAATTATTGCAGCCTTTCAATACTTAAAGAGGTTTTATAAAAAAGACAAAGAGACACTTTTTACTATGACCTGTAGTGACAGGACAAGGGGCAATAGCTTTAAATTTGAAAGAAAGTAGATTTAGATTGGACCTAATGAAGAAATCTCCCATGATAACAGTATTGAGACACTAAAGCATCCCACAACTGGAAGTGTTCAAGTCAAGGTTGGAGGGGTCTTTGAACAACTTGATCTAGTGGCAGGTGTCCCTGATCATGACTTTGATTCAATAATTCAGGGGCTTTGATTCAATGATTTTTGATGATCCCTTTCAACTCAAACCACTCTATGATTCTATGATTCTATGACTTTCTACTTGATGTACATCTTTATATGGTGCTGAAGATTTTAAGTTGATTTCGATTTTCTTCAATAAGTCTAAATTTCACATTCTTCTTTGAACTCCATAGTCACTCCTGTGACTCTTTTTTGCTGCAATTAAAATTAGTCTTTCTCTACTGTGTTTTTGAAGAAAAATAACCCAAAAAATCAACACTTTTTTTCTCCCCCAAGAAGTATACTATCTGCATTTACACACTAAACCCAGAAACGTCATTGAACACCAAAAACTGCTGTCAGGAAATCTACTGCAAAGAGAAATTAATTTGGTTGCTTCATGTTTTCAGTTTGAACTATCCAGTCTGATGAGAAACCTTTCATCTTTTGAATGTGTCCTGGTTACAGGAGAGGAGTGCAGGTTTAGCACTATGTGAATGTAACCAAATTGTATTCTACTTCCTTCTGCATAATTTCTGATGAACAGTTGATGATGTTTGCAGGAGGTGCCCAGTGCACGCCCAACACCTCGAAACTGGGTGTTAAATAAGGGAGAAGAGGCAAACCCTGAGAGGCAGAGTAGTGTTTCTTTGTATTCACAAATGATTCAGCTCAGTAACACCCATCCTGAGGGGGTAATCTCTGCTAATGGTCCACAATTGACTCAATGGCCCTGGCAGAATAGGCAACTGCAATGACTCACAGTACTACACCATCTCATTGTGAAACTCCCCACCCAGCGGGAGGTACCACCTGAACCTGACCATATATAATATGGGGTTCTGGGGACTCGGGACACCACCATCATTCGGCAGATCCGCAGGAGAACCAGAATTTCCACAGGGCCACCGCTTTCAACAGGACTGCAACCATCACTTCAGTAGGACTGTGACCATCACTCTGACCAAGAGTGTGCTTGTCTTTGGATCTTGTGGATTTAAGACAGTTTAAGACAGTGTATCATTGCATTTATTGCAATCTTTCAATTAAATTGTAACTCCGACCTGAAATCTGTCTTGAGGTAATTGTGTGGGGTTCGTTTCTCCCACCAGTGTACTTTCGTACCAGCACAGAATATTTCTTTGAATTACAATAACACACTTCTGACTTGGAAATACAGACTTTTTTCTTTCTTCTTTTTTCTTTTTTATCATGAAAAATTGTTTTCTGTAAAGAAAATTATTGTCTTCCACAAACTTGTGCTAGTTACTTCAGACTCTAGCAATTTCTTTCATGAATAAAGCCTGTCTTTCCTGACCTTAAATGAATACCATTAACCTCCAACAGGCAAGAATCCAGCTTTGCCATTTGAAAAATAAAATAAAACCAGAAACCGTATTATATATAAAATTATGTGAAACTGGTATGCATTATAGAGTGTCACTACATATCCTCTTGAACACTTCATTAAATGCTATCTTGAATATCAATGTCCGTTGGAAACATATTTTTCATTGTGCGAATTAATTTGAAAGACAAGATAATGATTCTCACTTTAAAACACGTTATGTCAATCTAGTGATACAGTGTTGCTTTTTTTGATCTTCTGCTATTACTCTTTCCTTACCTGAAACATTAGGACTTCCTAGTTAGAAATTATCTGAAGTCTCAGGATAATATTAAAAATATAAATTTTACTTCCAAGCAGAATTTGTGGAAAACAGCACAGAAGAAAATTCTTGTAAATTACTATGGCTAAGTAATTACACTTGCAGGTTCATAGTTGAAGAAGTCTGTGCTGAAATAAAATACTGTGAGTACAAGAAAACTTAACCATTTGCAGATATTCTGGAACTGTGTCTGCATTTTCTGGCTGTTCATTCTGAATTACACTCGATGCAGCAATCTCAGAAATATGAATATCTTTTCACATTATGATTTGAAACTTTCCTATGACTTTCATCTCCTTCCCATTTAGTTCCATCACATCCAGGCATTCACCAATTCATTCTAATTCTCTTTCTTCTCCTTCCTGACAGTTTTAAAATTTTTGAGTAGTAGTCAGCATCTCAAGTATCAAAAGCATCCTCTTTTGTCCCTTGACTTTTTCTTTTCATTCCTAGCTAATCTAAACTACTAGTTACAGCAATCCTTCTGTGACTAGTGCCTTTATGTCACAACAGAGTATATTAGTACTTACATCTCTAAATTTACAAAGAATCTATGTCCTGATGGTTCTTGAAACCCTTGGAGAAAATATTTTTATTATCCCTTAGCTGTAGAAGGTGACTCTTCAGATATCATAGTTTGCTGGAAAACTGGGTTTGTGCATAGGAGAAACAATAGTTATACATTTTCCATTAAACAATGGATTCGTGTCCTTAAGGGAAAAAGATTGGAAAGGAAGGTACGGCAAGAACTCTTCTTCAAAACCGTACACTGGCTGTACTCCACTGACTTCTTTCAGCAAAAACAAATATGAAAACAGTCATTTCTACTTTGTTCTATCTATGCAGTAAAGCATAGTAAAAGGATGTGAAATTAAATGAACCACATTAAATAGAAATATAGATAGAAATATATAAATGTTAACTTCATTCTCATATATTCAAAACCAATTAGTTTTCCCAAGACAGACTGTTAAAGCTACTTCAGATACATAAACTGTTCAAAGGAATCTCTAGTTCACATGAAATCCCTTCAGTCATTGATTTTACTGAAAGATTTTGCAAATACCTGTAGGGATTCACACATTGGTGCTGACCAGTGGATAAAAATTCTAATTGAAAACACAAGGACAAGTTCGCAGATGCTCGTTAGCTACAAGTTTTACTTAATGTAGGATTCAACTAAGGTGACCTTTTAATATGAACCAGAGCAGGAATAGCTGTCATGAATGCTATGTATTCTGTAGTCACTTTCAGACAGTGTCTAAAGACCTCTTACAAATAGTTGCTACAAAACTTTCTCCTTTAATTGATCTTATTATTAAAAATGTGTAGAACCCCATAGACTGCAGGAAGAAAATGATTCAATTTGCAGTTTTCATTATTTTAAGTCTATGAAGTGCAGAAAAAAAGCTTTATGCTGTTATATTCTAACGAAAATTAAGAAAACTAAGTAATTTTGATATTACAAACTGGCTTAAGCAAAGGTCACTAATTATGGAGAAAGTGAAAAATAAGAGCCAGCAGGATGTATAAAACTGGAAATATTTGTGGCATAGAAGACACAAATTTGGCATAAAAACCCCTCCAACCAAAAGTATACCCTTCTCCCCTCTCCACCCCAAAAACCCAACTACCAACCAACCAATCAAAAAAACCCAAACCCACCAAAACTCAAGCAAAAAGATATTGAATGAAAAGTCTGTGCATAATTACTGTCTGCAAATTATTCATGGAAGAATGAGGTCTCTCTAAAACTATTTCAGAATCAGTAATTTCAAAAGAATTTTTTCACAGTCCAAAAGCTTCAAGTTTCAACTATATTGCAGAGTATGAAGATGCTGTTCCTACTGCAGAACAGTAAATATCTGATAATAGAAGGGACTTTAAAGACTCCAAGAACATATGAAATAATCCTTTTTCTTTTTCTTGTACAAGAAAATTGGAAGACTTTTTCATTCCTTTGTAAAGACAGAAAGTTTGTTGTTGGTTATTATAAGCCTTACAATGAGCATTACTTCACAGTACAA
This sequence comes from Atrichornis clamosus, assembly GCA_013400975.1. Taxonomy (NCBI): domain Eukaryota; kingdom Metazoa; phylum Chordata; class Aves; order Passeriformes; family Menuridae; genus Atrichornis; species Atrichornis clamosus. The sequence goes on along the minus strand of WBMZ01001862.1, from coordinate 55,379 downwards.
TTAGTATGGATAATATAATGAAAAAAAATCATAAAAAATTATTTTTTCTACAGGTACCACTAGAACATTCCTTTTTCCAGTGCTGTGAAGCAGTAGATTTGCATCACAGGGCTTAGCTTGGAGAAATTTTTCTAACATCACATTTGAAACTTCTGTCTATGGATAAAATAACATATTCTAAAAATTCATTTTTCATTATAATCAAGATGTATGTTTTGTGGTTTTCTGCACTGCAGTATTCTAGACCTTAGAAATAGAGTCTTAGAAACAGAGAAATGAAAGCTTTGCATAGAAAACAAGGACCTTATACTACTTCCCATAGACTAGACCCTGACCAAAAATTGTTTATCTGTCACAGTAAAATGTTTGTACTAAGGAAAATCTGTAAGTCAGGAAGAACAGAAAAGAACTTGACTTTCAGCAAGGTATATCATTTTTTAATTTGTTTTTGTATTTCTCGTCTGGATTGCAACTGCTGCCTTTAGCAGTTTATTTAGAGGAATATGAAGAATATTTGGACTTTACAGTAATGCACTCCTTTTGCCTCTAGTATATGATCCACGTTGCATTAGTTTGTATTTGTATTCATCGAAGTTAATCTAGTATAAATTAGAAAAACCCACCTTACTATGTTATGGTTATAGAACTGTACATTTGGAAAAGTATGTAACGTAACTAGGACTATATTTTCCCTTATTCATTACCAATTTTATAGAGAGGATGCTACTAGAAACATTGTATTTGATCATCAGAAATGATTATAAGAATATGTAATTACGGGTTTTGGGTTTCTTTTAATCAAAAGTAAATAGGAAAAAACACAAGACAAATACATTAAGAATCTCTACATTTCAATTTGTATTGCTGTATATAGTCAAACTATTCAGTGGTTCTGAGCTGATGTAATGTATTTCTTTCCTAAGGAACTGAAGTTTATCCCATACTTAATCTTTATTTTCTGAATAGGAGACTACCTTTAAACAAAATAATGAAGGATAGACAAGTAGCACTATGTAATACCTTTCCAAATGCAGTCCTGCAGAAATCACAAAATTCTATTAGAGTATAAAACATTGGTTAATATGGAAAAGCAGAATCTGTCTCCTTTGAATATAGCCTGGAATTCTATAATCTTTCCTTTTTTCTATTATAGCTCTCTCTCACAACTGTTTTTAGAGAAAAACAAGCTCATTTGTAGATCTAAGCCTTCAGAAGAACTTTGTTCTGTATTATTTTCACATTTTTCAAGTTTAAAAGGTGAAATTTAAAGTGTTGAACATCAAGCCATCCAATTCAAAAAAAGGGGTCTTTAGAACAAGAAAGGATCTTTTAATAACTGTCACAGAATGGCAGTTCAGAAGTGTGACTCTCGCTTCCTAGTCAAATGGTGCTTTCTCTCCACATTTTATGTGACATCTCCATTAAGGGAAAATAATGACTTTATAAGCTGGTTCTCTTTGCAAGGAAGACGGATAAGTCAGTCCCTTCCAATGACAATGCGTAGCTCTGATCCACTCTGTAGAATTCTTCATTTTTGAAATGTCTTAGTAAAAAAACTAGATTACAAAACAGCTGCACAAACCCTTTCTCATGATGGGTTCCTGAGAATATGCATAAGTTACATGGACAGTTTTTCTGAGGTGATGATCATGTCCCTTTCTGCTTTTTGTTATTGTTTAAGGGAAAAGGTGTTCTGGTTTATTGGCCCACATAGTTTGAGCATTTGCAGATCATTTAAAACTCAAAACTGAAGACTCCTATGTACCTAGCTTTTCCATAGGACTGTCAAGTGAAATATCAAGCAGGCACATATATGTACTTTAGAAAAGACAGTGTAAAGCAAAACAGGTTGGAAATAATGGAGCAAAATAGACAAAAAATCACGTGCTAAGAACTGTGCAGATCTGTGTAATATAAATAAATACCTTTTACATCTAAGGATAGACATTCAGGCTCTTACCCTTGAAAGATATTCAAGATAATTTATAATTTTTCTTAACTAGTCAGAAATTTTCCATTGTAAATTATCATTTGGAAAGGTAACTATAGTTGCTCAAGTAGGGTTTTAGCCACATAATATTAAAATACTAACATTAAACATGTGTAACAAAAGATTAGGCATTTAGTATTGAAAACACCTCATTTTCAATCTTTTTTTCCAAATATTTACGGTTTAAATCTATTAAATGATTAAATAAAGCACTTTGTTATAAATGGGATTGTTAAAAGTACAGAGATGAAAAGACTATTAGAGTATTGAGTTAGAGTATAGAAACGTATTGAGTATAGAGTATAGAAAACACTGTCCTTTGGGGGTTTTTCTGGGTATTTCCTGCACATACTTCCATAGGTGTTGCGGTGGTTAAAACTGCCACTGTTTTAGGGTTTTCCCCCGCTTTGGCATATGCTATGGTTTTATAGTTCTC
>WBMZ01001862.1:0-52710 GCA_013400975.1 Atrichornis clamosus | reverse complement strand
CCCTGATGCTCTCTCCACCCCTTTCTACCCCTGTATAAAACCACCTGCACGAGCTATCCAGTAGGTCATTGTCCCTGGATTGTTTTGGGCATGGATCCCTGTTAAACCTCGGAACGCTATACAAAGCGCCCCTCCCACCTCTTTGTCTCTGTGGGCTCGCTTGGACCGTGAGTGTGTGCGTGTGTGCCTGCACCTACCGAGCAGGGAGTGCTTGCTGCATGTGCTGGGGTTATTGAGCCCCCCGAGAGTGGCTCCACGAGGGACGCTTCTCAGAAGGCTGCCTTGCGCCTCGACCTCGTCCCCCACCACGCTGTTCCCGACCTGAAAAGGCGCAAAGCGGCACATAGGGCCTGTTCTAAAGAGTTAGAGTAACAGCAAAAACTGTGAGGGTAGGGATCTTTTCTGGTTCCTCTGTCCCACTTTCTGTCTGTCTCTCTGCTCTTTCTTTGGAGAGTACTGAGTAGCCACTACTCTTTTTTCCTCTTCCAGACTACTTAAACTCATATCAATATTTTACAAGTAATATGATAACATATTGATCCTTCTTGATTTCATATGATATCGTCCCTTTGGACAGTGAATGACTGTTTAGACGGAGCTCTCAATTAATATGACATAGTGTTGATACTGTTTGTGAAAAGTTACGCATAACTGTAATAAAACTGAAAGAGAAAAGTAAAATAAAATTCTAAAGTAAAAAACAAGAAAGCATAACAGACCATTATCATCCTTACCAAAAGGCGGTTACCTTTTCATCAGGTGCAAATCCAGTTCCTTACTGTCAAAAATATTCAGAGATAAATGAACACATATGCAGTTTTAGAAGCCCTTTTGTTTGAAATTGTTCAATTAACAGGACTCCTGTTCAGTTCTTCATACTTGCCACCAAGGAACTTTCATAATCTATAAAACTGTGACATCATTCTGTGTTCATACATCAGTCTGTATATTTATGAGAATGTTTCACCAAAGAAACATTCCTGAATACTAAGAAATGCACTCTACTGGAGCACTTAAGTCTTTTCAGTTGGCCTTACTGACACATATCTCCACAACACTTCAGTGTCACAGCACTAGAGAGGGGCTGATCATTTACTGACACTCCTGTTTATAGCTGATTTTCTCAGTGCCACGTTCAGGCAGGTTTAAATATCTCTAAAGAATGGAGACTCTACAACCTCTGTGGGCAACCTGTACTTATCTTCGGCCATCCTCACTACTCAAAAAAACCCAAAACAAAACATTTTGTGTTATTAAAACAGAATTTTCTTCATCTCAGTTTTCACCTCTTGACTTCTACTGTCATTTCATGTGACACAGCTGGATATGTGGGAAACTTTTAGCAGCTTCTCACAGAAGCCACCCCAGCAGCCCCTGCCACTAGCCAAAACTTGCTGTGCAAACCAATATAGCCAGCTTTCACTGACTGTCTTAGTCTTGCTGTGGGTCTTACAACTGAACTGTGTTTAGCCACATACGAATCACATGATTTTTACAGTTGTGACAGTTTGGGAACATTATGATAGGCCAGCCCCTGAAGTTTGCTTATTGGTTTTGGGGGGTTTTTTGTTTGTTTGGTTTGTTGGTTTTGTGGTTCTTCTTCTCATTTCAATCAGGAAAAACTCACTTGATAACATTTTAGAAGCAAAAGAATACATGTAGTGGCCAAGAAAATAATAACTGGTGTCACACTGTGAGGGATCCTGAACAATATATAGTCTGATGTTAAAACCATCGGACATTCAACAATTTAAACTTTATTCTATTGTGAGGTTTGGGGTCAGTCATACTAACAAACAACAAAAGTGCACATTGTCACTAGATGCAAAATCAGCATGTGAAACTAAAATGGAATAATCTGAGAAAGAGGCCTGTGACAGAAATAACCAAAAGAAGTGTTGAAGGAAAAAAATTCAGCAAACAAAAACCCATGATAATATATCTCTAGATAAGATTAACAAGACTGATTTTCATTCTTGACATCAGCAAAAGCCATTAAAATAAAGCTGAAACCAGAGGGACTTTGCTTTCATTAAGACTACATGAAAGGTGATTACGTATACAACTGGGAACTCTCTAAGTTTACTAGGTTCTTTTGTAAATCACTTCTTTAGATCTGATTCCTTGGCAAGGAACATTTGAGAATGGTATGGATGAGTGAAGTATGTCATTAAGATATCTAGATGTTCTGTAGTTATTCACATCTTTAGGTAACCACCAATTATTCAGAAATGTTTAGATTGGCTGTGCATAACCTTTCCAAATGTTTACTCAGTAAACAGATGATGAGTATGCTGATGCCTGATAACAATACTAATCAACCAAACAAGTCTCAATATTGTTGTCACAATATTATATAATTCCTTTAAGCCTTGATAGTCTGAAAATTCTATAGATTAAAACAAACTGTTTGGTGTTCTTAAATCTTACTGTTTCTTTCTAATCTCTGTCTAATTATGTGTTATTTTTCAGCGGGGATTGATAAGCCATAACTACAGATTTTCAATCAAGATCATAGCCAGCAAGGGCCTATAACTCACAAGATAAAACAGTTCAGGCATTGGTGAGTTATACTGCTACTTTATGAGTGGGTTTAAAAAAAAAAAAAAAAAATTAAAAGTAAGGTATCAGTCACTCCCACCAGAAATCACAAAATAACAGTTAACATACATACTGTAATTTAATAAAGCTATGAACTATGGATATTTTGTTGCTAAATTTAAAATCATATGTTAGAATGGAGTATATAATCTAAAAGGAGTTTTATGGGTGGATAAAAGTTTTTTGGTAGCATCAATCCTGACTACATCTGTATTAATTTAAAAATTGTTAGACATTTTGTCTTCTCTGAAGTAAAGTCTTCAGTCTTCTGGTGTTCAGAACTTCTAACTTGTAATTTATGTACTTCCAAGTTTTTAACCTAACGTCAAATAGACAAAACATTTTAATCTGAAAACTACCCCGAGAAATACCTGTGTGTACATATATTTTCATATTAGTATATATATTAATATACATATGTGCTTCTATTTATGTAAGGATAGAATATAGTAGGCAGATATGTATTTTACATAGTAAAAATTGTAGAGTTACTATACATACATTTATTTGATTGAAGTACTGAAGTTTTTCTCTATTAAATGGATATTAATAATTCTGAATACCATAATAATACAATATAAAATAATATACCATGCTAGTTAGAGTGCCTTCCATACAAATTAGTCCTTTCTACATTTTGCTTTGCTTACTGAAATTGTTTTTGAGCAGAAAGCTCAAAAGGCCATGTAAGATGTAAAATGTCCTTTCCTTCTCTATCCAGGTGTTAAATCACACCACATATGGATTGGCAGCAGTATAAATCCACCAATTTCTTCTACTGAATGTGAGAGGAGATGGGAAAAATGTCCAGTTCTCAGTTCCTCCTTACAAATCACAAACCACAGTGTTGAGCTGCCGGAATATTCAGTCACTTGCTGGGGAATCTGAATCTCTGAATATACTTCTAACTGCTTTAAAGAAGAATAAATCTGGGAGGGAGATGAAATGCAATAGATGATGTCTCTGAGAACCCAGCTAAGTTAAAGGAAGGTCATGTCAGAGACAGTCAGTGCTGGGGTTTTCCATTTATGTGGGGAGAGGAGATGCTGTATTGAGCATTGTGTTGTGGTAGCCCTGAGTAGCAAGGAGGCACTTAGGGCTTTCTCAATATAGTTTTCAATGGCAGACAGGACCCTGAGACCCTCTGTGATGCAGCTATGCACATAAACCAGACCAAACTGAAGATTTTTGTAAGAGTTTTTGGGGATCAGGTTCCTTCCTTGTTATCATAAATTCCTACGTTTCAAGCACAGATTACCCCTTGAGAACGGACCATGGACTAAAGTGAGGCTGTTTCAAGTGATAAGCATGTCTGTGAGTTGTCAGAATTCAAGGTTACCTTGTGCTTACATTTTGAAGATTGCAAATTTTGGCACAATCTTTTTAGAAAAGAGACTTCACAGCAGCACACATATATCTAGATACCATCATGTATTATCTTCTTGAATATTTTTTTAGGTCATTGATACATACCTGTTATAAAATATCATAAGCAAAGACTCAATATGAATGCATGTCAATATGTTTATGTGTCAAATGTTTATATGAAAATATAATTTAATGCCTGTATCCTGACAAGCTGTAAATATTTATCTCAGTATTGTACTGAGAAAAATACCTACGGTTCCTGTCTCCGAAGAAGAAGATCAAAGATAAAGAGATAATAATGTAAAATCATGGGATTGTGCTGTGAATATAAAAGAAGCTAAAAGGCAGAAAAAATAAAATTGAGAAGGAAATCTCAATTGAAGTTGGTCAAGATTTTCAATCTCAATGGGACTGTCAATGTGAATGATCAAAAGCCACATAATAACCAGCCTTTGCACATTTTTTTCATTTTTATTTTTTTTCATAATTAGACACAGGTTAGGTAAGTTATAACCTGAAATCAGCCTGACTTCAAATAACCATATTAAAGAATTATTATTTCCAAGATATAAAGTGACTAATACCACATTTAATATAATCTTTTCCTTTTAGTTATTTATTTATTACTGAAGACAGTCTAGGACAATCCTTTTAGTTGAAACCAAGGAACGTTTCCTTAGTTCTGGAAGTTGAAGAGGAGAACTTCCTTGGAAGGGAAATGAAAAAGTATCTATTTCTCAGCAGTTTCAGAAATATGGCTCATGCCTCTGTCTTCACTGCAATAATGATCTGAACTCTGATGTCCATTTTCAAGGTAATATCTTTAATATGGATGTCTCTCCACTCGAAGCTAGACTGAAACCAGTAACTGGATTTTGGTAAACTAATTACAGAGAAGAATTTAAGACCTTTGTTTGTTCCTGGTCTATATTTGACTTACAGTAGCAATTAAGACTTGAAAAGAAAGAGATCTTTAAGAATATACCCCTATGACTCATCCAGTCAACAACAACATATATAACAACATATATTTGATATAATATTTTTCTATGTTATTTCCCTTGATATAACATTTGCTCTACACTTATAAAAATGTACAGTCCAAATGTTTTGAAAGAGTCCTCCCACTTTTCCAACCTTTTGAGTTCTCTTAGACCGCTGGGAAAAGAACAGGGGAGTTAGCTGGGATATCCAGGCACGAAACTTGTCATCATGGAATCTCTTTGCTGTCTTGCTAAGCTCCTGCTTTCTGATAAGAAGGTCTCCATTTAAATTACTGCATTTTCTGTGTCTATGAACTAATCTCTAAATGATACAGAACGGCTGTTTGTCCTCAGTACTTCATAGTAGAGACCATTTGTCTCATGCTATTTAAAATCAAGATATCAGTATCCTTAGGGTTATTTCATTTCCCAATATACTAATTGAGAGGTTTTGAGGTTTTTGAGTGTATATTTTGTACATTAAATTGAGCATCCTCTAACATGTTGTAAATGTTTCCTAAAATATGTATGCTTTCTTTAATGTGTGAAGTACAATATCCTTGGAGGGGAAGAAAAAGAAAAGATTGCAGTTTATGACTCTTGGATTTTGCTAAGCCTTTTTACATGTTTCTTGTTATTATAGTATGTCAAATTTTACAATAACAAGTAACAGTTCGTGTATAAATTCTAGTTTTCAGTTTAAACTCACTGGAAGGGACACGAATCACATCTATAATAATCAGTTGTTTAAATGAACTGTCTGCAGGGAGAACATTGCAAGAGCAAGGAATTTCATATTGCTGTGCAGAAGCCATGACAGCATACATCTTTCTAGATTTAAAGAATTGAAAGCATACTTTTTGTCACACTTTTCAATGCAAAAAGGAGTTTGGGGACAATGGCCAATAAAGAAAAGTTTGTGTCACTTATGAAACGCCTGAAATAATACATTGAAGTATCTCTGCCCTGTCCTTGTGGAAATTTGCAGTAAAATGCACAGAGTCTGGCAAATAAAGACTAAACTAGGGATGGGTTTTTTTCCAAGCATTTTATGCCTTATCCTTTTAAAAGAGTAATCAGTGTTCTACTAAAATGAAGATTGTCTCTAGCTGAAAAGTTGGGCATCACTCCAGATCAGTGGAACTAGCTTTCTGGAACAGCATTAACAGAAATTTGCCTTCATATGCTGCCCCTCAAGCTACTTGGAATATGTTACATAATTTCAAGGGAAAATGATAAGTAGTTATTTTTTCCCATAAAAGTCTCAGTTATTTTTAGTTAGCTAAGACATGAAGAAAGAGTTAATTGTGAAAATACAAATGTTTATGAAACTATTTTTTATCATAGCATTTTGAAAGACATTTCAGTAATCAGAATGGCAGTACGAATGTGATAATCTGAATTGTTACTGTTGATTTGCGGTAAAAATATTTGTGGTCAAACAACTGGCTAATGCAGTTAGGAGATAAAATCTTACACATCCATTTTACTTTGCAAATTATTGCCTAGCTTTCCCAAATTCTTCCTATTTATTTCAATTAAATTTTAACAACTAATCCACAAGCACAGGGACATCACATTATTTGTTCTGTTTCTTTGGATTAAGGAAAAAAAACTTCATTGAGAAGAAAAGAATTTACCGTGAGTCAAGTTACAGTCTTAACAGCCTAAGGATTATTTGTTCAGTAAGGATACCAAAAGTTGTGGTCCACATTTTCCAATTACAGCATCTCTTTTACACTTATAATATTCCTCCGGATTCTATTGTCAATAGTATCAGTACTTTTCAGGAAGAAGCTGGAGATGCAGAAGGTAAGTTCAATGCAAGTTCTCTGTTGGGAGAGTGTGATGCAGGTGGTGTATCTTCTTCTTCCTCTTTCTGGGTTCACTTTCATGTGTTTGCCAATACATTCTGGTTAACAGGTATTTCTTCAATGGTTCCCATTATATTTCAATTTGCTTGTGAAGGAGACTTTTTCTTAGTGTTCTTTCTTACATTTAAAGTTGGTTGCACACAGATCCAAAGGTTATTTTCCTTTAATAAACCGGCAATCATCATCTGTATCTTGTGCTTATAGACCTGCTGTTTCTGCTAGCATTTCCAAGGTCTTAGCTTTCATTTTATGCTTGTATTTTGGGGTCTCTGTTACCATGTCCTTTTTCTCCAACAACCCCCAAGATGTGGTTCCTCAGTGAATAGTTTCAGGTTAAAAACATTCATGACAATTTTGTTTTAATTTCTTGTAAACTGACAGTTTATATATCTTGGGATAATAATACTTTTATTTCATATTAACTCTTCATTATAACAGATTAACACCAGAGAACAGATTTTACCTTGAACTAAATTATTATTTTTCTGACTGAAATTTGGTTCAGAATCTTAATAAACATTTGGCATTTACAGTCTGATAGTTTTAATCTCATCTAAGATTGTCCAATGGCCAGCATATTTTTAAAAAATCAAAACACCAAAACTAATACAAAACTGAAGAATACCAAAATGCAAGTTAAAGCAAAATTAAAACCACTTCCTTTTTTTTTTTTTTTTTTTTTTAGTTATGAAACCGTAGCTCCAGTCAAAACCTTATCACAGTTCAAGAATTTTTTAATTCCTTTGAAACACCAAGTTTTCAGTATTTCTGTCTTTTACCTAAAAGAAATATGAGAAGATTTCTCAGATCATTAACAGTTTAAGTATTTAAATAGCTGTTGTTTTTTCTGGATAGCTTTTCATTGTACATATCCTATGCATAGTTAAGGATTTAATCTAGTTTGCTTTATGTGCAGTCAGAAGAAAAGAATGAAGAAAATATCTTAAAGCATGTGTTAAAAACATAAAACCCCCCCAACTTTAAATAGGGAAGTGTGACGATGATTTTTGCATTGACCCAATTATCTTTCTACTGATCTATATTAAAATTTTCTTCAATCTAACAGGTGATGATCAGATTAATTAGATATTTCTCTTAAATTGGTGTACAATTTCTTTCTGTTTCTAACTCACAGTATGTTACTTGTCTCTTTACATAACTTAACCATCTAAATTTTCACTAACCTACATGTAATCTTGCCTAGACAATAATTTCACATTAACTTATGCTAATGTATGCATATGCAGAACTTGAATTTAGAGGGATTTGAACTGTTATCCTAATTATACGCGACTTGGATCCTAAATCATGAACAGTTCACATTCTGTACTTAGGTTATTTGCATATCATGTCTATGTAAATGCTGTGGGTTTAGAATAGCAAAGTATAACACAAAAAAGCCTAAGATGTTTTTTTAAATAAGGTGATTTCTTCCTTCTTTAAATATTAAAAAAAATATTAATATGATTATTATTCCTGCTTAATGATATAAAATATTAATGTCATTTAATGTTAATAATATGGGCTCAGTAGACTCACATAATTGTCTTAGACAAAGCTTATTCCCCACAAAGGTAATTAAAATTGGTTTGGTTGTCATTTGCTCACAGTGGTAAGATTCAACGTGGAGTACGTTAGAAGAGTCCTCTTTTAAACATGATGGTACTGTCACAGACATGAATGAAATTTAAATATAGACTTCCACATGGTCTTGGTACATGGGATGACTGGCAATTAAAAAGTTCTGTGAATCTTGGCTATATAGCTTTGATTTAAAGTTTATGATATCGGTCAACTTGTAAAATAAATGAGGAAAGGACTGGAAAAAAGGTGTCTGTTTTATCTACTCTGTGAAGCTGCAAGCATTAACTATCATCAGCAATTCCTCTTTGTCAGAAATTTGATGTCTAAAGAGGCCCTCTTATCCTTGTAGTGGAAACTGAAAATAAACACATGTTGACAGCAGTCAAAAAATATTTTGAAGAAAATGTAATTTACATCAGCAAAACATTTAAAATTAAACTCTCCCCCTGAAATAGAACACAAGACTACTACTCATTCTATTATTTGAACGGAACAACACACATAAAAATTTAAAACTGAAGCTATAATATTGTATTTTTTAAAATTTTGTCATAGTTAAATGCTTTGGCAGTACTAAAGACCAGAGGAATTTGCCTTCTAATTTGCCTGGAATCCTTTGCTAGTTTGTGGAAAACCTTGGTTTTTCATACGAGAGGGTGAATTCAAGTACATTTCAGTAGCAGAATTTCCATAATTTAGTGTGGTACTAAAGTGAGGCAACATCTGTACAGAAGGCAGAATACACACATTTCACATTTGTTTATTACTTAGTGCATACCAAAAGCTTGAAGAATAATATTAAATATCTGTAATCTCATAGATAGTTGCCATCAGTAGCATGTCCAATACTCATATTTAACTTTAGCATTCTTAACAAGAGATTACAAAATAAGATATCATGCATTCATTAAAATTCTGTTAATTCAAACTAATTCAGAGTTTATCTCTCTTCAATAAATGAGCTAGATAATCACATATTTGAAAGGAAGAATTACTGTAAAGCCATGAATAAGGAAATACATATTGTAGTCATGCTGAAAAATGAAAACTGGGAAAGACAGCTGTAAAAATAGATCCTTTGTTTTTTGAATGATGAAGGAAACATAATTTCTTACGATTATAATCATGGAAAAATTTACACCAGAAAGGCTAGGTATATCTTACCTATACAGTGAGGAAGGGAATGTTTCCATTGTGACTAATCTGTAAAAAGAAACACCAGGAATTGTGCAAAGCATTTAACCATGTCTTACATAACATCCTTGTTTCTAAACTGGAGAGACATAGATGTCGTGAGTAGACTATCTATTCAGATGAAAAATTGGCTGGATCACCATACTCAAACAGTTAAGGTCAAAAAGTCAATATCCAACTGGAGAGAAGTGAGGACTGACATTCCTCAGGCCTCAGTGGTCAGTATTGGTACTGGCACTTTTTAACATCTCTGTTGTGACATGGACGATGGAATGGAGTGTGCCCTAAGCAAGTCTGCTGATGACACATGTTTAGGGCAATCAGCATGCTGGAAGGCAAGGATGTCATCCAGAGGGAATTGGGAGGTTTGAGAGGTGGGTGTCTGCGAACGTAACGAAGTTCATCAAGGCCAAGTGTAAAGTCCTGCACCTGGATTGGAGCAATCCCAAGCACAAGTACAGGCTGGGTGGGGAACAGAATGAGAGCAGCCCTGGGAAGAAGGACTTGGCTGTGGTCATGGACAAGATACTTAACATGACCCAGCAATGTGAACTCACAGCCCAGAAAGCAATTGCATCCTGAGTTGAGTGAAAAGAAACTTGGCCAGCAGGTTGAGGGAGGTGATTCTGCTCCCCTATTCCACTCTTGTGAGACCCCACCTGAAGTACTGTATCCAGTTCTGAGGCCCCCAGCATAAGAAAGATATAGAGCTGTTGAAATGTGTCCAGAGGAGAGCCACTAAGATGATCACAGGGCTGGATCACCTCTCCTATGAAGTCAGGTTGAGACAGCGGGCGTTGTTCAGCATGGAGAAGATAAGGTTTTGAGAAGACCTTATAGCAGCCTTCCAATACCTAATGTGGGCTTGCAAGAAGGTTGGAGAGGAACTTTTCACAAGGGCACATAGTGATAGGACAAGGGGAAATGGTATTAAGCTGAAGGAGAGTAGGTTTAGGTTAGATATTAGGAAGAAATTATTTACTGTGACAGTGGTGAGGCACTGGAGGAGGTTGCCCAGAGAGGGTGTGAGCTCCCCACTCCTGGAGGTGCTCAAGACCAGGCTGGATGGGACTCTGAGCAACCAGATCTAGTTGAAGCAAAATTGGAACTAGATGATCTTTAAGGTCCCTTCCAACCCAAACCACTCTATGATTCTATGGTTCTGTGATTTTAAAACTCATTAAACATTTTTTCATTAAGGGAAATGAAAAAGGGAAGTATTTATATGTATATATATCTACTGGTATATATGTTACATATCAGTATACATATCTACTGGTGTATATGTTTCTACTGGTACCTGTAACCTAGGCAATAGATATGTACACATATATGCATACATATACATATATAAATATATCTGGACATGTGTAATAAAAATTGCACATACATGTCTGTACGTACAGATATATATAAAGTACATGTATATGTATGTATTTATTTGTATTGCATAAGTGTGTATGTATGTATGCACCTACATTGCCTTAATTATCTCCTTTTTCAGGCTAAGATTATTTCATTATTAATTTTATCGTTTATTGAAAAGCCTTGATTCTTATATGTCTAAAGACTCAGATCTCATTTTCCATAGTACCAGAGTTTTCTTTAGTTGGATAGTTTTGGGGTTTGTTGGTTTCTTTCTTTTATTTTATTCTTGTTGCTTTAAATTCCATTTTGTTTTACAACTATAGTATAACTTTGTGTTTTGTTTCAAAAACTTTTGTGAAATATCTTTAATTTAATACGATTTACTTTTCATAGGCATGGAAACACCTGTCTTTATTCTGAGGATAAAATTGAATACCCAATTAGAAAATACGTACAATATATTTTACTGTTGCAGAGCTTCAAGGTCTGATGTCTTGGGTTTTTACCCTTTTCCCACTCTCCAGGTCACACTGACATGGTGACCTATCTACATGTTCAGTTCATAAACTTGGTCCTGCTTTCCTCCAGACTATTCTGTGAGAAACCCAACCTGAACTGATCATTAATATGATCACATTTTCTTTTTCTCAGGTTTTGGATAATAGGTCTAAGGGCAAATAAAATCATCTGCAATAGTCATGAATGGAATATTGCCTGTAAAAGATTACATATATGTACATGTAAGTCACGTTGTATTTCATATATTGATGGGTCTTTCTTCTTTATGTATTTCTTCATGCTAGAGTATACGGCTCTTTCTTCACATTTAAGTGTTTAGTGGTTAAGTTAATGTCTATTCACGTAGTACACCTTGATTCCAGTACAGATTTAAATTTATATTGCACCCTGACAGTTGTTATATAGTAGAAAATAAGATATTTCAACATTTACATATAATTCTACTGACTACATGTCTATTTAATAATCAGGTATCTGGGTCTTAAATTTGGGCCTGGTGGAGACTTTTCTCTGACTGTAGAAATCTGATACTGAGGTTGAAAGAAGTGGGTTTTTATAAAGCTATTTTTCCAGAGCAAATTTTTCAGAGAGTATACAGACTACATTGCATTTGCCCCAGCATAGGAGTAGCTACCATTCCTTCTATAGCAGGAATAGATGAAGACATTTTACCTTTGAGGAACAATGGCTCCTGTGACTGAGAACTGGCAGTACTATGAATGTACTTTTCCCTTTGGTGAGAAGAGCTGTTCTCTACAATATTGAGGAGAAAATAAAAACATCTTCCCAAATATCTGATAACTCTGCAACCTTACAACCTTCAATCACAATGCAGATTTTAGGGATTTGGATGTTTTGTTAGCTTTTCTTTAACTGTAACTCAAACTCCCTTTGGTTTCTAAAAGTGTTCTTAGCTTTCTATAACCTCTGTCTACCTGATACTGTAAAAGAAGTTGCATTAGCCAGAGACATCATTGTCAATGTATTTCCACAAGCCAACTACTGAAACGGTAACACTAACTATACTAGTGCCAAAAGACTTACTGATTTTCGCTGTGACTTTTAAGGTCACTATCACCAAAAAAATTTGCCAGTTAAATGATGCTAAACAAAGCAGAAGACTGTACACTTTCAGACATCTTGTTAACTTTGGAGGTGTGTTAAACTTGTGATAAACTCAAAAGAAAAACAGTAGCAAGTCACTCATTAAACCTCCATCAAGAACTCATACTTGAAAGACTACAAGGTAAATTTTCTCTTGTTTATTAAGATGCTTGAAGGGACCATTAAGAATAGGATTTCTCCTAAAGAGAGGGATCAATTAGACTTGGCCTGGCATAAGGTTAAAACTTATTAGACTACAAGTGCTTGCTTTCTTTGCAAGTGTTTCCTGAATGAATTATTCACTGTATATGATACAATAGTGACTCCAGAAAAGTTAGAAGAACTAAACACTGAAAATTAACAGAAGGTATATCAAGATGGTATTTTTTGTATTCCATCCTCAATGCTTCATATGTCATTTTTCTTTTAATAAAATGTTCATTGTATGCAAAAATTTTCTTCGTACATTAACCTAACCAATAGATAAAATGAGAAACTTCTTTTTCAAAAGAACGCATCAGCATAGATCAACTAGAAATTTCCTACATAAATAGTTTCTGAATGAAAACTATTTCCCATCACAATCAAATGTTTCTATACGAAAAAAAAATTCATAAACTTTCTGAATGATACAAGTGCTACATATGCACATTTGCAAAAGGTCAAGTTTTCAAATCCCTCTGGTTTTCAGCATAGTTTTGATTTGCTCTTCCCCTATCAACTCCTCACCCTCCAAAAAGTATTAAAAAAAAAGAGTCAGAATATTTTGAGAGGTTCGTGTCTCTAGCTTGGAACTAGAACTAGCTAGTTTTTCTGGTTTATTTTCCCAAATAGCTCAGCCTGACATTGGCAGGAAGCAAAGAAATTTTCACATCAAGTGATTAAAGCTTAGAATAATTTGAAAGAGTAAGAAACAGGATTTATCATGGAAAGCATTAGGTAATTTTAAAATACATATTAGTGACAGTTCTCTCATATTAAAGTGTTTATTTTGTCTCAGATGATACATTTTTAAGGTTTCTTCTGAATAATTTTATAAGACGACAGAAAACTTTTGTGTCAGAAAACTACTATTTCTTTTCAAAAGTTTCATGCTCTATATATAGCAATAAAAAGCATGGCTTTTCTACATTCTAATGTTACTTCTGAAGCAAAGATTGTTCCAGTGGGCCATATAAACTTAATTTCCTATGGATTTAGCGTCAGTGTAACATCAAAGACTGTTTACATTCAGGTCATTGGGTGACACCTAGTATCTTTCAAATGGTAGCTAAGAAATATTTTCCTGAGAACGTACTGCTGCCTATTGGAATGCTCTCCCCTACCATAATACATACATATTCCTACTTATTCATATGCCTGTTGCAAAAAGACCATAGTCAAATAGACAAATTAGAGGTGCAGAAAATCTTGGGCAGATTCTCTGAGTGATTATCTGTTTAAATTTGGAGTTTTCACCCAGATTTTCACAGATGCCTGTGGTATCCTGGGGTGTAAAATTATGTTCATGACTGCTCTGATTTAGCACAGTTGTTTTTTGCCATGCATCCTGCACAGGGAACCATATTTTCTGCTACCTCACTCCTCTTTGTAAAATGTTAATCACCTTAATTTTCAAACAGAATTTTCCTGGATAATATATTGTGATCTGATTTTGTTGACAAGGTGGTATTTTGTCAAAGGTTAGAATAGATAATCTTGGAGGTCTTTCCCAAACTTAATGATTCTATGAATAAAATCTGTGATTGCTCACTGATTGACCAACATCTTAGTGTGCATTATGCGTGAGCATGATGGAAATGCTTCACAGCTTATGTAAGTTTCCTTTCTAGACTTCAAGAATAAATCTTGTGATGTCAGACGATACTGCGAAACTCAGAATTGATTCAGTTTTGGACACAACCAAGGCACGTCATCAAAATAAAAGGCTTTTCTTTTAGTATTTTCAACAGATTTTTGTTCATTTTTTTGTGAAGGGAATGCAATTAAATATTCACTTTTATCAAGTTACTAGTTTTTCTTTAAATAAAAACACCTTGATTTTATTTGTGACTTCTTAGACTAATTTTCCCTTATCTTCAGAAAGGCCTTGCAGAGAACCCTAGACAAATTAGGGGGCTGGACAATCTCCAACTCTATGAAGTTGAACAAAAGCAAGTGCCAGATTTTGCACCTGGGATGGGGCAATCCTGGATGTACAGACAGACTGGGGAATGAGAGGCTAGAGAGCAGACCTGCAGAAAAGGATCTGGGGATGCTGGCTGATGGAAAGTTGAACACGAGCCAGCAGTGCCCTGGCAGCAAGAAGAGACATCTATATCCTGGGGTTCATCAGGAACAGCATTGCCAGCCAGGCAAGGGAGGGGACTGTCCCGCTCTGCTCTGCACTGGGGCAGCCTCACCTCCAATGCGGGGGGCAGTTTTGGGTGCCACAATACAAGAAAGAGATAAGGCTCTTAGAAAATGTCCAGAAAAGGGCTATGAAGATGATGAAAGGTCTGTAGGGGATGCCATACAAGGAGCTGAAATCACTTGACTTGTTCAGCCTAAAGAGGAGACAGAGGGTAGTTCTCATCATGGTGCACAGCTTCCTCATGCAGGGGAGTGGCCTGTGCCAGTCTCTTCTCTTTGGTGATCAGTGACAAGACCCAAGGGAATGGCATGAGACAGTGTCAGTGGAGATTTAGTTTGGATATCAGGAAAAGGGTCTTCACTCAGAGAGTGACTGGGCACTGAACCGGCTCCCCACAGAAGTGGTCACAGCACCAGCCTGAAACAGTTCAAAACGTGTTTCTACAATACTCTCATGCCCATTATGTGATTCCTGGAGATAGTACTCGGAGTCAGATTCAGTGATCTTTGTGAGTCCCTTCCAACTAAGTATATTCTGTGATTCTTTGATTCAATGGTAATTTTTCTGAACTTTTAGCAAATAATAAATATATTGTACTAAAATAATTAAGTAGTACCAAGAAACCTCCATGTTCTTTTATTTAAAATTGTTCATTAAGGCTGTCTGGTTAAATTTCTAGGGTATGTAAAGCCTTGAGCAAGAATTTGCTCATAAAGTGCATTGGTATAGGGTCTTTCCCAGGAGACAGTAACTCAGGCACAAATTTTAGTCTACTTTCTTTCTTTCTTTCCTTGTCATTCTCGGGAAGTAGAAATGAATTGCTGTACCACTATGGTACATTCCACCAACAAATTACCATTCTTCAACTCAGTATTAACACTTATATTATAAAGCAACTCAGAAGTATAAGAGCGGTAATAAAAGTGCATCTGTTCCCTATCCACTCCCCACACAAAGAAGCATATAAATATGGAATTGGTCCAGGACTCAAAGTCCCACTTTTAACAGTTTGCTTCCTGCACTTCATATCCTGTATTAAACCAGGGATTTTTTAAATTCATTGACCATGTAACTTGCCTCATAAGAACAAAAATTATTATGATAAATGCTGCTTTTAAAAAAGATTTTCAAGGTACAATGAAATTAAAAACACAATTGAGTGGGGGAATGGGTGTTGATGTGTAAATAGTACCTATTTCCTGTGAGTTGTGGTTTTATGGGGAGAGGTAAAAGAGTGAATAGGAGGCAGTAAAATTATTGGATCATTTCTATTAAGTTAAATTCAAATGAACTAGACCATGTGCTGTATCAAAAGGCAGCAGAGCTAATTCAGTTTCTTTCAGTTAAGAAGTTGAGTTTCCTTGTAGATTTTGTGGTTACCAGACCTAGACAGATCTGCTGAGCTGTGCTTAAAATTATTTAAATTTGAAATGAGGAAATATCCAATACAAAAGTATACTGTGTATACAGTTTGCCGAACAGGGTACATATGAAACACATTATTAACACAATGAAAGCAATAGTTGTAGAATAAATAGTGGACATATTCTGAAAAAAGACATAGATAGAATTTTTTCATCTCTATATGAAATATGATGAAAAAAGGCATATGAGCTTTGTGAAAATATCCACTTACACACAATGTTGCAAGTCATCTGAGAGCTAGCTGTTCAGGCACTTTTGAATTGAAAAAAAATATATCAGCTGCAGCATGCTGTTTATATCACCAACAATCTTGAGAGAACAAGTCCCTCTGGGCTTCTATCAGAAGGTGTCATCTGATAGCAGATTTTTCCTCCAAATTGAAAATGAGAAGAAAAAATAGAGACTGCATCAGTGAGAAAAACAAAGATGTGGTGTGTGCTTCATTGTTCTTACAGTATTTGAGCACCCTAAGGCACTAATAAGAAGAGGTTCCTGTTCTGCCTGCCCTATTCAAACAAACAATTTAGGAAGGGTCTGCACAAACTATGGAATTTTCCACAGGGGAAGCTTCTTTGGGCCTTCTCTCATTCTTTGACTCTCATTGTTTCTCTTTGGTTCTTTCTTTGTTAAACATATTTACCTAAAACAGCTAATAAATGCTTTCTTTCCATATCTTCTTTCCTAGAACAGATTTTAGCAAAGACAATAATTACACATCTGAAATTCTACTTACTAATCTTGAAGAATTCTTTGTGGCTTGAATTCCTACCTGCTAAAACAACAATTAAGTAAAACAGGTCATTTCAGGCTTCAAGAAAGCAAGAGAAGGAAATCACAAGGAAGTTTCCATTTTGCACTGATTTCCATAACTGACTAAGGGTATTTCAGGAATTGATCTTAGAGTTTTTTCCCCAAGAGATTTTTAAACACCAGTCTATTGGAATGAGCTTCACTGACTGAGCTTCACTTATTTTCAATAACTTAAATCTGAAATTTTTGAAGAAAAGAGTCATGTAGGATCTCTTTAAAATCTTTAAAATAGAGAGAAATGGGCTTCTAATGTACTCTGTTCTAGTTAGTGGTCTAAAGTATATTTATTTGCAATAAAGAGAAACAAGCACTTCAGGACTGTAAGTCATTCAATCTTGATGTAGATATCTGACAAAGACAAAACTTTTTCAGCCTATGTTACTCTATACTTAGAGTTGTATTACTCCATACTGACTAGAAACAGATATTGCTTTCAGATGGGAGGATCAGATTAGTAGATTTTGGACTTTAGGAGATATCAAGACCTTTTAGTTTCATGAATCATAATAAAATATTCTTCCACTTAATATACTTCCGAAAAACATACTTATTACAGTTTCTCTTGTTACATAGAAAGCATTTTCTTCTGCGGTATTGCCTTTGGTAGACAGAAAAATGAAGATTTTCATGAATGGTTTGCAACATAAGCAGTCTTTAAGAGCATTAAATCATATATACATCTAATAAAAGTCTCACATGACAAGAAGAGTTTATTACAGAAGAGCCTTTCTGGTTTGTATAATCTTTTCGTTTCTTCAAGACAAAATAATGCTTTTCAAAAGGTGGGTTTTCTTCTCCAACAATATGTTTGCTGTCTTTGTCTAAGTCATGGAAGCTTTAATACCACTATTTTATTTCAAGATATTCTTTTCACTAGTATGCAAATGATTCATTTCTTGAAAAGGGTGTCTAGGAATAGCCTGTAGGCTATATATGCTATGTCTGAGATTTTCTGCTTTGACTTTCAGCCTTTTTTAAAGAGTTTTTCTCACTGATTTAAAATCTGTTCTTTTAAATTTCAGCATCTCTTTCCTGTACCCTTGAGTAGTCACAATCCATCAAGGTTTTTTTGTGCTTTCAAGAGAAGATGATTACAGCATTGTAAAACAATTATATTTTTTGAATGTGATTCCTGAATACACACACATTGTTTCCAGCTCATAATTTGTAGCACACAAACTTCTCTGTTTCCTCTCCTTATATATTCCTATTCAGTTCCTGTATTTTTTTTCTTTGCTGAATCTCTCTATCAAATTTGTATTGGCCATGGGTAAAATACTAACTCTGTTAAAGCATTCCTAACAGCCTTGATGAGACAGTTCAGCTGTTTTTGTGAGTGCTTCTTGTGCTGTTTCCATCAAAACGGGCTTCATTAGCGAAGACCTACTTTTTCAAATTTTTAGGCTAAGCCAGTTTGTTTTGACAGACATGGGTTTGTAAGTGATATATAAGCAACAGTGATGGCAGATTGGAAGACAGGACAGATAGATCAGACACTGAGGAACAACTGAGGCCTTAATTGTTTCAAATATGGATGTTCAGTTGTTGTCCCATGTTAGAAAACAGTATCAATCAATGTCAGAGACAAAAAAGAATTATTTTTTCATCACTGATATTTGTTTGTAACAACTCCTTCTATATCTTTGGCACTGTTTACGGTATATACCCATTAGAAATTCTTCTCTTTAAGCAGTGTTTTTCCAAGTTTTCTTCAGCCAGACTAAGGGTTTTTTCAGCCACAATTTCTTCTTTGAACACAGCACTGGAAATGGGAACAAGGTCTCAGTCCCTCTGCCTCGACATACAGGCCTGTCAAGGGCTGCCCCACCACACAGCAAGTAGGGCCAGACCAGAATGTGGCTGGACAGGTCCAAGGTCTGGCTAAGGGTGTTTGGTGCACAGTCAAACAATGGCTGGCTGATAGCTGGGACAGACACTAGCAAGACTCTGGGCCTCAAAGCAGCTAAGTCTCAGGGAAGGCTTACCATGCAGCTCCGTCTCACAACTTCACTGTTTTGACAGAAGTCTCATCCGAAATTAATACTACTTCACTGTATCAGAGGAGACCTTGTGTTTAGGCAGTCATACCCTCAGGGTGTGGAGGGCATTGTAGTGGTAGTTGGTATAAACAAGGCTCTGATGTAGGTAATTTAAAAATGTACCTGTACGCTTCTTTGGAGCTACCTGTTTTCTGTAGTCCTTGCCTCTACCCTTCCTGAGGTATTCGTAATACTTATATGTAAAATGGAAAAAATATTAATTTGATAAAAGAAGACAGTAGGTTATTAGGGAAAGCTGTATCTGCAAGACATTATATGAAAATAAATAAATGGATAAATGTATTTGTCTATTTTCTTCTTATTTTCCTATATTTGCTCAATTTTTTCAGAAGATTAACTTTTCTTACACAAAAAGTGTTACAGTGATTCCCATGTAATATTCCTTGACAGTCATGATGGCATTTCCTATGTCAAATACCAAAATGTCTGGCATAGCAATGGAAGTAGGTCAGACAAGTTATATCTCAGGGTAACTTGTGGTATGGAACCTGAGGATGTGATTCATGGACAAGATACAATGAACACCCCGTTAGATGTAACAACTCCCTTTTCATAAATACTTAATTGTCACACAGAGTACATTAGGCCTAAACAAAGTTAACAAACTGAAGCATCTTAATTGAAGTAAAAGAAAAGTTTTATGTACAGGCAAAGAGAGAGTATCAGCTGAAAACATATTTCCACACAAGTGATACAAATAAGAGAAGGCATATGTAGGACACACATACTAAACTTCTCCTCATTAGATGATTTCCACTGTCACAATAAAGTGGAACCAATGGATACTTCTTTGTATTTTTCTGAAGGCATGAAATCTTCAAATGTAATAAAACTTCAACCAAGAGTGTGTCTTAATGAATGGCCTTTGATATCATAAGAGGGTGAATTTTAAATGCTTAATGCAAAATGTTATTAACATAAGATTTCAGAAGGAATTCTTAACTATACCTGAATAACATTCACAGCATTTACTGGGAATTGACACCATTTTTTCACAGCATTTTATGCATTGGTGTAAGTGTAGATATACTATTGAGGACTTTGGTGCTAAACTACAGCACATCTAAAAATTTCTAGCTCAGATATGTTACTTCCAGACCTTTCCTCTACGCTAGGAAAATACAATAGGTCTACACCAGCCACAACCACTGCAGAAGCAACTTCTGTTTTCATATCCATGAGTATATCTGTACACATATGAATCTACATACAAACACTACAAAGACATTTCCTCAGAAAATTTTGATTATAACAATGATGGTTACAACTTCTCCTTTGTACTCTGTGTTGAAGAAGACAAGACATAATTGGGCTGAAAACACTGTTAATATAAGAATATAGGAGGTCTGTATGCAAAATGGATGCTTATATTAAATCAGCATTTAAACATAATGTGCTATAAGAGAACCAGCTGAAGGTGTAAACATTTGTTGGTTACTGCTCTTTTTATCAAATCTGTCTTGTCATGATAAATGTTTAACTTCTGCTTAAAAACAGACCATGCACCATAAACTTCTAAATTATTGTAAATGAAAAAGACGGAATAATACTGCTGAAATAATATATTTAAGTCCTGTCCATTTGATGCTTAGCTGGGTGCATATAATTTTAGCATTTTTTGCAAACCTTTATTCCTCATTATGCTATTAGAAAGAGAAGGAATACATGTATTACGATAAGCTCTTTACTGTTAAGTGTAGTTACATCCCCAAAAGTTAATGCCTGGGAGACTTTACTGGAAGCAAACTATCTTCCTCTGGATCTACCTGGCATGTACCAAAACCAGGCAATGATCTGATCTATTGAGAAGTTAGGTCAGCAAGAGTATATCCTTCCAACCTGTCCTATTTACCTTATGTAGCTGTTAACTATCCCATAAGCAGAATGTCTGTTGCCTCAGAATGTTTAAGTTGGTTATATCAATTGCCCCTTAAATTCAAAAAGCATAAATCATAGCAATGTCCTACCCTTTTAATGAAAAAGGTACCCAAAGTGTTGGTAGTATTTGATTGTGTTTTCTTCAATCACAGAAAAATACGAATCAATATGAGGTTAAAGCAGGTTTCTCAGAACCAGATTTTTGATGTTTCACTCAATCCTCCACAGCACTGAGAGCCTATTTCTTCAATAAGTGTTGGAGGAAAGTGAGAAGACTGTGGGGAATGTGCATGTGCAAATGTGTGTTGGGGAGGGAAAGAAACCATAACCTATGCATTAGCATAAATAAGCTTAGAAGAGATATGCAATACTCTTCTTGAAATATGCAACACTCTTCTCTCACTCCTGTCAGCATGGGGCTAGGAGCTGCCACTCAGGGGAATCAGGAAGAAGCTCAAGCTACTGACAGGGTAGAACAACTCACACCAACCAATGAGGTCTTGGTGTCTTTGCAGAACTAATGCAGGCTTCTGCCTTTTGCAAAGGAGTCAGTAAATCTCAGCCACTCATCAAGGAGTATTTGAAGTAAAGAGCATTTGAATTAACTAAATTTAATTTTATTATAATTTCGTAGTGTAGAAGAAGAATATTGTGGTAACAGAGAAGCTTTAAAGCAGCAGAAATGCAACAGAACTCTGGTTATTAAGCTCAGATGAGGTGCTTTTGGGTATTGACTTCACTGTACCTTGATGTACCTCAAACCATAACCTGCTTTCCAGTATTATTTGGACATATTCTACTTGCAGTGGATTTTTTAAAGATTAAAAAGTCAAACCATTACACTCCTAGATAGTCAAAACTTGACTTAATTTTGGTGCAGCATATGAATTCTAAAACATCTTTACAATGTAGATTACATAATCCGTTATTCCAAGTGAAGGTATTTGCAATGGAGACACATTGTAAAACTCCCAATGTACTATCTTCAAATATCATTTTGATGTGGGAACTACAAAACACTTTGCTTTTAAATTAAATGTTATTGCACAGGGCACAGTATGATCCTTCCGGGTCCCATCCAACTCAGACTAACCTGTGATTCTGTGCTAATTTCTGGTTTATCCAGATAGAACTGTTAAGGTTAGATGATAGAATAGCCTATATCCATGAGAAGAGAGGAGTAGAAAGGAAAAAAACAGATCGGGATACCCATATAACACCACCACCACCCTTATGAAGGACCCCAGAGACACCATGGTTTGGGGGTACGGTGTATTGGTACCCAAGAGAGCACCTTCAGCACTCATCAGGTCCCGCCCCAGGAAGTGTCAGGGAGCATCTGCCCCTGTATCAGGTTACATCCAGCACTGTGAAGCCGTGGCTGTCTTCAGATCCCACCAGATACTGAGACACCACTACCCATGTGTGCAGGACACTTCACGGGGTGCAGGAGCACAAGGCTTATTGTAGGATGTGCAGTGGAGGAACCAGAGGTAGAAGAGCTGGGGATCAGGGTGTTTTGAGGCAGAGAAAACATAGGAAAAGAGGCTGAAAAGGTGATACAAGGGACCAGAAAGTGTGAGCGAAGCTGGCCAGTGTGCTCATAGGACCATGCCCAGTACCTGTCCCATGTGATCCAACATTATCTTCTCTCTGATCTCCACTTCTATTTCCTGGGCAAGGAACCCTGCCTCATATGGTTGTAGGAGGGAACTCTGGGTCAGGGTCCATGTGTCCATGGTGGCAGCCTTGCAGCCATCATAACTGCATGTGCCGGTCTATGATCACCAGCAAATGTGCAGCCTGACCTGACTGGGGGAGGGAGCAAGTAGCCCAGGTCAGGGCTGTGAATATCTCCAAGCGTTAAGCACCTGAAGGGCTTGACTTCTGAAGGGACTAGGGTTCCAAGCCTAGTGCTAGAGGAACTGTGGGGTGTAGGTCAACTGAAAGACCTGCTAGTGTGGGTGTATGTGCGTGCATGTGTGTGTACAACCATTATCAAAATCTAACTGAGTACACCAACCCTGAAGGTATCATCCAAGAAGCAATACTTCGTCACTTAAGGCAAAGCATAAAATGTTTAGTCTTCATTGCATTGGATAATTTGCATTAAGTTCTTCCCCTAGTGATGATCATAACTTGAGCAGTCTTTCATTAGAAGCATGATTAGAAAAATCTAGAAGAATTTGGCTTAATTTCCTCTGTTACACTTAAATAATTTACCTACATCTGTTTGCCTCATTTGAGATTACAATCATTATGCCCCCCTGCTGACATTGTGCATTCCCCTTATTTTGAACACAGCTTCCAGAACCGAGGTTCCTTTAAAAGAACGATGTCCTGGTTTCAGGGAGTGTGCGGAGCTTAGCACCTTGTGGGTGTGGCAATGTTGTTATTCTATATCACACACACTATCTGTGGGAGTCATGGTTTCAGAAAGAAAAAGCAAGTGCACCCCAGAAGCCTAACATTTTCCTTCCCTCTCTCCAGTGAAAAGGTGTCAGGATCAGCCTCTGTGGACTTGATCCTGTGCTGCCATCACTGGTCACTTTCCTGTTCGTTCGAGCTGCATTTCGAGAATGGTGCTGAAGGAAAGCAGCAACGAGCCTGAGATGCTGCTCCGAGAAAAGAAGTAACAAGCCTGAGCCCATCAGAGTGTACACCTCACTTTAAGGCAAAAAAAAAAGGCATTGATGGCATGTCCCAGCCTGGTGGAGTGTGTGCTCCACCACCAAACGAGTGGAAGCAGCTAAGGGGGAAAAGAAGTGATGGAACAGCAGTGAGGATTGAAACAATGTCAGACTGAGGTTCAAAGTGATGAGCTGAGCCAAATACTGACAACTATAAGACAGCACAGTGGTTTGGAAAAGTGGGCAATGTGGATGATGTGAATTTTGGGGGTTTGTCCGTCATTGTTGCACATTTTCTCGGGCTCAGGGATGGGAAACGTTAACCACAGGAGCCCTCTTGCCCCCCCATCTTGCCTTTGTCCCAGTGACTACACAGCATGGAGTATGGGAACAGCCTTCATCTTGTACTTGTCTGGGGAAACCACATGGAGCTGGTAGCACAGGAATGGTTGCCATCTTGTCTTTGTCACAGGGGCCCATGTGGACGTGACTGTAGGGGAATGTCTGCCATCTTGTCTTTGTCCCAGTGGCCATGAGGAACAAAGTCAAGGTGGTGAACACCTTTTTGTGGGTAAAGCATCTTCTCTCTTTGTATATTTTTGTTATTAATATTGCTGCTGTTACTGTGGATTTCTTATTCCATTGCTTTTTGCTTTCATTAAATTATCATCTCAACCCACAGTCTCTTCCTTTGTCCCTCTCTTACTGGAAGGAGGGGGAAAACGGGAGTGACTTATTTGGAGTTTAATTTCCAGCCAGTGTTAAACTACCACAACTGCTTTCAATCTAGGCCATTGAGGATTTACCTATTCTGTCTAAATAAGGTCTAGTTTCCTCCACAAGTATCTACACAGCTGGTGTGAAAAGATCTGCAAAACCAAATAACACAATAGTATTGTTAGAATGTCCTTTTTGTTGTGTACACAGAAAATTCATGTTCTGTGAAATAAATTTGCAATGGCCTCTATCACAAGGAACTCAGATTCTGAAAGCAGCAGGCTTGGGAAGGTCTAAACAGAAATTACTTCAGTAGGAATTAACAGAATATATCACAGGCAGAACAGCAGAATTCCACATTTTATAAATAGAGAAGTATTGTATTTTATAATACAAATTCAAATAACATGTCTGGGCAAGAAAACTGTGAGTTTCCTATCTACCTTCCCTATTAGATGCTGTTACCATCTGCCTAAGACTCTGCTTGCCTTGATATATGGCAAGTATATGTAATTCTTCTGTCCTGTCATTTACCTAAACAAGTATCTGACTTATATATCAATAAGGTTCAATGTTAGTATAAGTCTACGCTTCCAGCAGAGGTCTTTTGGGTTTAATACTTAGAAGATTTAATCTAATAAATACTGTAATGTGAAAAATTTTAAATCCTAAATACTTGCCAACACCTTCCATATTCTACATAGTTTATATGGATAGAAGATCTAAAAATATGAGTCAGTATGTGATTTTTAATGCCAAAATACATTGGAAGCTAAGAGATGGCCTATAAAACTTAGTGATGTAAGCTAACACTTACTTGAAAGGAGGGGCTTTAATGGAACTGCTTGCGTCAGTAGGTGCTTATCAGCATGAGCTAGGCCTCCACAATCTGGCATTTTAAAGAAAATTGCTTCTCTGAGTTTCAGGTGGCACATTATGCAACCCTGTGCTGCAGCACCTGCAGTGCATGATATAGAACAACATATGCTTGTCTTATGGCACCATTTATTTAGAAATAGCACAGCACACATCTCATGCTAAAAAGAAGGACAAAATAAATCAACACATTTGTTTTCAGAACAACCAACTATTTTAAGCCCATGATTTATTGTTGAGTTTTTTTGGTTTGGTGTGTTTGATTTTTTGACTTTTTTTTTTTTTTTGAGGGGTGGTTGTTGCGGTGGTTAAAACTGCCACTGTTTTAGGGTTTTCCCCCACCTTTGGCGTATGCTATGGTTTTGCCTTAGGGGTCTCCCCCTAAGTTAATGTATTATCTCCCANATGTAATGGTTTATCTCCCAGTTGGTATACACCCTATTAGGTTAATCCCTCTGTCAATCATCCATAAACCCTTACCCCAGTTCTAGAAAGTTCTCCCTTGTTCAGTTCCCCATTGGCTCCGGCTCCCTTTCTCCTCCCTGCTCCTTCCCCTATTGGATGTAACCCTGTCACTTCACCTTATCTCTGCCCCTGGACCCTCACCCCATCGGTCCCTGATGCTCTCTCCACCCCTTTCTACCCCTGTATAAAACCACCTGCATGAGCTATCCAGTGGGTCATTGTCCCTGGATTGTTTTGGGCATGGATCCCTGTTAAACCTCGGAACGCTATACAAAGCGCGCTTCCCTTTGTCTCTGTGGGCTCGCTTGGACCGTGAGTGTGTGCGTGTGTGCCTGCACCTACCGAGCAGGGAGTGCTTGCTGCATTTGCCGGGGTGGTTGAACCCCTGAGAGTGGCTCCATGAGGGACGCTTCTCAGAAGGCTGCCTTGCGCCTCGACCTCGTACCCCCTTACTCTGTTTCCGACCTGAAAAGGTGCAAAGCGGCAGGTGGGGGGGGAGGGAATAAAATATAATCCTTAAAAAAATTTTAGTACATTTGCAACTAAGTGATGCTTATATCAAATCAAAGAAAACATCTGGGAAAAAAATAAGATTCTCTGAAAATTTTCAGCACATAATTAATGGTTATAAAAGTAGAACTAAATGCTTCTCTAGGTGTTAATATCAAAATTATCAGCAGAAAATACTCTGTACCTCTGCTTGAAGTGCTGCTTGTGACTATCTTCTTTTTTCTGAAATTAATTGGTGATGAAATTCAATCCATTCTGTTTTGTGATCTCAATGGTGTCCTGTGATAAACATCAGTATAAAGACTCTTTAGAAATACTAGGCATATTGCCAGCATGAAATTCAAGGGAGGATAAAGAAATATGTATGTGAATTATTTAAAATCAGAAGGAGGAGGGAGGCCAGAAATTCTCACTATCACTGTTTATGAACCAAATCATAAGCAATGTAAAGGCCAGCTGAGTTGGCAGTAGAAGGACCTAAACATATTATTAAATATCCTAATACTGAGACTTTTTTGGCATAAGCAGTAAACTGCAAAGAAAAGAGAAGTGTGTCTCTAATGCTGACTACCTGACTTTTCTCCTGGACGTAAGCCATAAGCTTTATATGTGCAATGAGCCGATGCAAAGTAGAGTTATCATGCAATTCAATAATCAATGAACCAACTCCATAAATTTTTACCTGGAAATACTATAAGGAGCTGATTAAGTATGAAGCAGGAGATTTTTGTGACAGCAATGTGGTCTGGCTAATTATTGCAGGGTGGCAGCAAAGGAGACAATCTAAGGGCTGGAGCTGGATATCAAAAGGGTCAAGTCATATTGATTGATTTCCCACTTTTTATTTTCCTGAGAGTCAAGTGTTCAGATGACAGGGCCTAAAAGTTTGTCTCACAGACCATAGCCATGGCACTTCAGTTTGGATTGACTTTAAAAAAAAATTATTGTGCTTTGGATTAGTAGATCATGAAACATCAGAAAAGAAACAACGGATTGGAACTGTTGAGTCAGTGGTAAACAGTAGCTCCAATACTGAAAATAAAAATAGTGACACAAAAAGGTAAAAAGTAAAAAAAAAAATGCAAAGCTGGAAGACAACAACACAGCAAAGTGGGGATAGAGCCCATTATGTCATCAAGAGGTCATAACCCCAGCTATCTTGAAAATACCTGACCAGCATGTTATGTCACTAAGTTGCTGGATGAGGAATTGTAAGCTTTCTAAGGTTTAATTCAATGCAACGAGACCTTGCTAGCATGAAAAATCCCAAAGTACTCCTAAGAACACATTGACTTTAGAGTTTCTGCACATCATAAGATATCTAAACACCATCATTTAGTAGAGAAAAGGTTGAGCCTACTACCAAACAAGAGGAGCACCAAGAATTATTCAGTGCTTACAGTGTAATATCTAATGTACATGTAAACAATTTGCAAGAAGTGTTCAGTTAAAAGTTGCTTTGGGGTGCAGAGTAGAGCTGAATATTTTCCTCCACTATTATTTCCTAGAAATAAGTAGTCTATAATATCTATCATATTGAGGTCCAACACTTAGCAGTGCTACTATTTTTAGGAGAGGAGGTCATCCTACTATTCTTTGTCTATGTTACTCTGCAATGTCAGTGTGCCTCCCCTATATGGTACACGCATCTAAGCTAATATCCTTGCATATGCGTGGAATTACAAAACTTATTGTGCTTTGTTACAATTTTTCCCCCATTTCTGCTACATACTTTACAGTTTTCATGAATGGTAGATATTAGAAGTTCCAAACACATTACTTTTTTCTTCCCCTTTATAACTGTCATGATTATATATAATGTTACACTACATGTTTGTCAATGACCTTCTCTTAGCAGGTACAATTCCAGCATCATATTAGCAAAGATGTTAAGATAAATGCATTAGCTAAGAAAGTTTCTTGTTTCCCAGCATATAAGGGAGAGAATGCCACCTAAATGATGTTAGTAAATGTTTTAAAAGTATATTTTAAAAATTACTAGGTTCTCATGAAGATAGAAGATTTCATAATTTTCATATGCACACTCTGCTGTAGTAAGATTTTCAGAGGAAAGCATGAAAATAATGTATTAATTAAAAAAAAAGAAAAAAGAGCAAAGTATGTAAATGGTATTAGGCTTATCCCTCAAATATGCAAAATAATGCTTTGATTTATATGTGTTCTTTAGACATTTGAGTCTGTAGAGCTTTAACAAAAGTGTTTTGCATTTTATCTTTTTCAGAATGCTCTTGATGAGGAATCAGTTTTTACCAAAAAACTTGCCTGTTAAATTTCTTCTTCTACCAAAACCAGATCTGTTTCTAAACAGCAGAATCTAAGAGTCTGTTCCTCCACACTAACATCAGTTCACAAGACAGTTTTGGCTTCTGATGGTCTTTACATAATTTCAACTAGCAGTTCTACAGTCAAAAAGAAGTACTGTAAGACAAATGTCTTACCGAAATACACACTCTGGACTGTACTGATCAGTAATCCAGTGCCTAAAACTATGTTCAGAGACACTTTTTCTTTAGTTCACACAGAAAATACAGCCGTATTGAAGAAGGAGATGGAAAACTTTGAGTTACAGGAAGTCCTTTACCACTAATCAGTCCTGGCCCACAGTTCATAAGTGTAGAATATACTAGTTAAGAAGATATTTAAACATTTAAATTTCATGACATTTTAAGCCTGACATTTAGACCACGTATTATAAAAAATTAAGATATATTTGAATATTTAAAGCATCAGATGTTTTCTAGAAAATAACAATGGTCAACCTCTTATGAAACTTATTTCTCAGAGATACATACACAGTTATTTGATATTTCATCCATAATATTTTATGAAATACAATATGAAGAAATAAATAGATATAATCTCCTGCATAGCTAAGAAAGTAGGCATGAAAATGCTCTGATGCAGAGCATTTTTTCAGAGTAAATGGATCACAGTATAAACAAGAAACAGATGATAGGAATATCAAGTTAACTTTTCATTTTAAGGAACCCTGAAAGCAATGCCAATATGTCATAAAATGAGAAAAATAAATGGAAAATAATTAAGGAGGGTGTTTTGAAATGTCAGAATCCAGATTCCTGCCAAATACAGAGATTCTCGTTCTGATACCTAGCATTTTCTTCCTATTTTGTTTCAATACCACAGGAAGGATGAAGATCAAGAATTTAGAAAACAAATCAGATTTGGAATTTAGGAATGAATCAGGGATAATGCAAATTTGATGCTGAGTTTTTATGAGTTTTACCTTCAAGGAGATGGAATTTCCTATCAAAACCCATTTACAGTATATTTTCAGCAGTTTGGGGAATTCCTGAGGAGTATATTGAGACTACAAGGCTCACCATTTTTAGTGAATATGCTTTCTGGTCACTAAAGATGGGAGCTGTTACCCCTGCAGAAGATCTTTGATCTCTCTGAGCATGGAATTACATCTCAGCTTTTTAGTTCTTTTGAACTGTGTAAGCTAACAATTTATCACTTCATCAGTGTGATGAATAATGCTTTCCTATCATGTATTCTAGTATTTAACTGTCTTTAATGAAAAAGAATCTTCATTTTTCATATTCAGTATATTCACGAATCTTGACAGCAACAGTCAAGCTAGCTGGCATCATTAATTCTATAGGGCTCCCTGTAGCATCAGCACAGAATTAAGATGTTATAAGTACAGAAAAAAGAGTCATGGCTTCACTCTGTGTAGCAGCTGAGACCATATTTTGATGCACCACTGTTTAAGTGCTGGAACAGTTCAATAACACCTAATGATGTGGTCAGTCTGAATTGGTATCACCTGTAGTACAGCGACAAATAACATCTGTCCGTACAGTGATGCCTTGTAGTAGTTGTTTATACCTGTTTCTAAAGTTTCAGAAAATGAACAAATAGGTATAGATTCTTAGTTGAATCTGACAGATGGAGTTCTCTTTTAATGCTAACTGTGTGCAGCCTGCCACCAGGTGATGGATTAGCTGAGGTTCAGAAGCAGTATGCCATATCAAAGTTCCCAATGCAGTGCAGTGTGAGATGACCTCTTGAAGAGTTTAAAGTATGTGATAGCAAATAGTAAATTCTGATCTTTCTTTTTTCCTGTCCTTCAAGTTTAAGAAGACCCTGAAAGAAACAGGCAGTGAACCATATGTGCAAAACTAACACAGTAATTGAAAAAAAAGTACATTGTTTTTGCAATTTTTTATCCTTCTAAAACTTCTCAGCATTTCCCAAAAGAGCAAATGGATCACAGTATAAATAAGAAGCAAATGATAGGCATACCCAAGTTTTCATTTAAAAGTACACTTTTCAGTTGTTAGTAACCCTGAAAGTAATGCCAATATGTCAGAAAATGAGAAAAAATGATGGACAATAATTGAGGAGTATGTTTTGAGCTGTCAAAAGGCAGACTCCTGCAAAATAACACACTCATGTAAGGGGGAACGGAGAGCAAGGAGGTTGATAATGCTTTGCTGCTCATCTGTTGACCCTTCTCTGAGATGGTGACTGCAGAGATTAACCTCTGGAAATTAAGAAAAGCTTCACAAATAGGAAACTTCTTAGCATTATTATCTTCTTTCTCTGGACCTGTCAAGTTTAATTTTTAATTTTTTCTATGCCATACTACTATATTTTATAATATCCAAATCTTCCTGAGCTCTTCACCACAAATGGAGGAGATGAGGCTATGTAGTATAATTCATTTGTAATTTGAAGCATTGTAGGATTTACTTGTTAGGATTTAACAATATTATCACATCCTTCTGTAGCTTGTTTCATATTTGAGAAACTCTTTGCTTGGGCAAAAGCAACTCTGAATAGCTAATGCCTCAAAAAAATAAAAAGGTATATCTTTCTCTCCTGAAAGAGAGTTATCCTGGAATATCTTGTTCTCAGATTTGTGGGTTGTTTTCTTCCTTTTTTTTCTGCTTTCCTGGGAGTAAAAAGAAAAGGAAACCAGGATTCTGTGATATCCTAAATGAAGACCAAAAGAAAACAAACAAGCTGAACCATTTGTCTTCTCTCTGTCATTCTGTAGAAAAAACAATGTAGAACTTTAATAAAGCTTGTGCCTCCAAAGCTAGCATCATGACAAAACACTATTGCATTAATACAGTGACCTCTTTATTTCTTGCCTGTCAGTTGGAGGACAGGAATTTTGAAAAAATAAAACAGAAATGTTTTTCTCCTTGCATTCTGTTTCAAGAAGATAATAATCCATGCTACGAGCACCACCAATTCCCTTATACTTAGTTGATGGTACTTTTTGTCTGTCCTCTTTTTTAATTGTTTAATGCTAGAACTCTTAGGGAGTACTTTATAGGACATAAATTTTTATTCCACAACAGATATACCACTAACCCACATATCCTCTGTGGTGTCTAAGTACTTGCTTTATGCTTCTGTGTTCTCCTTAGCTGTCAGCTTAGATGCATAGCTCTTGGTAAACTTTTTTCAAAAGCTTGTTCTAGCTTTCTTCAATATAAAACAAAAACCCTGTGGAAAACCAGTCATTTGATGAGATGATAGTCATCTGATCACATTAAAAAAAGTCAGTTTGGGGAATTTCTTGGGGGTTTGGTTTTGAAAGTGTGAGTTCCCAGATCAAAAAAAATAAGGTATTTGCTTCTGAAATGTATCATCAGTGTGTGTTCTGAAAATTTTGAGTTCCATGTATCTAAATTTTCTGTATATTAGTGTTATTGAACCTTTTACCTAGCACATGTATACATGCGACGTGACCACATGCACACTTGCACAATCACACAATGCATTTTTTCATAGATCTCTGGCAGCTATTAGAAAATGGACATCATCCTAGACTGTAGTGCACTGCAACATGGAGAATGGGATTATGTTCCTCTGAGCACTGTAGCAATGTAAATTAACCAGATGTATATAATTTACAAGAAATGTTTTCACAAATAACTCAGGCCTCCCAAACTCATTAAGCAATCTTCAAGCAGAGTTGCCTTGTTTTAATTGCCCAAAGAGATATTTCTAGAAAGTCACAATAGCTTGTAGTGCAGTGCAAGATGTGGAAGTTGTCATCATCACAGAGCCACAGAATCACAGAATATTTAGGGCTGGAAGAGACCTCTGGAGATCATTCAATGCAACCCTCCTGCCAAGACAAGGTCACCTAGAGTAGGTCACACAAGATAGTGTTCAGGTGGGTTTCAGATATGTCCAGAGCGGGACACTTCACAACTTCCTCGGGCAGCCTGTTCCAGTGCTCTGCCAACTTCAATGTAAGAAAAGTTCTTCCTCATGTTGAGGTGAAACTTCTTGCATTTTAATTTATAGTCATTGTTCTTTATCCTCTCTGGGCACCAGAGTCTGGCACCATCCTCTTGGCACATGCCTTCAATCTTCCAATAAAGAAGCCACAAATTTTTCTATTAGTAAGACCAGATTTCTTCAGTAGGTACATTAATGAAAGCACTTGACTAAACACCTAAAAGTTTTATAGAAGGGTGTAGCCAGGCCGGACTGATGGGTCAAGGCCAGTGGCATAAGGTTCAGCAAGACCAAGTGCCAGGTCCTGCACTTTGGTCACAACAACCTTATGCAGCACTACAGTCTCAGGCAAACTGGAAAGCTGCCAGTAGAAAAGGACCAGCAGCAGAATATGAGCCAGTTTGTGGCCATGTGGCCAAGAAGGCCAATGGCATTCTAGCTTCTATTAGTAATAGTGTGGCCAGCAGGACCAGGGCAGTGGTTGTTGCCCTGTCCTTGGCACTTGTGAGGTTGCCCCTCACCTAAGAGTTCTTGACAGTACAACCTGTAAGTCTGAACACCGAATACTATGAATTAAACCTTGAGGGAGGCACAGTATTAATTTCTGATAGCCCTAATGCACTTTATATTCCTTTACATATAGGTGTGCAAATAAACTTGATTTATAAATATAAGTCAAGATATTTGAAGCCAAAAAAGTCTGTAAAATGTTGTAAGTTTCTGAATATTCTAAAGTCAGCTTTACTGAATTTTCCTTATTGTCAAAATAGTGCACTTGGCCTACTACGATAAAGGGCAATAAAGCTTTTCATTTTTTTCAAAATAGCAGTTTTTCTCACTCTTATTGCCACAAAGTGCTTTGCTTTACAACAAATTAAACATCTTCTGTATATATTTGTAATGGACTTTGGTTTCTTAAAGCTGAGATATGATTCAAAATATAAGAAATTATATGCTTAATACAGGAAAATAGGGTGTCTCTCACCTTATTCTTGTACCTACTGAAGTGTTACACAGATTAATGTTTTAGCATTTTACTTTCAAGCTGTTACTTACATTTCATGTTGTTCCTCACCATTTATGCTGTGATTACACAATTTTTTTATGTTTTTTGGGGTTTTTTTTTTTTGCTTCTGAAAATCATCATTTCCCATATACTTCAGAGGATTAAAACTGATTACATTTTACGTAGAGAAGAATGCACTCAATTTTTTTAGCATCATGTATTATAAGCATTGTTCCTACCTAAATGCAAAAATTTTTCAACTAAAATGGTTGCTACAGTTAATAAGGTTGTACAACTCCTCTCTTTAGTCTACCTAGCTGAGAAAATGCAATCCATTTGTGGTGTGTTACCTGATTTTTTTTCCGTTATTTTTCACCTTGTTGAGATACAAAACAATTTCTGAGGCAAGACAGGTTGTCACTTCCAGTTACTGTGGATGAGTATGATATGGCATAAAAAATTGCACACCATGTTGTTACAGCCAGAAAAATAATGGGTGTCACCACTGTAATTGTTGATAAAAATTTGGTGTTTGATACTTAAATCAATTATCTACCAAAAATGTCTTATGTCAGAGTCCTTTTAGGAAGAATCTAATATAGACTACTGACCCACAGTCAATCAAAATATATAAAGAATGATGAGTCTTCAAGGAAACATATTATGCGATCAGAGTGTGTTTCTGTGTTTCAATCTATATGACGAGTTTTAAGGAGTGAAAACTATGTTCAAAATTCATAGTAAATAATAAAGGTAAAACGTGTCTTTCTCTATATTATGTGGTGATTACATATTGCAATGATAACCAGTCATTGTAAGAAGAGGAAAATAGTGCTACTTGTAAAAAATGGAAATGGATAGAAGAAACTTCGTGAGAGTGAAAATCTTGAAAATCCCAGAGAAAAAATAATTTATGCACTATATAATTTTTAAAATTCCAAAAGGTCATAGTCAGCCTGACTGAGAACATCAAAGAGAAAATAGAACAAGAACAGAATCAGCTATAGGGCCTTTTTAGCTGAGAGAAGAGAAGATACTAACCCAAGAACAACTTAGTACATTTAGGGCAGTACTGAGTTCTGTGTGGGAAGCTGAGTGAAATGGCAGAAAACTGTTATAGCAGATGAGATCATGAGGATGTTTTTTATTTATTTCTTAACCTTCTTTTAGGCCAAACACTGAAAAGCTGATTCAAGATGGAATCTGTATATGATAGAGATAATGAAGAACTAACCATAGAGTAAATGACAATCAGTAAAGGCCCAGAAATTGTATGATTAAATTAACAAATTTAATTTTATGACTGTGAAGTGGTGGGGTACAAAGAAAGGAAAAATGGTGGCTATTTAGTCCATCTGAAGTTTCCTTTCAAGTCTATACAAAAAATGTAATCAGTCAGTCAGAATGAGTGGCACAGCCTCATTTCTCTAGCAAACTTTTGTACCTGGCATGGAAATGGGGAAAGACAGGACAGAGATTTTTAGGTTGGGCCCTGAAAGTTCTGCGTAGTTCATATCTGCCCCTTTCCTGGAGGAAAGTGCTAGATTTGTGGCCTGTGAGCAGAGCCCTATATTTGCATCATGACCACTTGTGGTCTATTCAATAGATCATAATGACAGCTGTTCTTGTCTTTCTTGATGGTTTTCTGACTCACTACATCCTCATCAGGCTGTCTTTATAATATAAACTGCTTAACCCTCAATTACAGTGGAACACCTGCCTCACCTCTGCAGACATTTCCATATGGAGGCAGGGCTGAAATCTAGCTGACTTCACCTCACACAAGATTTTGTTTTCAGACAATATTGTTCTTCAGAGTGCTTGGAGTGCAAAATAAAGGTGCTAGGTTAATCTGAACAGAGGATTTTAATCTGCGACCCTGAAAAACTAGCTGAAAATATACAATCACTTTCACCAAAGGCATGGCAAAAGTTCTAGAATATGTGCAGTTTGTTTTCAGTTAATTTTAAACTAGGTGCAATGGCAAACACAAAATTTTTACACAAGTCTGATCACACTGTAAATAAGCAACAATACAAGAGTAAACAACAACAGTACAACACTGGAAACAATGCACAGATACAGAATAGATACTAAAATGACGAGATCACAACTACTGTATGAGAGAAAGTATTATGACAGTATATCGAAAAGCACTTATTCAAAAAGGTAGGTAAGATTAAATTCAATTTGCTAGGTGTATCTGACCAGTCTTTTATATTTTCCTATATTTTTGTAATATGTAACTATTTGTTAAATAAAAAGAGCATTCTTGCAGACTTTTATTCCTTTTTTGATCTGACACAAATCATCAGGTAATGTCAATTTTCTAGTATACTTTTTTCTTGATAGTCATGCTTGCACTGTATTGGAAGAGAATTAACAATGTTTCCTTTTGCTTGTAATGGAGAATTAATTAATTTAAGATTACATGAACCTCAAAAATGGAATATCATA
Source organism: Atrichornis clamosus (assembly GCA_013400975.1). NCBI lineage: Eukaryota > Metazoa > Chordata > Aves > Passeriformes > Menuridae > Atrichornis > Atrichornis clamosus. The sequence continues at coordinate 16,679 of WBMZ01001862.1, read as the reverse complement.
CGAATGTGTACCCTATCTCACACAAAACCATAAACAAACAAAAAAAAATACACAAAAAATCCAATCCATTTTTAAGTTTCTTCTCTACCCTGTCATACAAAATATGCTAGAGATATACCAATAAATCACTAGTACCTATACATCTAATATATATAAAGATTCAGCCAGCTGTCAGTGCAGTAGGGAACCTCAGCTGAATTGGCCTATTTCTTGCCTAGTGTAAAATTCCTGTCTTCTTCTTGACTAATTATACCTTTAGAGACTATTCATATTTGCTAAATATATGTGTGTGCATCTTCTTTATTTTTTTTTACTTTGTAATCAATGCTTCATTTCTTTTTAATTTCTGGTTTATTTCCTTGTTTCTATAAGGATAGGTGCTTAGGCAGAAAATAGTTGGTTTAGTTTAATAGTTAAATACTTGTTAAATATTTTTTCAGTTCATGATTAGAGGATGTGAGGGCTTGGTGCAGTATAAAGCAGGAAAAAGAGCTAATATACAACTAGCAGAATCTAAGATTAAAGTTAGATTCTTTTGTTATAATCTTAACATTTTCACTGACTTCTTGCAAGTCTCCATCTATACAGTTGTACCTCATACAAGGATGAAATAAGTTCAATTTTAAAAAATGCTTTGTGAAACATTCACAGTCTAACCCAGAATGATAAGTCTTTAAAAGTTATTTTAGCTTCAGAATAGCTGCGTTTGAACACAATGCACCGCAGAGGTGAAATGGAGGAGAAAGAGAATGAGCAGGAAATGCGGTATGCTCTATAAAAGTGTATGTTCTTAGGTCACAGTATCCCTGGCTTTGTATAGAAGCACTTTTTCTTCTTTCTTTTTTTCTTGTCCCAGTTTAGAGATAAAACCTGTGGGACACAGTGAAGGAAGTTAAGTAATTTTTTTTTTTTTTTTTTTTTGGGGAATGGCAATGTTTTTGTACTTGCTTGTGTAAAGAGGATGTGGGTGCGAGTTCAAACAGACTGAACCTCGTTTTAAATAAGATCTAGGGCAATCATATTATCTACACTCCCTGTGGTCTAAAAGCCATCCTCTTTGTCAGAAGATGCCTTTTCAAGGGAGACAGATGGCATGAGCTGAACTGCGTGGAAAAAGTGTTTGTGCTTTCTCACCACACCTAGAAGCATTGAATCTAAGATACAATGCTGATGATTTTTTTTTGAGGAAGCAGAGTCTAAAGAAACCTCCTAAAGAGAGCCATGACTGTGCTTACTGGCATGACAAGTACCAACTGAAATTTGTACTGCAGCTCCTCTGCTGCTGCTTGCTAATGGAACAGATTTTTCTAACAATTTCATTTATATAAGTGATTTTATAAATATCTTCTGGTGGCTTTTAAGTTCCTTGGAAACCTATAAGAAAGATACCTAAGTTCAACCAATGGTGAACTTTCATAGGCCTTTCTGTACCTGGTGCCTTCCACCAGACTCAATGGAAATAGCACAGGGACTCAGATGGCATAGCAAAAAGAAATGCTTTGTTGTCTTCAACTCTTGCTCCAGTAGTGCCTTTGTTTGCTCAGCAGATATGAAAACTGGGGTCCTGCCTAGGTGCTAGTATTAGTGTAAAGACACCGAGTGAATTCCTTCAAGTTCTGGGACAGAAATTGCGAATGAAATTTACTTGCATTTTACTGTCTGCAGACTATATGATGTGTTTGCAAACAGGAGAAACTTTTGCCCTAAGTTTAAATGATGCTCACTGAGCTAGATGAAAATTTCTGCCAGGAAACCAAAACACTATCTTTTCAGGTAGGCAAGTAGAGAGGAAGGAAGGGAAAGTGGGAAGGAGATTCAGGCATGAATAAAGTAGGTAAAACCCACTATGCCCAGGGTGACAGAAGAAGGATATTTTCTTGAGGACTTAGCCTCAGCCCATGAAAATACTAGGAGTTGCTGAACTGGAAAGCAGGACTAGAGGGAAAGACCAATCTCAGACAAATTTTGCAAGGGTAAAATATTATAATCTCAATTTAATGTTCATATATATCAAACAATAAATCTTACCTTTTTTGTTTGAAAGATATCCTGGTTTTTTATTTGTCCTAGTAACATGTATCTTCAAGATTTGAAAGCCGTTTCTATGCTTTTGGTTTGCCTATTTTTAGGAGAAGATACAAGGAAATGTACAGAAAACCTATGTCTATTCAGGGTGCCACCTGCACTTGAAACTATGCATTAACCCTAAGTTTTCTGAGTATACTTTTACCTTCTTCTCTGAACTGTCAGCTTGTCTATTCTATTAACCTATAGAAGCAGTACCAGTAGCACTGTCACACAGAAACAAGGAGCTAACTTCATTGCCAAGACTGAATCTTTGTTACAGTACACAGTAAAGCCTAGTCTTTTCTAAAATAATAGTTGAGAAACAAATGATATGTATTTCAAGGAGTTCAGTAAAATGAACCCTGTTTACAAAAATGTGTGGGTGCTCTCATGGAAAATCACGTGCCAAATATTACAGGATGAATGCTTTTTTTCCTCATTACACTTACAGGCTATAGTTCCATTTTGCCATAAGCCCAAAAATTACCTTCAGCTGAGGAACGTTGCTAACCTACTTAATTAGATCAGGAGCATCTCAGTTTTCTGCATCTCCAAAGAGAACTAGAAAGAAGCCAAGAAAAAAGAGCTCTAGTTGTGGTCACAGTGACAGCAAGTTTTTAAGGAATTTTGTAAGGTCTAGTGGAAGGTTATGTTGTGCCTCATCAAAATGCCTACATGCTTTTCACATGATTGATTTTCTGTAAAAATTAGGAAGTATGACTTGAAGTGATTCACACATTAACTTGAGCTCTTAGTTTATTTAATCCAAACAAGCATTTTGACCTAGACCTTTATTTAGCACCAGGATGCTGAAAAGTTCTCCACGCCTGACTAAGCACTTCTGCCTGTTGTAATAGTAAGCAATTTACATATTGAAATTACAGAGAAGACTGTCTAGAATACAGTGTCTTTTCATCTCAGAGAGGGACAGTCTTAATAAGAAGTACATTCCATTGTCAATATTTTAATGTTTATCTTGCTTAATGTAAAATCAATATTTTAACATGAACTGATTACTCCCATGTTATGAATGTACTCCTCTATTGACTTGTAAACAAAAGAAAACACAAGACAAAGCAGCTTTTTAGTAACATAACTTCTATCCAATTCTCCCCCTCCCTGAAGGAAAAAAAAAAGTTAAATTGTAAGAGTACCTGAAGACTTTTAGGAAAGGAAGAAATGTAAATAAAATAGTAATTGCTTAAAGTTATGTAAAACCTGTTGTTCCATGAGTTAACACAAGTCTGTCTCTCTTGTTTGACTTTATGAATGCACATCCTTTTATTATAGTCCAGTGACCATTAGGGTATCTGCAATCTTTCCTGTTTTTATAGCTGACCTTAGAATAGTTAATGTTGCTCTAAGTCTTTAAACAGTCACACGTGTTCCTAGCTTATATCTGTGATGTATGAACATATCATTTTTCAGAAGTTAAAAGAGAAAATGTGTAGACAATAAAAAACCTCCTTAAAGAAATTATGAGCTAGGGATGATGAAAAGATATTTTAATTTTAAATATCAAATGGAAAGATCTTACAAGTGAAGACAAAGATATTTCCTCTAGTTGCCACTGTCTTATTTCATTCTGCTAAACAACGTTAATAGGATGCCCTTGATTGGTCACCATTAGAAGCAATTACAATAAGGAAGCTAAAGAATACTGCCAAATGAAAAACTTGTCATTTTCATATAATGAGATAGTATTTCTAATTTGTGCTAGAATCTCCAGCCAAGATGGAAATTAAATTGTGCTAGGAATATACAAGCACAAGGAAAACACAGTTACTGCCCTAAAAAACACAGCAACCTAAACAGAGAAGTCAGAGAGAGAGATAGAAAACCTGCCTACTCAGATGCTTCTTCCTGTGTATTCTCTCCCTAACCCCCTCCTCGCCCATTTTTTTTAAATAGAAGCTTGATTGATGATGACAATATGCCTTTGAAATAGAGCAGTGTGATGAAACAAAGAACCACTCAAAAGTGTGAACTGAAAGAAAGGCAGGCAAGAAACAGTGTCACAGTAAAATAATATTTCTTCATGTACATGCACCATTTTTTTATTTGGTTGTATGAAAATTAGGATGTACATATGTTCAAAGGCTAAGAGCACAGATTTCAGTTAGTGTAGCAGAAAAGATGATACCTCTGCTTCAAGGATTTTCTCTTTCCTGTAAATACAGTTTTACCTCTGCATACTGCTTTCTTCCCTCATGTTTAAGTTCAAACACTCCTGAAGAAAAATCAATTAATAGTACTCCATTTTTTTTCCTATATGAGTTATTTCAAAGCACTGAGACATTCAAAAAACACCTTGTTGATAGCATCTTCATCATTATGAAATTTTAACTGTCTCTATTGCACGTGTTTTGAGGAAGAGCTGAGAATATCGATCTCTATTCCTTTGCTGAGTTGTTAATCACAGGAATATTCCTGAATGCATGACTGAGTGCCTACTAATGGAAATAAAGGATTTAATATCTGATTCTGTAAAAGTAGTATTACTATAGATTACTAGGAATGCATGGAAGCAGGGACGTTCATTAATCTTGCACAGATATTTGGCAAAATATTTATAACTGTAGTAGTTTTCAATTAGCATATTTTGTGTGACACTCTGGTCAGGAGCTACAGGAAGGTTAAATGCTTCTCTCTTAGAGGCATGTAAATCTAGAGGAACTTACATTGAATTCTGAACAAAATCATACATATAGAAGAGCAAAATGAGACCACGTTGCTACTAAGGTACCTATCAACTGTTCCTATTTAATTCACATGCAGAATGTATATTTGTTGTGAAACAGATGATGCAAAGGATATGTGTGCCTGTTGTGGGTAACATTACAGGGCTGAGCACTTAGAATTATTCTGGTGTTTTAGATCATGGTAAACACATTCTCAAAAATATCAAACTTAAATTATTTAAGGTGCCTGGCTGGACTGATGAAATGTGTTTTATACCTCTACAAAAGCTAAAGAATTTAAATCAATCACAGGGAAAAGCAAATAGATTAAGTGAGTGCCTTCCCATTAACTCTGCAATACTTGACAGAAATAGGACAGCAGAGAACAGTTTTTTCCTGGTGCACATGTGGTTCTGTTTATGTAATCTGAATTTTATTCTGTACTGTTTATGCACTGTTGCCTGGAGGAACCCTGCAGTCTTGAAATAAATAGAGTAACTTAAACCTTTATCGCTGAACATACTCCTGCCAGTCTATTATCAGATAATGTGCTCTTTTCCAGGCAGTGGAGTAAAGTTCTATCCACATACTACCACAAAATTAACAGAATGAATAAAGAATAGGCAATGGGATTTTTGAGTCATACAATAAAAAATCATTTAACCGCAGAATATTTCAGTTTGGAAGGGAGACAAAAAGTCCAACTCTATGGTCCTTGTAGGAGTACCTAAAACTAAACCATATGACTAGGAGCATCATCCAGACACTCCTTGGATTTTGCCAGGCTTGGTGCTGTGACCACTTGCCTGCAAAGCCTGTTTCAGTGAGTGACCACCCTTTCTGTGAAGATATTTTCCTATTGTCCAACAGGAACTTCCCCTGATGAAGTTTCATTTCATTTCATTATACCTTACTGCTGGTCACCAGAGAAAGGAGACAAACACCTCCTTCTCCTCCATTGCCCTTCATGAGAAAGTTGTACACTGCAATGAAAGCAACCCTCAGCATTCTCTCTCAGGTGAACAAAGAAAGTCACATCAGCCACCTTCATATGCCTTGCCTTTCAACACCTTGATCACACTCTTCTGGACATACTTTAATACTTTGACATCCTTGTAGTACTGATGAGCCCACAGCTGCATACAGAACTTGAGTGAAGTGCAGCATGGAACAGAGCAGAGTGAGACAATCCTCTCCCTTGCCCGGCAGGCAATGATGTGCCTGAAGCACTCCAAGACATGGTGGGCTCTACCGGCTGCCATGGCACACTGTTGACTCACATTCAACTTCTGCTGTTGTTGACTGTCCAGCTCTCTAGTCTATCCACAACTCTCCACTCATGAAGGAGAGTTCCTTCCAATTTAGTATATCTTTTCAAAACTATAAAAATTCAATTTTAATATAGTAACAGAAAATTAGAAAATATTTCAGTATTCGCATTCACTTTGTCTATCTCATTAGTTGCTCTATGCCATTTATAACCAGAGCTTACCTGATGCAAGACTGATTTAATGCCTCCTAAACTGTGTTGATTATATGCAATACATTTCCCTGCTAGAAACAGCAAACAATTAAAATATTTACAGTTCTGTTTGAAGCAGCACTAAGTTCACCTTACTGTATATGACTACATTTTCATATAGTTGTATATGTTCTTTGTGCTATTTTCATGTTTTTTTCTATATTTCTGTTCCTATTCCTGTTTTCCATAACTTCTAGTCTTTTAACTGGATACCCATCTATTAATATTGCAAATGTAGTAGCTGGATGTCACTGGCCGGTGTAAATGAGGGTGTAGAAGTGGGTTTGTATATCTGTATATCAACTTATTTGTGAGGTCATCTAGACAGCTGGTGGTTTTTTGTGCCAGGCTCATACAGCAAGAGCTGTGCAGAAGTTGTAGATTGTTATTTTTATTCTGGTGAGCAGCAAGGTGTCAGCAAATTCTGAGATGCTTGCATAAATTTTCAGGAGTATGTTAAAGAAATTTCTGAGAAACTACAGATCTCCTTGTCTCACATCTTTCCTAAATCATATATTGAACCCAATGCTACCCTTTCATTTTTAGTTTCTTTTATCTATTCTTTCTTGGATGCATTTTTAGCTGTCACCAACATTGTCTCCAGTCTCTGGTAGCCTTCAATCTCCATAAATCATTCCCTTTGTCTAAACTTGCTTATTGTTAACTGTCCTCATTTGGAAAGTATATCCTATAGTATCCTTTTGACGAGGTGTAAGCAGCTGTAGCAGAAAATGTTCAGAAGTTTTTTTTAATACAAAATATTCCAAAGTGATACAGAGAGAGTGATGGTCTAAAGACCAAAAGAACCACTGAGCACAGCCATGAAGTCATTCACTGTTATTCTGCTCAAATAAAACAAGTTGACTTTTCAGCTGATTTTTTAATTTTAATTTTTATTTTAAAATATATCAGTGTCAGTGCAGCTTTTGCTCTGTTACTAAGATGGCTTGTATCAAGTCCAGCTGTCCTTCTCTTTAAATAATTTGAAAACTATGTGACTGAAACAAGAGTGGAAACAAAGCTGTGTTTTATTGCACTATATGTGACAAAGCAAAAAATCTTTTATCTTTTTGTGTGTGATGTCATTATGACAAAGTAATAGAAAGACTTAGCAGCTGCACAGAGAATACTTGACTCTACCTCATAGCTCCTTCAGCATGGCAAAATTCAATAATTCAGTAACCACATATTCATCAAGAACATTTTTAGACCCAAAGTTCTTGTAAATATTTTCCTTTGCCTTCATGAGCTTCTGCTTCAAAATCTTGTCTGTCACAGCAATGAAGCAGGGCCTGTTTTGAATATTAGAAGTCAAAATTTTCCTTGAAAATTAGCACCAAAGAAACTGAAGGCTTTCCTCCATAATTCTTCCATTTAATGAATAATAGTTGTTAAAGTATTGAGAGACTATATACAGAGCTTCAATTGTCTAAATATTAACAAGTCAAATGACAAGTAAGTTTACTCATTTCTAGCTCCACATCTATTAAAAACCCTTCCAGAAAGCTGCCTGTCTGTGAACTTTACTCAGAATCCTATTCTCAGGGCCTGTTCAGGAGGTGCTTTGCTTTCTGTTTCATGTTTAATATTTTCAGTGATGCTTCTGTACTTCCCTTCTCTTTGTCACATGCACACACACACCTCTCTACTGAAAAATAAAAAAACCTCAAACAGAAAAACAAAGCAAACTCCCCCAACTGAAAGAAGGCCAAAATCTAACAAAAAGACCCAACAAACCAAAACACAGCCCAGCAAAGTCTTATCACCAACATACACTTTTATCAAAGAAAGTGACTCATACCTGTGCTTTCAGGGATGATTTTTATTTTTTCTAGAGCAATTTATAAGTGGCTTGTTACAGCTATCTTCAAGGAAGGGTGACAGTTACTCTTACCTACCACAGTGTCATTTATCCAGCCCACAGTTTTACATAATGTTAATATTCATTGTCAAGATAATATACCACACCTTTTTCTAGTTAGCTTTGCTTGTTTGTTTGTTTTTCTGCAGTTGCTTTCACAGGTTACGCTCCAATGTTTTTTAGGGTTTTTTAGGCTTGCAGGTTTTTTTTATTTTATCTTAATGTACATGTACTTTTAGCAGTTTGTACTCAAGAAAACAATGTGATATACTATACTTGATTTATTATATTTATTCAAGAAATAGAAAGCTTTCCAGACAGGGACAAATTTGAAAATTTGACACTTAGGCTGTATTAGGTAAGTGTTAGTGGCAGGCACATAGGGATGCATATTAAGTAAAATATGCTTTGACACAATAGAGCTAAGAAAAACAAGGGCACTGAAAAACCTGAACATTTTCCCTTTATCTGCACATTACAGTACAAAGAGGACACAAATTTCTATACACAAAGGAACTAGACAAGAAACTTATTTCACATATTTACTAGGAAAGAGACTTGGATTTCAAATCTAGTCTGTGTTTCTCTTTGAGGATTAATTTTTGCATTTCAGGGAAATGCAGCTATGACAACTAAGAATCCCACTGCCATAAATACTATTCACAGGTAAACATTCCCTGCTGTGATCCATGTATAGCATCACAAAAATCATTGTTTTTCTTGATGAGTTTAGAATGTAAATGAACAGGGAAGTCAAATAATGGAGACTATGGAAGCATTGTCTACATTTTACAGTCAGTGAACCAGAGCAGAGAGATTTGCTGATGTTTGTCTATTCTGCATGCAGATGCTCCTTTTTTTTACATGAGGATTCAGAGTGAAAAAATCTCATAACAAAATACAAAAGCTTGTTTCCCAACACACAGCCAGGGCTTGAAACAGAGCAGCCATTTAGTTTACTAGGGTTCAATTGGAGGTTTAATAATGAGGATTTTGTAACAGAGATGCCCTCTAAAACAAAACAGGAACAAAGACTAACGAATTTTCTTTATACATGCTTTCTAACAGCCATCAAAGAGCAATGATTTAAACCCTGCCAGTCATGGCTGCACTTGAACTAATGACTTAGCGGTGAAAAATCTCTACAGTCTATTACTAATCTCCTGAGTCATCTGGGCTTTCAACCCTTTTTTAAAGCTATATTTACTGGGATCAGAACTGTTAGCCTTCTTAGAATAGATTTTATGCTGCGGCTCACAGCCCAGAGTTCAAGAGTCCTCCATTTAAAAAAGTGTAAGTCATAGTGTCTCTGTACAATCACTTTCTGACAGCAGGGCAAAAACTTGTCTATCTAAATAACAGAATATCATTAAAAATGTCTTCCTCCCATGTTAAATTTATCACCTTTATGAATGAATGCATAGTGCCTTCTATTTTATCTCATCTCTTTCTTTTTTACATTTATTTATCTTCATAGACAATAGATAAGACTTCAAAGAAACAGAAACAAAAAGAAAACCCACAAACTATTTTTATGTTGCCATGTTAGCTACTGGAGCAAATGAAAAAATTGTGTTATGAGGGAAATAAAAACATGTAAGGGAGGAAAAGATGATTTAAATGAATACATTATGTTTCTTTATGTCAATAAATTATGTTAATTGGATACCACACATTTTAGAAAGGTAGTGACCATTTCACAGGATATATGGAATATGTTTTTCCATTGTCTGTCTTCTGCAGTTCAGGACTATTATTTATTCTCTTGAAGTATTTGGAATCAAGAATAAGTTTTACATCCAAATTTAAAACATACTCCTTATGTCACAGTCTTCATATTTGTTTTGAAGGTCACTCTGCACCTTTTCCAGTGGATGGACGTGTGGCAGTGTAGTGCAAGTAATCACACACAAAGCACATTCCTGTATTCTGATGCTGATATTCAGTACTGAACCCAGAGTGGAATAAAGCACAGGTGCAGGGGTCACCTGCATATGCTCAGACATATTTTCTGTAATTGACACGCAGTGAAGCAGTTTTGATGCACTGTGCTTAACACAGCACATGACAGATGCAGATTGTAGTGTGAATGCAGAAAGATGAATGAATTCTAGTACCTAATAGTTATAATGGAGAATATTCTGTGATACTGAAAAGTTTGTGTAGATGAAAATTAAGATTGCCTACTGACTTGGCATGAGCTTACCCCTGCTTCTAGACGTATCCAATTCTTTCTAGGCATGGAGCAGATTGTAGTCTTTGCTCAGATAAGAGCAGTTTTGTATCATACTAACATGCTGTCAATTGATTTGTATGATCTTTTCCATGGCCATAGCTGATATCTCCTTTTGACAGACACCTACAAAAAGGCTGCATAGCTGTTAGGTGCTATCACAACACTTGCTCTCCTCTTCCTTTAAGTATTCTAACATATTTTCTTGGAGCACTGCTCTTTTGAGGGTTGGAGAAAGTTGCTAACATCCAGAAAGTGCAAAGACAGAGAAAAAATTTCTTTGCATTTCTATTTCCCAATATTTCCAGCTTTCATAGTATCACCACACTGATACTTAGTGTATTTTAGACTGTCACTTGCACTATCATAAACTCAGTGCTAGTATTTCCCGAGCATATGTCAGATCCTGTGTCTTTCTGTGTCTGGGGAGGTACAGCAGATATGGATATTCTTATGTGTAGGACTCTTCCTCAGTTTTCTGTTGGACATTACGTCTGCTCTTCATGTTCAATAATGAAAAAGGAACAGGAGAATACTCAGAACACTTGTTACTTCACTTATATCTTCACCACTGATGTATCATCCTGAGTCTTAATGGAGCCTATGTTCCATCTTGGTAAAATAGATAAGATTTAAAGCCCTTTTAAATCTTGCTAAGGGCTTCTTTGTTCAGATGGAAAGGGATAATAGATAAATAACTGCTAGAATTAACTATGCAGTAAAGATATACATGGTCTAGGAAAACCTGCAGAAAGTGACTTATTGTTTTGACTGAAGCTCTAATTGGTTTTAAAAATGTGTTTTCTAAAAATATCTCTCGGTATAAGCAAAGATTACTGTATCTTTTTTTCCCGACTTATTTTCAGCCTCAGGAGATTTTACCTGTTTATGAAGCAGGTTACAGCTCTAAGTTTTATGTATGAATACCTATTCACCTGCAAAAAAATTTATTTCCAACTGCAGTTCCTCCAAGATTCACAAGATAAGTTCCAGTGCATGAACGTGACCACAGCAGGAGTTCGTGATTCTGCACCAATTTTCTTAGATTCTAGGAATTTTCTTAGACAGTTGTTGCTGTTTTGCCCCTAAATAAAGGAAGCTGGAGAGGGTTTAGGGAGATAAAAAGGTTACATTTAATGGAAGCTTTCCATGGTGTCCCCTCACAGCAGAATCCCACCTGAGATACACGATACAGAAAAAAACACAGTTTTTGTAAGTTTAACAAACAGCATAGCTAACTAATCCCTCCAATTAGGAATACAGATATTGAAGTGCTTGACATGAACCTTCAATCATCTTACTCTTACAAGTGGTGATATGTGTTATGAGAAATTGTTATGAGAAAGAAGTTGTTTGTTGCTGTGTCTCTCTTCCCCAGTTGTTATGAGAAAATGTCTCTAGAAGACTCCTGTTTGTGAGAGAATGTGTTGGGATGGTGTCTTGTCCTTGACTCCCAGAGGAATCTTAGACCAGGCATGGCCGTCAGGAATCTGTTTACTTGAAAGGAAAAATACTAAGGCCCTGTAGTGAGGGAATTATAACTATATAGTAACAGTCTATAGAGCTGCGAATATATGAAATATAAAAGCAAAAATCATTCAGGCATCACAGTCAGTATTCCAAGGAAATTTCAAATTTCATTCAATGGAGCAGAAAGAAGGAAAAGCAAATTATAGTACAGGCTAGTATTTTTCAAATCTTCTGGTAATCAAGTTATGAAACTTAATTTCTGTGGAGTCAAGTTTTTAAGACTTTTATATTCATAGACTGAATTCTGGCTTCTGTTCCTTCAAAAATGGGTGTCATCTGGAGAGCTGCCCTCGTGTTTTAAGAGATCTGTACTAGAAAATTATTTACTGTAAAAACTAGAAATTCCCCAAAGACTTCTAAAAGACTGAATACTATTGTAATACTCCCTTCCACAGTGTTGAACTCATCTGGGGTTTCAACATCATGCTAAACTGCATGAACACAGCATGATGTACAAAAATCATTTGGAAAGAAAGCCTTCAACAAAATATTTCTAGGAATATTTAGAGCAGGCCATCTATACATACCTAATTAGATGGAGACAAAGACTCAGAAATGTATCCAGCTACTCATCTACTACTACCACTTTACTTCAAGTTACTGTTGGAGCATTTGTACCTTATTTATTTGCACAATTATTTTGTGTCTGAGCCTAGACCTGAAATACCATAACAAAAGAAATATGGGCAGATATAACTTATGGAGTCACTTGGCAAGGTGTCTGGGAAGACAGAACCCTCATTCCAGTTAGCTTCTTCCTAATCTATCCTGTTACTTAGAGAAGCCTCATTTTATGCAGCTGATTTTGCCTTACATTTGAAGGCTGATTTTATAAACCTTCTCTGGTATGTTGTAGACCTGCAATTTTATGATAGACATAAGTGTCACAAATGACACATGTAGCATAATATTTTGATGGAAAGCATTGCTCGTACTAGGACTAAACTTGTGTTACTGCATACTGAAAAATACTACTACTTCCATTTCTCTTTAAATTACACCAAGTTCCTTAACAGTTTGATTAGATTAGTATAGCATTCCTCAGCATATTCTAAATAATATACTTTGATTATTTCAATACAGTTGTACACTTTTCTCATCAGCAGTATGACTTTTATGCCTCACAGCACTTCTGGTGAATTGTCAACTAAACTAAAGCAAATATATCTTTACACAGATTCAGGACAGGCCTGTAGGTCTTCAAAAACAGCAGGGAATGAAAAAATACAGAGAAAGAAGACATACTGTCCTGTCCCAAATACTCAAGGAGACTCTTTCAAATAAAATTGTTTATTTTGATTGAAAAGTTGGAGCTGTAACTACACAAGGCCCTGCAGTAGCACAAAGATTCAAGTATTTAAATGTGGCATGTGCAATTTTATGACACACTTCTGACAATTCACTCAATGCACAGCAAAACAAGAAAAAGACCATCAGGCAATCCTTTAAGGAGAGACTAATTTCTGTCTTGAATCCTGACAAAACTGGATTTGTTATTTTTTTACCACTTTCTTTAGCCACACTAAAATTTTAAAAGCAACAAACAGACCCTCAACAATAAAAAATAAGAATTGTCTCATGATATCTTTTCTTAAAGTATTTCCAAAGCTACCCTTAAAAATGTTTCTGCTGATTTTGGAATATTGTATCTTTTCAGCAGAAATCATAGACATTATGGATGGAGCATCCAGTGGATATCTGTTGCATTTTAAAGTTTGGGCAAAGTTACGTTTTGCTTTAAAGTTTATATAATTTTTTGAGATTAAAATTGTTTTTTATTCTGTCCAACTTTCCTGAATAATCTCAAGTGCATGTTATTCTTACTGCGATGTACTGAATTCTCAAAACAAACTATATCTCCCGTAGTGCACCAGAGCCATGTGTTGTTATAGCATTATATATGGTGCACAGCCTGGAAGAAGAGCATATACTGTCCACATAAGCAGTATGTGCTCAAGAGGAATGAAGGAGCATTAGCAGATCTCCAACTTGTGTAAGTCACATAAAATTTATATATCTCTACCAAATTAATTTATGCAGATCTGGGCAGATAATTTGCCTTTGATATTAATAGTAATTATAACTTAATTCCATCTGGTTTTTTTTCCAAATTAGCCAATATTTAATTTAGTGTAAATGCTTCCATTTTACCTTAATATTTAAATTTATCCCCTAGAATTACCCTGGCCTGATTTGGGTTTTTGGCTATATCTATCATCATGATTTAACAGTGCAGCATGCTTGCCAAGCAGTGATACCTTACTACAGCTTTGCATTGTAGTAAGGTGACCATTAATACTTTTCTCAGTAATTGTAACAAAAGTTTGGGAACCATGTGCCTGAATAAGCACTGAAAGACTCTCCTTATAAAACTTACATATATAGCTGATTCCTTTGCTTATTTGGGATTTTTTTGTTCATTGTTGCTGTTTTGTTGTTTGTTTGTTTTGTTGTTTTGTTGGGGTATTTTTTTGCAAATGGGTTACATTGCTAAAAGCCAGGGAGCCTCTAAATATGAATGAAGATATGCATACTCTAAAGTTTTCTCAAGACAAAATAGGATTTAAGCATTTTACCTGAACACTGATTATATTATCAATTTGCAATGTGTGCCTATAATGTTGCCATTATGAGGTTTCAGAAATAACATTATTTAAATGAATGATGACCTTTTTTTTTTCTTGTCTGAAGATTCAGTACAATAAATCTGTATCCACACAGAGCTGGTATTGAAGATTCTGAAGCCAGGGTTTAATGGAACTGTGGCTTATGCTGCACAAGTAGATTGTAAGAATTATGGAAAATATATTATTTTCTTCCTATAAAATTCATTGTAACTCAGTACTTTCAGAACATGTCTGAGATAAAATATCTCCCTTGGTAACTAGGATAATAGATTTCATTTATTGTTGTTATTCTTGTAGGAAGACCCCATACAGTACTAAAATAGAGAATATGAAATTGAAATTTTAGTCCGAAACAGGACGTTCATATATGCATATGATAGCAGGATTTAAACAAATGATTGATCAAAATGCTGGCCTGGAAGCTATATGAGCTATATATATTGTCATTTAAATCACTATTTTGAGATACATTTTTTGAAATGTAGGCATGTTACATGAAATGTAACATGATGTAGGTTACCTATCTAAGTCCTAAGGAGCTCCTGCACTTCAAATCCTTCCCATAATGACTTTTGATTAGCCACTAATTTATAGCCTGAGCAGACCACACAGATCCATCAGCTCTCTCAGTCAGCCTGTCCAGTGTTTCTCTCTGTTGCGCTATATATTCCTCCATATATCTAATGGGAACTTACATCTGTACCTTTTAGGATAATTATTTCCTGTTCTTTTTTTTTTTTTTTTCATGTGAAAAGATTGTGGTCTGATTTGATAAAGACTTCTGCTCTTGAAGACTTCTGTCCTCATCCCTGTCAGTACTTCTTGAGACTAAAGTATTAGTTATTCTCCCAGATCATATGCTCTTTCTACTTCATTTCTCTGCATTCCCTCTGATTACTCCCTTGAAGAGCAATGTCAGATCTGGAAAAAATAACTCCATCCAATGCCTTACAAAAACTCCCCATAATGTTGATTTAGGTGTTATAAGCTGTTCTGTCCTTCTCTTTTCTTTTTTTTCTTTTATTTCTTATTTTCCCCAAATAGTATATTTACACTTGAATAAACTTTCAAATGTTTTCTTAGATTCAACAACATCTAGAATTTGTGGGGGAGTGGAGGGAAGGGGAGGAGTGGAAATGGCCTCTGGGAGATTTAATATAAAACTAAAAGAAACCTTTCAAATTCAAGTGCTTAAAATGTTACAATAGTATTCATTGTAGATCCATTAATGTTATCCAAACATAAATTGTCTGCATTTTTCTAGGCAGCATCTGTTCAAATAAACCTAGAATCCGTGTACCAGATAATGACAGCACAATAAATTAGAAGTATTTAAATTACTTTTTTTTTCAGCCAAGGATATTGTAGTGAAAGAAAAGCAATTTTGATCATATTTTTAAGCAAAGAAAAAAAATCCATGTAGTATAATGTAGCTGAAAATTAATTCATCTCTAAAAAAAAGTCTTCATAAATTTTCATCTCTGTGACTGAATTCTATTCAGAAAAATATTCAGCAAATGTTCAAAAGTTGTTGGTCTTATAAATAAGTTCTGGCTTGTTCGTAAAAGAAATGAAACAATGTTGTATCAGCTTCCAGCTATGAAACAAACTGTTGCTTCATCTGAACAATGCCATTGGGGTTCTTTGAATAAATTTACTTTACTCCAGAGGACTGCTAACTTGTATGACAACACTAAGAGATTCCAGGCTGCTGACTCATTCATACAATATTCTACTACTTTATTTGATCTTATGGCAATATTTGAGGGAAATTCAGCATTACAATAAAACAGAGTCCCTTCATCGATGTTCACTGATGTTCATAGTCTTCTGATTTTTTTTTTTCCAGAGCATTGCATATGTCCTCTCCCTGGTCACCCATATTCTCTTAGGGAAAACCAAATGCCTTTACATAGTGGAGCAAGAACAAAGTAATTTCTTCCAACCAGCTGGAATATGCTGCAGTACTCAGGGGCAAATGAATCCCAGACTGTTTTAAACTGTTTGCTTTTAGACAGACAGAGGAAGAAGAGGAGGAAATAATTGTAGTGTTGTACAGGGCTGTACATGCTGCAAGTTGCTAATTCATTCATCAGCTTTATTTGTGGCACAAACCTACATGGCAAGTAAAAAATAACATTCCCTTCCCTTCCCTTCC
>WBMZ01001861.1:0-134441 GCA_013400975.1 Atrichornis clamosus | reverse complement strand
CGCCCGTCCCGTCCCGCCCGGCGTTCCGCGCTGTCCCCACCGGCGGCGTCCGGGCAGGGCGCGGGGCTCCGTGTCCCGGGTGAGGGGAAGCGGATGTGGAGCCCGGGGCAGCCCGAATGCGCTGCAGCCGGCGAAGAGGAACCGGAGCGGAGCGCCTGTCCCACGCCTCGGTCTCCGGCTCGCCTCCGCGACCCGCTTCGGTGTTCCAAAAATACAGCCTGGAGAGGAGCTTGAGGCTGCTCAGCGAGTTCGCCTCGGGCCACTGACGTTTGGGAGCTGTCCAAGGCGGACGGAGAAGGAGCCGGGGCAGGGCCGGAGAGGCTGGGGTCTCACACCTGCTCCCCCAGCACCAAACTGGTGGACAGGTTGAGGTTAAGTGTTAGGAAGAAATTCTACACTGTGGAGGTGGTGAGGCACTGAAGCACGTTGCCCAGAGAAGTTGTGAATACCCCATGCCTGGAAATGGTCGAGGCCAGACAGGTTGGGACTTTGAGCTACCTGGTCTAGTGGAAGGTGTCTCTACCCATGGTTGAGACTAGATGATCTTTAAGGTCCCTTCCAACCCAAACCATTCTATGATTCTATGAAAATCTGGTCATTTGCATGCTCCCTAGTGAAAATACCTTCCAGCAGGGTGGTCCCTGCAGTTTTTTACAGGTGGCCCATAAGTGAACCCTACTGACAGAAACAGGAGGCTGTTACAGAAATGCAGACAGAGAGGATCACCCCCAAGACATGAGAAAACCATCAGGAAAGGCTACAGCAAAAGGAAATAATCTGCTTTGTAACTGTGTTCAGGCAAGCTGGGTTTGTTTGCAACAATAGGTACCCTGAGGACCCTCTGCTCTCCATGCTGTGACAGTGCTGCAGCCACCCTCTCCCCTGGGGTTCGGCACTGCACACCAGTGTAGCTGTGACTCTGTCAAGGATGAAGAGAGGAGGAAAATCTGCTTGGTGGCACCCATCTTAGTTCAGGGCCTCCTGCACATCCTGGGGCCTCAGAAGGAGACAAGGGCTCAACTGGCTGCACAGTGCCCAGTACTGGGCCTTTGAAGATGCCCAGGCTGGGCACTATACCCAACATCCCACTTCTATGGAAGACCTGTGTGGGTTCGTGGCCAGCTCATGAAACCAGTCCCTGGTCCTCAGCCATTTTTCCAGAGGAGAAAAGTTGCAGCCGGCAGCTGCTCTGCCCCTCCTCCTCTCCCTTGGTCCACATCAATGCTGTCATCTGCAGAACTTTACCCACAAACAAACATTTGCTGCTGCATCTAGTGAGTGAACCCAACCCAGACTTTTACTACATTACCTGCATCTCCCCAGCTATTCATATATTTCCAGGGGAAGCATGAAGCAAAACCAGGATGAGCTAAATGTAGAATAACTCAGGCAAAGAGGCTTTCAGAGGTCTCCAGGGCAACCCTCTGCTAAAAGCAAGGCCAGCTTGAAAGCTAGAACAGGTTGCTTTGGGGCTGTCCTGCTGGGTTTTGTGTATCTCCAAGAAAGGAGAAACACAGCCTCCCTGGGCAGCCAGTGCTAGTGCTGACCACCTTGGAGCAAAAAGGTTTATTTCTGATACCCAAACAGATTTTCCTCATTGCAACTTGCCCCTTGACCTTTTGCTGTGCACATATGGAAAGGGTTTGACTCTTTTTTCCCTCAGACCATTCTCCAGGCTCAACAATTCCAGGTCCCCTGCAGTCAGCCCTGGCCAGCAACTGTGGTGGTCTACGTGTTTCATATCTCTGGAATACAATCTAGGGTATAACACAGCTCAGCAATCTGACAGAAGAGAATAAACGGTCTGTCCTGCAACAGCATCCCAGTGTTGGGAAGGGTCATTGGATGGGGCTGGGATTGCAGACTGTCCCTGAGGAGAGACAGGAGAGAGGGGAGGGGGAGGCTGGTGACCAGGACAGTTATAGCAGGAAAATTTCTTTCCTCATTAACCTCCTTGGGTGAAGCTAATTGCTGTTTCCTGATTATTCTCACCTTATCTTCCAGCCTTGATGACAAGGGACTCCTGCAATCCTGGCAGTGTGGGCCAAAAAGGCCCATTTAGATCATCCCGTATCAATGTTCCCCTCCGGGTAAACTACAGCCGTGTTTTGCATTTGTATTACAGACCACATTATGCTCACCCTGCAGAATATTTGCTGAGAAGATTCATTTCTTGGAAACCAGCCAGAATCCAGCAATGCTCACACTAAAGCACGTGTCAGGACATTTTAAAAGCACTGCAACATTGACACGATGATCACTGAGATCGTTTGCTGATGGCGAACTCTGCAGCTGAATCCAATCAGNTGAATCCAATCAGTGTTGCAAAATGGTCCTTTCAGCCTCCTCTGACTCACAATAATAATAATAATAATAATAATAATAATAATAATAATAATTTGGGGTTAGATTTTGAATGTGTCCGTGGCTCTTAACAGAGGGTTGTGGAAAGCTGCACCTGCCAGAGCTACGCACAAGCCCAGGGAAGGGGGAAGGATCTGCCCGAAACATTCCAAATGTTTGTCATGTGCCTTTCCAGCTCTTCAAGTGGGAATGCCTTTTGCTCTCCTGTTCTTCCTGGACTGTGCATGTTGTACCCAGGCGAACAGGAGACTCTGATCTCCCCTTGGCATTGTCCATGTGCTCCATAGTCACTTTGCAGGGGCAGAGATAAGGGTGTTTGGCCTCCTCTTCCTGCTCTGCAGCGCTCTCAGTTTGGTTTAATTTAGAGCAGTGGCTAAACACAAGGTAATCTTAATGCCTGTGCCACCAAAATTGTCTATTTTATTATTTTTTAGCCAGTGAATCATTATTATATCAGTTTGGGCTAGCTAATGGATCGTGGAAGCAGTGGCAATCAAACAGAGGGAGGAAAGAAAATACTTCTCCTATGTGGGAGTGTGACTTGGGGAGTGTGCACAGCATGAAATAATCAAGCTGTTGGCAGATCCCAGTGTACCAGGGGGAGGACAGGGCAGGGGAAAGCTCAGCATCTTCACAGAACTTGTCTTATTTCCTCCAGGTCTGGGGATACCATCCTGCCTGTCTACAGCCAGCCCAAGAAAAACAACTACAGTGTGAGAGCAGGTCTGTCCTCCCTCCTTTAGCTATCCTACAATGCCAGCATGAGAGGAGAACAAACCATGAGGATTGAATTTGATTAACTTTCTCCAGTTTGGACCCAGCTCAGGGCAGAAATAACAAGCATCACTGTGGACAGACTATCAATGTGATATTGATGTCTCTATGTAATTTAAAATGAATTAAGCCATGACTCAAAAACACCTTACTGCATTGTCTGGTGGCCAGAATATGTCCCCATTCTGTCTTCCTGATCAAGATCTTTATTTAATAACAGTAAAAAAGTCTGCATTCCCATCTCCTAAAAATGCTAAAGGAAGCAGAAAACAGAAGGGAAAATATTGATGTCTGCAAGAGCTTCTAGGTTGTTACTGAGTGCCTAGTATTGCAGAGCCACATTGTGAAGGTTTCTGTACCCAGAGATGACTTCTAACTGGTTCTGACTCATTGAGCACTAGAATTTAGACTAATTTGCTTTCCTTCCTGGTAGAATTAATAATGACATACTGATGGGTATTCTGCATAGGAACCTCATTCCAGAAGAGTTATGATCTTGTAAGAAAAGATGTTTTCAGACCACAAACCATTTTGCAGACATCTCCTGCCTATGCTGGTGACAAGTCTCTGCAGTAAAGAGGAGGGGTGACTGTGCTGCTGTCCTGCCTGTCTGCAGCAACCTGGTCTAAACACTGTGAGCATCCCAGTACCATTGGGGACTTGAGCAAGCAGGAACAGAGTTAAGGCCACGGATGAGCCCTGAGGGGGTCTGGATTGCATGGGGGGCTGGTGTCAAGCTATGGCCCATGGCTGGTGGATGCCCAGCCTGAATGAGCCAGTGGTTTGCTGCTAAAGGCTCTGCCCGGATGAGCATGTGAGGCAGCACTATTTATTTCATTTGAATAATATATGACTAATAAGTTAAATAAGAGAAAGCAGAGTGAGCTTTCTGGTTAAGACAAAATGTTTGATGCTGTTTGCTGGGCATTCTGGGTCTCTGGGAAGCTTTGAAGTGGCCCTAATGAACTTCCAATGTAGATAATGTAAAATCTTTAATAATTCATTTATCAGGCAGAGCTATCTGTGATATATATTCTGAAATGTTTAGAGATGAAACTGTCCTTTCTAAGTGGTTGTTTGATCTCAACTAAAATGGTGAAAATTCTGATGCAAAGATTTTTTTTTTTGTGGCAGCACTTCAATCTACCTTGCTTTGGATTAAATTGCCTTAATTGGTCTATCTTTTAGGTTCCTATAATGCTGCTTTTGCATCAGATAACAAAGAGAGGGGGGAGGGAGAGAGACCCAAGGAGTAGCAACTAAAATTCCCAGAGACTAACCTCACCAAATGACAGAGCCATTAACTGTTGTAATCCTGATCTCTATCAAGTGATCAAGGCCAGGAAATAGTCCAGAAAAGAACTTGCTTTATCTTATCAACCCTCCCATACCCATTATACATTTGTTGTAGTTGTAACTTTCATTTCCTTCACCTTCTTCTGTTGGGCACCTGTGAAATTTAGACCCTTGCTTTGCAATCTAATCTCCAAAAATTACCCCTGCTCACATTGGGCAAGGCCCCAGCCTTTCCCTGGCAGAAGCTGTTTGGCACCTTGGTGAGATCGTGGTGTCAGAAGGAAACCCAGCAACTAGTATGTGGCCAGGACAGGTTTTTTTTCCCCCTCAAAGTAATGCAGGTTGTTGTGGGAGACAGCAATAGGAGCTGGGGATTTGTAGCAGGGAGCTCAGCATCTACACAGCTCTCAGCAAGGACGGGATGCCAGTGGTGTCTGCCAGTGGCTCAGGATGTCTGGACACTGGACAGGTGAAAGGATGCTCTCAGCCCCACTTTCCTGACACAGAGGCCAGTGCCACCAGCACCTCTGGGCTCTCCCATTGCCATGGTCCCACAGTGTCACAGACTCAACACTGTTTCCCAGCTGGGAAACATAGTAGGAGACACACAGAGGGTTGGAGGAGAAATGGGAGATCACTTCCTCCCTGCCAACACAGGTCCAAAACACACTAATACAAGGTTGCACCCATGGCTGAACAGTCCCTCCCATCCATGTGACAGCTGTGGGATTGCCCAGACATTAACCCACGCTCTTGTGTTTGTATTTCCAGGGACTGTCCTGCAAACCATCATGTGAAAGTTGTTTTACAAAAAGCCCACAGTGAGTTTGGTCACACTTACACCTCTGTGCAGCCTGGGCAGGGTCACATCCTTCCAACCTGTGTCCATGCAGGGGCGAGCAAGTGTTGTAAGTCCAGTTTTCTTCCTATTTCCACCCTAGAAAATTACCTAACAACAATTAATGGCAGTGTTTTGGTAGTATGCAACAGCAGTACTGTAATGAGCCAAGACAAGGAAGGGCCTGAGAACAGCAGAAAACTGTTTGTATTTTCAGCTCTCAGCTCTGAGTTAAATGAAGGTTTCAAACATGTGGCACAAGTCCTCTTGGATCACATTTAAAATAAATTTTGTATGTTTGGAAACAGTGAAACTAGAAACTGCAACAACAAATGCTGTGTTTGGGGGAAAAGATAGCAGGCAGAGGAGAAACAAGCCTATCTAGAGATCTTATCTTCATTTTTCTTGGGAGGACAGTTTATCTAGCCAGCACTGGAAGTTGATCATGGTTGGGTGGTTCCCGGCAGCTGCATTTGGAAAGGAAAGGGAGGCAGCAGTAGGCCAGGTAGATATCTGAGTACTTCCACGTCTGCTCTTTTAAGCGAAATACCAGATGTTTGGACTTTGCTTGCAAACCTTTAATGACACAGATGAAAACGAAATGTTTGCTGCATTCTCTGCCTGGCTCTGTTTCAACACCAAACAGTGCACACACATCCCCACTCACCTGCACTTGCCTGTTTGCAAATGGCCCAGATTTGAACTTTGTGGCCATTGCCAGGACTCCTTAGTTTTCCCTTGTCTAGCAGGAAGAAAGATGGGAAAAGCTACATCTAATGTATACAAAAGAGACCACAGTGGTCATTGGTGCAGCACTGGTGTTAAGTACTTTAGGAGATCATTTGTTCAGCCTGCATAAAACTCCATGCTGCTAAGGAAGTATATCCTGATGAATTGCATATATTTATAGATATATTCTGTATTTAAATAATAAAATCATGCTTATTGCACAATGGAGACTTTTATCCAATCCCTATGATGCCATCCTACCTCAAAGTCTTCACTAGCACAAACATTAACAGGGTACAATGACCTGCCTGTGTTTTGGCCTGACACCTGGGAAGTATTTTTATTACACAAGGTTTCCTTATCTGCACTGGCAATAAAAGTAATGGAGCCAGGTGTCTGCTAGGTCCCGTCTGCCTGGGAGGCAAGTGGGAGCCCTCCTGGGAGTTCCTGCCATGGCTTGGGTTAGTGGCACTTCTCCTCCCAACGTTAACCTCAGTCACAGCAACTAGGGTTGCCAGTGAGGGACCAGACATAGATGTTGTTTCCAATTAACATTTGCAGTGTAGTAGACATTTATTTGTACATATCTATAGAAGCGCCACATTTTACAAGGCCCAGTTTCCAGCCGAAGTCACTGCCTTTTGTGAGCGAGGCCCACTCACCTGCTGAAAAATCCCCTGAGCCTGAACGTGTTGAAGTAATTTGGTGTCCCGAGCTGTATAATGTATTAAATGAATCACAGTACAAGAAACAGATGTTTATTCCAGTGGGTACAGGAGTCCAGACACAAAGTATTGGGTTACTGTCTGTCTCAGATAACGGGACAAAGCAGAGAAAAGTTGGGATTAAACATTCTACATGTGTTCAATGTAGAAACTTTAAACCCTGAAAATGTAGCCCAGGTCCTGTAACTGGCCTTATGGGAACAAACCTGCAGTTGCCATGTGATGTTCCCAGGCTGCAATCAGCACAAACCTGGGCACTGGCACGTGTCCTGCACATTACACCAAACTGTGAAGCTCGGGTGCTTTAATTTGGTGCCTGACCACGTTTTTAAACGTAGATATCCATAGCCAATATCTATGAGAGGTTTGAGTCCATCTGAGACCCCATCTATGATATTTCACGTCTTTAGATACTGCTATCCTGAGATCTAACTGCAGAACTGAGCCCTGGGCTTTTCAGATGAGCTGTTTTCCTTAAAACAAAGGCTCATTATGTTTGATTAGTTGTTTTTATCTGTTAAGTCAAAACTCTAGATTAGGAGTGAGAAAACCTGGGCTGATTTTTTTTTTCCAAATGAAACATGAAACATGAGGAGCTCCAGAGAAGTTTGGGGGCTGGGGCGTCTCTGTCAGGCTGGCTGCTTGACTCTTAGCCACTCAGTACAGGGAATGTTTACTCAAAACTCTGTACAGGAGAAAGCATGAGCCCAAAAAAGCAAATGAGGTAATGAAAAGGATCCCTGTAGAAAGATCATGAATATCCAGGGATGCTCCTTGCCTTCAACTTTTGTGCCCTGCACTGATTCTTTTATCATCAACAGCAATGCCCCCGTGGGTCCTGCCTGGGGTCATTTCTAAAAGACCTGTGGGTCCAGGCTGTGCTCTGTGCTTGGGGTCCCCAAGGAATCTCAGCCTCTGGCCCTGCAGGGTGGCACTCTGTGGAAAGCAGTGTGACCAGACCTGCAGCCACTCCTGGCACTTGCAACCACTGTCCTTCAGCTGGCAGCAGCTGCAGAAAAAGAAAAGCACCTTTTTCACATTTTAAAATCTGTTTAAACAAACAGACCTTTGCTCAGACAGAGCTCAGCCTCCTCCCACATCCCACCAATTGCTGTATCACAGGCAGTGCTTCCTGGCTGCAGGATCTTAGCTTCACTCATAAAGAAGGAAAGATCTGCTGCTTCTTTTCTGTTCCTGTTTGCATCCCTCACCACACTTGAAATGAGCTGTATCCTGAGTTATTCTTATACAAGCCTTCCCATTGTTCGAGTCAGGTTATGAATTCAGTCCCTTTGAAGAAATATGACCCCTGTTATGGAAAAGTGAGAATGGTGTTGAGTCTGCACGAGATACTCATGGATGTGACATACAGGAAAAGGATGAGTGCTTTGCTCTGTCCTCATGAATGAAGCCACAGGAAGGAGGCGTGACAGGGCACTGGGGGAGCTGCTGAGAAATTTCCACAGTTTCTGATTCTGCACTGGCTCAATTTACATCATCACCCTGCATTTTCATTGACTGAAAATGTTCCTTATAAAGGGCTGCTCTGGCACTAAAAGCCTTGTCTCTCCTAAAAGGTTTTTTAAATTCCTAGCACCAGGGATTCAGACCTAATTTGTAACATTTGTGTCATGACAACTCATGCTGAGTAGGTCACATGTACATAGCTCTTCACCTGGGATTGAGCAGTCCTGGTTATATGTACATGCTGGGGAAGGAGAGGCAGGGAAGCAGCCCCACAGAAAGAGATCTGGGGGTTTGGGTCGATGGCAAGTTGAATATGAGTCAACAGTGCCTGGCAGCCAAAAGGGCCAACTGTGTCCTGAGGTGCATCAGGCACAGCATTGCCAGCTGGTCGAGGGAGGGGATTGCCCCACTCTTCTCTACACTGGTGCAAGGTGCTGTGTGCAGTTTTGGGCTCCTCAATATGAGAAGGACATCAAACTATTAGAGTGTGTTCAGAGGAGTGCAACTAAGATGGTCAAAGGCCTCAAGGGCAAGATATGAGGAGCAGCTGAGATAATTTGGTTTGTTCAGCTTGGAGAAGAGGAGACTGAGGAGTGCCCTCATTGCAATCTACAGCTTCTTCACAGCAGGCAGGAGAAGGGCAGGTGCTGATCCCTCTCTGGTGACCAGTGATAGGACATGAGAATATGGAATGAAGCTGTGTCAGGGGAAGTTCAGACTGGACATTAGGAAAAGGTTCTTCACTGAGTGTTGATCTCTGGAACAGGCTCCCTGGGGAAGTGGTCAAGGCACCAAGTCTGCCAGAGTTCAAGGGGCATCTAGAGGATGCTTTCAGTCTTACGGTTTAGTTGTAGGCAGTATTGTCAGGAGCAAAGAGTTGGACTCAATAATCCTCATGAGTCCCTTCCAAATTGAGATATTATATGATCCTGTGACAGTCACTGGTCCCTTGCCCATCTCTCCACACTAGTGCTGCTCCTTTATTCTCATCAGTACTGCCAGCTGAGCATTTGCAAGAATGGGAGAAAACACTTTGTGCTGATAGAGACCCAAAGTGCCTCTCTGAGGGCTGTAGTCTCCTCCCCAGGATGTCATTACCAGCCACACAGGATGGAACAGGGGGGAAAAACCAAAACGCACAGCCAAAGACCTGCGGCAGGCAGGTGCTGAGCATCACTGGGTGCAGTCTGCAGGCTGGAGCATTTGGGGTTTGCTGCTGGGGCGCTGTGCCCTGCATTGTCCCTGGGATCACTTGGCATTTTGCTCCCCCAGCCCCACTCTCAGCACCGTGCTCACCAACACGGGCTGCGCTGCCCATTCCGAGCTCCTTCTCTGCCCCGGCGTCTCACTCCTGGAGGCTGCTATCATGTGCAAAAAGGAAGGGGAAGGCAAAACAAGCATAGCCAGGAATCACATAATATTGCTGCAGCCCTGCCAGGAAACAGACTGTAGAAGTTCCTGTATTTAAAGCCAGGAGATGAGTTTTATTGTTAGTAGTTGTTATAGCAACCTGAGGTGCCGGAGAGTAATACATGCTCAGCGCGTTGCAACAGACTCTGACAAGTTCAAGGCTGCTGCCTTGCTGCTAAATCTTGTTGCCAAGGCAATGCAACACAAGGCAAGAGCCTGGAGAAATGAATACTGCTGACAGCTCGTGCCAGCAGGCTTGGGGTGATTAAAAGGGAATTTTTAAATGTGGTGTTAACTTAAAGAGCACAGCAGCAGAAGGGAAAGGGGAGCATAGAGATGGAGGAGAGGATCCAGAGGAGGAACAATGGGTTAATGTCAAGCAACAGGTAAAGGAAAGCATTTGATTAAAAACTATGTGGCTGAACAGGATGTCTTAGCTTGTGATGCGAGAAATGCATCACATTTCTGAAGGGAGTAAAAAAAAAAATCCCCAAATCCTCACTTTTTAAATGTGTTTAACTTGGGCAGTACTGCTGTAACTTGAATGAGAACTTTGGCTTTTTCCCAATAGTGTTGACAGCAAAAATCATTTTCTCAGTAAATTTGTCTAGTGGCACAGATATTGTTGCTTCTGTAGTAAAAACCATGAAGTAGCTCAGTAAACTTTCAATTTTGTGTTCATTTCCAGCCTTTTTAGAATGCTTCATGGCAAAAAGTTAGCTGGAAAAGAGATGAGGCTGCAAGTTGATTATTCTCTCTTGTCTATGATTCACTGTTAATGCTGACAGTATACTCTAAATTGAAGGAAGAATATTACCCCAAGGACCACAGAGTCAAAATAAATGATCGGTGCTGAAGAAGTGAGGTAATTAAGTTAATTTCAACTAGAAATACAATATTTTGACATTGCTATGGGATACTAGGGTTCTAAAATGCAAGTACTCCAGAAGTGCCTCAAATAGATACACAATGATCTCAGATGATCTTGTTGACTTCTCTATTGATTTGTAAATAAAAGCATAACGTTTCTTGAACAATTACCATAGCAGTATTCTGTTCCACTCCTACTTATGTCCCATGTATTTTACATTTTCATGAATTATCAATACCTAAAAATGATCTCATATTTTCCTATTCAATGACTATTCCATCATGTGCAACTTGTAGTACAGTAGTACTATACCTGACCAAATGCCATATGTGAGGATTTGTTCTTCTGACACCTGCTGTGGATCATGGAAAAGTCAGGCCTGCAAGTACTTTATATTCTTTAAAAATGGGAAACTAAGACATGGGAAGTGATTTGCCAATTGTGGTGGAAATTTTTTTGTGTGCATTCACGGGCAGAGCCACCTCTATTGACCTTCATAAAAGTAAGGTTTTAAATTAACTGTGAAATATTTTTGTACTATTTTGAAGTTATTAAGCCACGGGTCAGGAAGCAGGCAGGTGACTGGTCATATGCTTGTAACCATCATTTGGTTTTCAGCAGCTAAATTATATTCAAAAAGCTAGCATTGTGTTACTTGCACCCTTACTACTGTTACTGGCATTTTTCCACAATTGCCATAGCTAGCTGTGAGATATTATATGATCAGAAAAAAGGGAAAAACTGGTTCAGGCAATTGTGGAGGGAACATGGCATTGCCCCAGAGGATGTTTTTATTTGGAGACTGTCCATTAGATAAAGAAACATGAGAATCCTAGAACTGGGCATTAGCATTTTTTTTAAGAAAGCAAAAAGAAACTATTTTTAGTCTTAGTTGAATTCCTCTGCTGGTGATTCCACACGTGATGTTATTTCTTAATATATTTAGGAGAAGGTTTCAAAGCCCTCCAGAACATCTGAAGGGATACATACACAGAAGTCAGGCTAGTAAAAAGATAAAACCATATGGGCAGGTCACACAGCAACATCAACATTTACTTGAACTGCAGGACCCCAGAGCACTTCCAAGATCTGACTCTCGTGTCTGCAGGTCCCATCTGCCCCTAATGCCTGTGACAGTTGGATCCTTCTTGGAAGGTTTTTCCATGTTTACCCCCCAAAAAAAAGTTGTGTGATGCCTCCTCCAGGACAGATGGGATGCATAGGGGAAGCTCAGACCTCCCAGAAAGAACCAAGGCTGAATGGCACTGCAGCTAAGTGCACCTTGGCACAGCCTCTAAGACATGGATGCACAGCCCAAGGGCATCCCCCTCTGCTTCCTTCTGCCTCCTACTCCTCTCCCCTTCTGTGCACCTATTTACTTGCTCAAGAGCCACCCCCAGAGAGCAGGGAAGCAATGTGGAGCTGGGACAGTGTGTCATCAAGATAGCTACTGATAGCAGAGCAGACAGAGCTATTTCCAGAATGATTAATACTATTAGCACATGCTGAAGCTTAAGGCTAAACATAAGCTTTAGAGGAATGGATTTTGATGTAAAAAGTGAATAAATTAGACAACTGTCAGAACAATGAGTGGTGAACCGAGTAAAGATTCTTAGCATAGGAGATGCAAAGCACTGCCTGCTGGCCTGTTTTCACTGAAGCTGCTGGTAAAATTCCCACTGCCCTTCAGGCTGGAGAAATAGCCCAGCAATAGCATGTGGCACAAAGGTAACCCAACCAGCAGGCATCAAGGCTACTCCCACAACTAATTAGCTGCACGGCATTTGAGCAAAGGCACGGCGATGGTAACACCCCGGGATCCAAGGCACCGATCCTCCCCCATCCCAAGCCATGTTCCACTGCTCCTGGAGTCTGTTTGGAGATCTTTGTGCTGCCCTTTACTGTACATACCTTGAGTGCTTGCAAGAGTACCAGTGTGAGGGCTCATCTGTCGCTGAATAAAAAGCATGTCTCAAAAGGGCCATCTGACTTATGCTATCTTCTCATAATCCCTGCTCCAGAGGTCTCAAATGCCATAATTGAAAACCTGCTGCTCATCTTCTTAAAGTCAGGTTTAGCTTATTGTAAGCAGCTCCAAGAAGGACAGTATTTTGCATAATGAGTTACAGGGAATATGTGTAGCACTTTTCTGTTTTTCTTCTCCTGACACTTTCCTAACAGGAGAGCAAGCAAATAAAATGTAGGCATAGCTGTGCAATGTCCTCTTCCTCAATTCCCTTTTTTACCTCAATCATCAAGTCTACTTGCTTTCTTATGGCTATAGCATTGTATGGACGGTTCTTAATTTTCTTTTTGAAAATTTATTCTTCTTTTTCTTACATGAGACATCTTGAGAATAGATCTGTGTCTGCAAAGAAGTCACATGCTCGGGGTGTTTCTCTGGAGTAGCTAATTCATCCTGGACCCAGCCACATGATCCCCTTTTCGAGTCTTGCCTTATGGCCTCTGAGGAATGTTGCATTGGCTGCGAGGGAATTACTTGGTCTTGGCAAGACATGTTAATATCTTCGCAAAGACTTGTTAGGGACCAAGACTTCAGCCTCCAACTATTTCCTCTGATAAAGCAGAGTATTCACAGCAGTTCATTAGTCTAGAATCACCAGTTTGACTTTGAAAGAAATGAAAGTTCCCCACAAACCAGAGGAACTGTGTAAGTCTGGCTGGCATTGCCTGCCTGCTAGCAGGCTTCGAAACTTAAGCACAGTGTTGGATCCAGTTAGAGAAGTCAGTGGCTCAGGACACTTTAACCAAGGGTTGGGAAAATGAACACCCAGGTAGAAGAAAGATTATGAATTATGGCCATACCTCCTGCAGTGGGATTTGAAAGATCATCTGTCAGGACATCTGAAAATTTGGACTGTCATATGTGGGCATGAAAATGATGTTTTCCCCTGAAATGATGTTTTCCCCTGAACACCTGCCCATGTTCATACACCAAGCTTGTAGCAGCAACAGAACTACAGTCCCATTTTACTACAGCAGTTGTTTTGAGGGTTTTTTTTACACTCAGTGCTATCTTTCCATCAGCATCCAAAATTACACTGATAATCCTTGAAAGCACCAGACCGAGCACGAGTATCATATCTGCAGCTGGATCTCTCTGCTAGGAAGCTCGTTACACAGCATGGAAAGTATTTTTGCTATCTCATTCTGCATCATTGATAACAATATCACAAGTAAAGGGAATGTATTGTTCGTCCATGAGATGGGAAGAAACCACTCCCACAGTCCCAGCACATTACTGTCCCAGGCACCCACTTGCAAGGCGCTCTGAGTGACACATTTTGCAAAACAAAAACAAACAGAGCAGCTTTCCCAAAGAATGGGGGGCACAGCACTGGTGCAAGGGGCAGAGGGTGCATCACAAAACAGGTCCCTCTATGCCAGCTTCACAAATATCATTGAGCTGAGCTTCAGAGCACAGCACAGACAACACTAAAGGAACCTGAGAGCTGGCCCCTGGCAGCAGCAGCCGGCCCTGACAGCTGGAATGCTCGATCCAAGGAAGGGTATCTATCAGTCAGATGCTCAGAAAATCCCAGTTGACTCACGGCCCCATTTCTTGGCTGCGTGCTGGCCTCTTTACACCTCTGGTGTTGGAAAAGGAAGTGAAACAGCCGGTTCTCATGTATACCTTCAACAGCTTTGAAAAGCCCCCCAGTTGTAGAAAAACGAAGCAGAGCTGCGAGGTCTGGAGCTGGTTTCCTATCTGAAAGCCAGGCAGGATGCCGGATCTGTAGCTGCAGTTTGGCTTGACAGAGGGCCAACTCCAACACCGCTGTTCTCATCTGCTTTAGTGTCGGCTGAACATTTGCGTGCCATTTTCCCATCCGGCATCACACAAGCCTAAACCAAAGACTAAAGTTCCCCCAGCTTTCTGCAGGGTGGTGGCATGAATTGCTGTCTTGTTCAGTGCCATTTGCTGTCACCCAATTGACACTGGGATCCAAATCAGGGCCCCAGTTCAGCAGCTACTCAATGACTTGTCCCATTCCAGCCTCCCCTGGCCTGTGCATGTCCCGCTAGACACGTGTTTAAATAACTCGCTACAGACGTGCTGCAGTGTTGAGAAAAAAACATCCCAGCAGAAGGACAGAGAACCAGCTCGAACAACCACTCACAGTGAGATGTGTTCAAGCCAACAACTAATGGGTTATCCCGTGTCTATGTACCACAAATACGCAAGATAACTCACTGTCCTGCTTGGCAGATGAGTGTTATTGCCTCTTGGGAAACAAGCATTCCTGGTCAAAGATTATCCTTGTAGAATAAATAATCAAATCAAACTAAAGCATGTGTTTGTGTGTATATATATATAGTTCACATGGATTTATATGACATGTTGCATATGCTTATGTCAGTCCATCTGATGGGGTAGAAACTGATGGGGAAGTTGTAACTACATGAAAAGAATGGGAATTTTCTGGTGAACCTCAGCATGGCAGAGACTGTTCTCAGAGGTTGTAAAAGACTTCTGCAGCCTGCTAATTATACACTAGCCACATCTTATTACAAACAAGTAATAAGTATAGACACGTTTGTTGGTTTTTCTAATGACATTAATGTCCTTTTTGATGATTTGCAGAGCTACAGGAGGCCAGAGACTCAATTTGTACTGATGTATCTCTCACTCTGATGAAGTCTAGGGAACTCTGTGGATATTTTAGCTTTTCACCATCTATCTTTAGACAATCTGAGGTCTGTTTTCAGCACAGTAGCTTGAACTGCTTCTTCTGCTGCATAACACGCACATTCAGAACTCTAATTAGATAGTGAATCTGTGTATTATTTTCTAGTATGCAAGTGATGGTGCGTAGAATTACGCATTACTGTTCTAAAACGGAATTTGTGCTTTTACTCCTCCACAATATCCTTATCTGCCCCAGCAAAATGGCTGTGACACTGAAGTCTGCTGTGTAAATTCATTTATCTTTCCTCTGCAGAGTCCCAGAGAGTTCAGATATCCTGGTTAAAACCACAGATTTTGCAATTTAGGGTAAGTCATCACAGGGTAAGAGACAGATTTGGAGCTGGTTAGTGCACATTCTGAAGAATTACCAGGATTTGCTGGGCAAAGAGAAGCAAAGGTTTTTCTCTTCTCTCTATCCACATACCTCTGTGACTGATTTGTTTTGATTTCCAGTGTCTGTTTGCACAGACCTGATCATCGGTCCCACTGCCCTTCTCCGCTTCCTGTCTGAGAACAAATGGAGACAGCAGCAGCAATCTCACATCCTTTCCTATGAAAACCACTGAACACAATTTGTCCTGCCAGGGAAATCAGTGCTCTAAGTATGTGAGTAATCCACTGACTTCATAGGAATATCTCTGGATGGTTGTTTTAAGCCTGCTCTCGATGGCTGCAGCGACAGAAGGACACTGCTCTGAGCACACTCTGGCATGCTGCAGGCGAGTGCCAGGAGCTCTCTCTAGTTTCTCTGGCCCAGGCTGCAATTTGGGGAGCCCTGCTGTGCTGGGGCAGCGAGTTCCTGCCCCCCAGCTTTCCATCCAGCCGTTCCTAGCATTACACATCCCTGGGAATACACTCAGAAACTACAGATGAGGTCATTCCCAAGAGTCTGCTTAGGTATTTGGGGCCATTGACACTGAGAGGAGCTAAAATCTTATACTTTATGAATGGTTTTTAAAGGGAAAGTGGAATTCTTTTTGTAGAAGATTAGCAGTTTACTAATCTTGAACTGCTAAATTATTAACTCGTCTAAAATGTTTTTACCCTAATTGTTAGAGATTGCACTAATGCACATTCTTCTATCTTATTTTCTTCCTGAGAAGCTTTGAGAGTGACAGTTACCAATCACAATTCAAAATAAAACGTTATTAATGAATTAATATTATTTATGCACATTAACAAATTTGAGGCTGATTTCATTGTCGTGCTGTCTTTTCAAGTGATCCATCAAATATGAAAAGCAACAGTTGGCTCAAAAAGCCCTGAATTTGACCTGATGCTCTAAATTTCAAAACATTTGTCCAGGAAATGGCACCACATCCTCCTCTGTGGGCCCTCAGCTAGAACAAGCACAGCATGCAAAGATACCTCACTACTGAGGACAGAGGGGTGAGTCTACCTTTGTCCTATGTCCAATTTGTCTTGGGGTAACGAAGAAGAAAGTGGAGTCTTACCCTGGACCCCAGGATAGGCACAGAAAGCCTTTTTCAGACTTACTGAACCAACATTCATATCTACCAGCCCATGGCCTTACACTCCCATACTTCCATGCTCCTCTCCCCCAGGCAGTTGCACTGGGCTTCCCACCCGGGTGGGTCTGGTGAAAGCAGAGATAGCACTTTAGGTTCAAGTCAGTTAATGTGCTGGCAAAGGATTCTTACCTTGTTGTTCAACCAACATAAACCTTTAGCCTGAGTGTAGATGGTGCTGAGCCAATGAACGTGAGTTTCTTGGTGCAAAAGGGTGTGCTGTGCTCCAAATGCATCATCAGAATCACAGATTAGTGATGTCTTTTTAAAAATGTGCTCTGAACATGAGTTTTTGCTTCCAAAAATAACTTTTATTTTGTTCATATTAGAAGAGCAGGATGTTCTTTCCTATCCTGAAGGGATAAAGAGGAAATGAGAACTATGGGGTTCTTACATGGTATGAGCTACTATTCTTCTGGACTACTGCTGTGAATCTTGATTTTTTTTTCCCCAGGCTTAGCATTTTATTCCCTGTGGACCTAATTTTGCATTCATTCATGCTGATGCTACTCCAGTGAAGCTCTCTTTGATATCAAAGGAATTCCTCCATGTTTACAACCTCTCTCATCCCAAGGCCATAGGCATTAGAAGGGAGACAACCCACTGAAGGCAGTGCATGCTAAATGTCTCAAGTCCCTTTTCGAATGAGATAAAGTCAATTGAGAGTGGGGGCAGAAAGCATCCTTTCCTGTACTCTGTGTTCAAGGAAAGAGACAGCGCTTTGGAGGAAATGTGAACGTAATGGACTGCACATTTGTATCCCATTGTACCGAGGTCTGACAGGAAACACTTGGGGTTTGATTCAGGAAAAAGTAAACCGTATTCCTTCATAATACTCTCATAACCCCAGTTATCCTGCAGTATTTGACTACATCCCTGTCTTTAATGTATATATATTCTCACAGCTCTCTCCAGAAGACCAGAAGGAAATCTGGCCACTGGGGAGCGGGGGAGGCATGGGAAGAGATTTTACAGCATTTTCCATCTTATGGCCCTCTTGAGTGACAGCAAAAGGCCAACAGCTCTCCACTTTTAAACCGAAGAGACTCCTAAGCAGCTGCCATTATTGACTGCCACCATGAGCAGTTCCATACGTGAGGAAAGCTGCAAATATCAAACTTTGGGTAATTTCTGAGCAGCCTCTGCCAAGCCTGTGAGAGCTCTCTGTTGCCGTTGTCCCTGGCTGTAATGTGTAGCTGGTTGCAGTGAGTTCCCACCACATGTGCAGGGCCAGAGACTCCTCAGCAGGCACTGGGGAATCCCTTTGTTAGGGTTTCACCCTACAGTAACTAGGAAAAGGTCCCAGCCCTCAGCCTTTAGCAACTTTGTTCCTCATGCAGCCCACTGAAGCTGATGAGTTCTCTGGGATCGGTGCTGGTCCCAGGAAATGCCTTGAATATCTCCCAAGGGAGCCTGCCTCCCGAAGTGACCAGGGTCAGGGAGTAGTTACAGTCCTTTGTCCCTGGGGAACATGCAGTACCACAAGTGTTTGGCATTTTGCTGTGCAGCTCACAAAGCTGCAAAGATTGCAAAAGAAACCAACCCCCCACACGTGACCCAGAAGAGATGGATTGAGGACATAATGCCCTTGATTGAAAAGGGAGGCACCCAGGAAACCTTGTGGTATATATATTTTTTTTTTTTTAACTAGAGCTAAAGTAATTTGGCATGTGTGTCCCCTGAGTTACTTCCTAAACCACAGCTGCAAGAGGAATTATCTAGCTCTTAGCTGAAGTAACTTCTTAAAAAAACCCCAACATGTAGGTCATTACCGTGCTAATAAAAAAATGTTGATGAATCTCTGAGCAGTGCTCTGATTATCTCTCTGTGGGGAACGAAGAACTCATTAACATGAGCTCCATGCCACTCCCTCCTCCTTTCTCTGAGTTTGGCATAAAGCAAGGAAACAAATGTTTGTGGTTTGGCCAAGTTTCTAATGAGTAGCTCAGCTAGGTCCACTGATTAGACACGTGGCTTTATGGAGGGTAAAAAGGCTGCAGTACCCTGTAAAGTAGCAAAGAGTGGCAAGGCATTTCTGCTGCACTGAGTCCCCGAAAAGGAAATGCTTTACCTCTTGTGTGGATATTTTCAATGTATTTAGTGAGAAATGTACACAGAGAGGGTGTCCTTGACATGGCAGACAGGGGGCAAGAGTGTGAGGTCCAGAGAGAGTACCAGAGCCAGATGTATGCTTGAGGACCCACTCTCCGAAAATGCAATGTTCTTGCAGCTTACTATGGGCTTGGTTTCACTTGTTGAGTGGGAGGTTTTTAATGCTAAACTGCAGTCCAACCCCAAAAGTACAGTCCTGGCTATTATCCGTCATCCCTGCTCTAGGTGTTACCTGTCCTACTCCACGGAAGGATGTCTGCACAGCAGCCCCATGGCACCATAGGAGCCCACAGGTAGCACAGACAGAGATCTCCATTTGCTGCATCATCTGCCTAAGTAGAACTGGAGCAGGCCAGGAACTCTTCAGGAGCACCTGGCAATTGTTTTGAAGGAGGGAAAAAAAGCTCCAGAACTAATGGGAGAAGTCTCTTTCATGCAGGAAAGTTTCTTCCTGATCCTGCTGTAATCCATTTATAGCCTGAATCATGAGTACATGTCAGCTTCATAATCTTTCCAAGACTAAAGTAAAACTCATCTACATGCCCAGGAGAAGAAAACTCATCCTACAATAAACAGGAAAGGCATCTGCTGGGATAAGCAACTGCTGCCTCTGAAATTCAAATATCAGGGTGTGTGATCAATGTCATGCAGCACCTTAGCACTCAAATCAACCTCCTGAGACATCAAGTCTGTCCCCTGCTGTTGCAGACAATGTAGTGTATAATTACTTTAATAAACTGCATCTCAAAAGCAGAGAGATTTTTCCATGCCCAATACCCCCCATGGAAAAGGCAGAAGTTGATTGCTCTTGTGGTTAACAACTCTCTTCTAGTTTCCAGCTGAAATTTGTGTGCGGCCAGTTCATATCCATTTGCTCATCTCTAGTTAAGAAGTTGTCTGGGCCAGAGCTCAGAGTTCAAGGCAAGTCCTGATCCACCAATTTCATTCCAGTATCATCCTTACTTCCAAAACCACACCTAAAGTTTGTAGTTTCTTGGCCTTTTCAGATCAAAAGTTTATTAAAACACAATACAGCTGTAATTTTTTTCTAAAAGGAAAAAAAAAGAGGGGATGAACATAGATGGAACAGCCCTACTAATCCCATTACTGTTAAACTGAATAAATATGCAAATTGGAGAAAGCCAATTGCATCAACCTTCATAGCACACTCCACATGGAGTTACATATTATTCCTGTGCCCAAGGTGAGTTTTGATTTCCTACAGCCACCAGATAGTTAGAAGTCTTGTATTAAATAACAGATGCTGTACCACCTCATCCCCTTATTAGTGGCCAGTACCTACAGGTTCCCAGGGTGCTGGTCCGGCCAAGTGGAGCCATCTCAGTGCTGTGTATATATTTGCAAAGTTAAAACACGTTCTGCATCCTCTCCCTATTCAAATCAAATGCCCCATGGCTGGATAGTTTGGTGCCTCAAGCACTTTTTTCTCCAAGGACCTCTCTAGCTCCCAAGGGCCCTTGCTCACCTTGCTGTGATGGACCTGTGGCTCCTGAACTGATGTGGTGGCAGCAGCCAGCCATGCTGGAGCCTCTTTGGTGACTCTATCAGAAGAGGGTCCTGGCACTCAGTGTCTTCATCCAGCCCTTGCTCCAGCCCTGCTCATTTCCCCATGACCCCAGACCTCAAGCGGCTCTTTAAAAGCAAGTAGTGCCCAGAATGAAAAGGTTCTGTCCCTGAACCTACATGGAGTTAGTAAATGTGTGTAATTTTACACTTGTAAGCAGCAGTGCTTATTTCAAAGGGACCTTTTAAGCCTTTCAAGCATATTTTACAAAGTTTCTACTTGATCCTGCTTGTAATCCATTCCTAGCCTGAATCATGAGGACTTGTTGCACTTGAGGACTTCTGCGTTTAGAAATAATTAAAAATATAATTAAAATACAAACTTTTCTTTTGCATATAAAGGAGAACTGTCACCCACTGGTTCTGTGACTGCAGACGTCTGGTCAGAACTGCTCAGATGTAACCAAACCAGCCCTGAAACTGACAAACCAAGGAACTTTGGGTGGGGAACCAAGACAGGGATGATTTCAGCTGCAAAGCGGAACAACTACAGAAAGCCAAAAAAACAAAAAACAGGGGAAAAAAGAGAAAGAAAGGACAGCGTTTGCCAAGATGACTTTAGCATTTTGTGCAGCTTTTTTTAGCCAGGGCCGCTCTCGGCGCAAGAGCCTTCTCCTGAGCAGCACGAGCCATCTGGAGAAGCCGTCTGCTGCCTTTCAGCCCCAACAACTGTTTAAACCTCTCAAAATTTCACTTTAAAACCAGGGAGTGTGTTGTTGTTGCTGTTTGTTTGGGTGGCATGGGTTCTTTATTCGTTTTTCCCACACACACCTCCCTTTATCCCCTTGGCCGACTCAGCTGTGCGCTGGGCATCGAGGAGTCCCTCTCCAGCGTCATGGCCCCTCGGGGATCGATGCTCCAGCCCCGCACTGCAGGTACAGTCGAGGCGCGGGGCGGGGGACAACAATGGAAGGCAGCCGGGGCGGAGGACACTGGCGGTGCCGCCGCCCCTCGGCCAAGTTGGAAGCCGGGGGAGGGCGAGGGAGGACGGCGATAATTCCAACTTGGCCGAGGGGCGGCTAGGAAAGGGCGGCGGGCGAGCCCCCGCTCGCTGCCAGATAGTGATCCACAGCGGGCGGGCGGGCGCGGGAGGAGGAGCCCAGGTGTCCCTTCCTGCCACATAGTGCGCCGCCCCTTTCCCCGCCCGCTCCCGCGGTGCTGCTGGCGCTCCCGCCGCCGGCGCGGGGATGGACTGCAGCACAAAGGCGCGGGCCCGCTGAGGTAGCGCTCCCCGGGCTGCGGGACGGGGAGGAGGACGGGGGGGACCGGGGGAGCCTTTCCCGCCGAACGCGGGGCTGTGGCCGCCCCGTAGCCGCGGTCGCGGAAGGGGGGGCGGAGGCGGCCGGAGGCCCGGAGCGCTCCCCGCGTTCCCGCGGCCGCCCCGCGACTGCGGGGGGAGCGCGGGGCCGCGGCTGGCGGCGGGATGGGGCGGTGCGGGGGGACCGCGGCCGCCCTGGGGCCAGGGGGGAACTTACTCGCGGGTCTACGCCAGCTCTGTGCCGGGGGAGATGCTGCAGTGCTGTCGTTCTGCCTCGGCGCTGGGCTGGGGAGGAGGGACGGGGCTTTAAATAATGCGCCTTTGCTCCGAAACTCCGCTAATCAAATAAAACCTTGGGAGCAATTATTGTAACTGCGGACTGGCCTTGCTCCACCGCAAGGCTCCGGACTCCTTACGCGTTTCAGAAAACTTCTTAAAATTTACATTATTTGGGCTTTTTGTAGTCGCGCGCAGCTCCACCTTTGCCGTGGATCGCGGTGCGGAGAGTCCGGGAATGCGCTTTCCCGGTGCAGGCACACGCATTCCGGTCACGGCACCGCGGACCCACCGGCGTGACCAGCATCAGCCCAGCGCCGCTCGCTGCTGCGGGCTCGCCGTGGCCACACAGCCCCGTGCTCTGTTCGCAGTTTGGAATTATTTCTATTCAGTGTTTGTCTTAGCGAGTAGGGTATTCAAGATCGCTGCCTTGAACTTTAGGCTCCAGAAATAAGGATTTACGATGGGCCTTTTGGGAGTTTCTTCCTCGGTTTTGGTCAGTTTTCATTTTGCATTAAAAAGCTTATTTAGGAATTCAGAGCGGAGTTATCGGTCAGTGTTTGCTGCAGACTTCAGGGCAGGCAGGGTCTGCATGTCTGACCGATGTGGTTTTAGCAGGGAAGCCTTGGACTGGCTCTGTAAGGAGGGTAGAGCACGCCTCAAAAGCAACAACTTGGTCATGTAGGTGGGTTGCATCTGTTTCTGTCTTCTCAGCATCATTGTGTTACAGGCAGGTTGAGCTTGAATCTGCTGGGTTTCATTCACATGTCCTGGGCTCGTGTCTGGAGGGTAGTGATGTGGTACCAAGTGGAGGAAGATGTGTAGGCTTGCGTCTCATGTGCGTGGTGCCACTATGTGGAGGAGTTAAGTTTTAAAACAAATAGATAAAATCAATGGCAACGGGTATCTGGGCAAAAAATAAACGGCCAAGGGTTATAAAAGCATGAATGTATAGAATTGCTGACTTGTGTGGGAGAAGTTGCTGCTTAAATGAGCTTTGGTACCAGGGGAATGAAGCTGACAAATGTGACCTCAGCCTTTAAAAGAGCGTTTTGGTGTGCCTGGGGCAGCTTCAGGCTCTCTCGCTTGCCTTCTGGTCCAGTTGCTGATGAGTGGAGTAAAGCACAGGTGTGGCAGATGTAGGGCTGTGTGTGATCTGCTGGGAAGGGATGGTGGTGACTTTTGGGGGGAGCAGTGCAAGACGGGGCAGGTTCTGCACGTGCTTGCTTTGACAGCAGATCTGCTGTGAAAGACTCTCTTTTGCCTCCCTGCCAGGGTTTGCCTTGTACCAGGGAGTTCTCAGGGCTGCACACCCGGTCGCTTAAGTGGCCTTGCTGGCTGGAAACTGTGAACAAATTGTACAAACCTCCTTGGTGGCGTCCAGTACTTGCAGGGAAAGAAAGTGTCAACCCTGGGAACGGCATGAGCAATTTTGCTGTTATCAAACAAGCTCCTCAGTGATACTTTGAGTAAGGAGTGCCTGTATTTCTCAATGAAACAAAGTGATAATTGTGTGACTAATAGAATATACCAGTTTTAACTTTGGATATTGTCATGTTAATGCTTTTAGTGTTACATTATTTTTCAGAAGACATTATTGCTTGAGTTTAATTTTTGCTGGAAGAAGATGAAGTCCTAAGCAGGAAGGGGTGGGCTGCTTAGGGGTTGAGTGTTTAATGACAGAGGTTAGTGCACGATGATCATGATGATTAAGCACGTCCTTAATTCCTGACCAATAGATGGAGTGCTGCTATGCTTTGGGATATCTGAGGATTTAAGGGTCTCTTGGTTAAATCAGTCATTATCCTTGACTCTTGCCTGAGGATTGAGGCAGCTCACATTATTTAAGGAAAAGGTGATTTTTGGTGTGGTGCATTCAGGCTGCCATGTACACTATGATCATCTAACCCACAGAGGAGGTCCAGGTGGTGCTTCTGACACCCCAGGCTTTGCATTGCTTGTAGAGTGGTTGGACTGGAGCAGTCTGGGTGAGTGTGGGGCTGTTTCTCTGCCTTGGCCAGCAAGGTGTCCTGCAGCCCTTGTGTCGAGCCTTTGCTGGTTATGAAATGAGCTGTTGGACAGGGCTGGCTGAACCGAGCTGGGCTCGGTGTAACTGTGCTGGAACCGTCCCTGTTGCATGTGATGTTAGAGGTGACATTGCACGCGGGGCCGCCTGCTTTTGTTCAGCTCCACTTGCTACAGGCCAAATGACCTGGCATAAGACTCTGTTTGCTGTGAAAATCATGAGAAATTAACGTGTAAGAGATGAAAAATGAAAACTGTTTTAAGACAGGCCAACATTAGTTTGTTTCCTTTCGTAAGGGGAATGTTTTACGGATCAAAAACTGAACTGAAAGAAGGCAAAAGGCTGCTAGTTTTTCTCTTGTTAAAATCGTTGTTGCTAGTTAAAACTGCTGCCAATGTCCTTGTTGCGCCATGGATGGTGTTGGAATGATAATACTTTAAAAAAACCTTTTTAATTAAGGAGAGTAACTTGTGTGACTTTGAGATGATACATAAAATTGACTTCGCTAGCTTTTTTTAAACTGGATACAAATTTTAATTTCTTTAAAAAATGTCCTATAACTTTAGCAGCCATAGTAACCTCTGGCTATTATTTCCCTTGTAAATCAATGTTGCATTTTCATAGTGCTGCTGTTTCAAAAACTGAGTCGGTCATTGTTTTCGTATTGACTTAGAAGAATGCAATCTATATTATTTAATAGCATTGCTTCCCATTACATCACAGCCTTTTCTTCAAGCTATGCTTTGAAATGCCTGTTGCCATATGAGAGATGGTGGTAGATGGTGGTGTGGCTTCTGGTGGGGTTCTTGGGGGGTAGATGTCTTTTGTGTAGTGTTTTTTGGCAGATGAAGATGAATAAAAGCTACTTGACCCTTAGGGAACAAGCAGTAACTTACTCATTGTGTGTTAATATTAGCTCTGTTTGCCCACAGAGTCTACTCTGCTTCTATATTAACTCTGAGTCATTTGACATGTGGGAAAACACTTTTGTTTCTTTTCTGTATTCAAGATAACACTTGTCATTGTATATCATCACAAATGGGATTTTGAGGGATTTCATTTAAAGATATCCCAGCAAGTACACGGCTGTTTCGCGGATAATTTGTAGTCCAGATTATTAGTTAAGAGAAACATATTTTAATTAATTGGTTAGATAAGAAAGTGTGTTTAATTATGGCATGTTCTTAACCTGGGCTGGTGGCAGAGGGATGTCAGTTCAAAACAGTAAACTGAAAAATGTTGACTACTAAAAAGTTGAGATTTTCTCTGGATTCATTGAAGTTTGATAATGGAAGAAGGCTTGAGAGCTTCAGACCTCAGTGTGAGGATGACGGCTCCTGGTTGTTTTATTCCCCCCTGGGTCTTTACAGTCTGGTGAATGTGATGTAGGTATCTGTTTAGTTAGTATTTGGGGAGAGTATTAAATGTAGTCTGTCTCTTATGTAGTAATGTCAATTCTGCTTGACAAGGATGCAATCAGTGGTTATGAAGTGCTAATTAGGGAAATATTATAATAGCCTCATTCATTGTTCTAGTCTCTTAAACTGTTGTGGTCTTGGCTAGGAAGAAACTCTTTTCTTGCCTTTTGTTTTCTAGGGTGTTAAAATCCAAGTGACATCAAAGGGGAGGCAGTTTTCCTGTGAGTCAGCAGGTTGAGGTGAGGATCAGTAAATTGCACACTGGTGTGAGAGCTCGGGCTTGCTTTATAGCATTTCACGTTGTGTTTTCTTGACCCACAGCAGCTAACAGCTGGTAAATCCCTTTTCCCTTGTGCTCTTGGAACCTCCTGAATTTACTTCTCTGGCTGAAGTACGTGGCAGTCCTGAACAGCCCAGAGTTGACAGCAGTTTACTGCTGTTCCGTTGTTGCTGCGCTGCCCCGAACGAGTACCTGGCGTTACTGGCAGCACTTCAGCCAAGAGCTGAACTGTGCTGTGTTGGCCAAACTAAGAGGATTCATTGAATTGCTTTGAAAATCTCTGCTTGCTGTCTTAATCTGTACCTCTAATAACTGATCTCAAGCCTTTTTATTATTAATGCATATATTTAAGTGTTAGATGATACGGAGGTTTTGTTGTTTTGGTTTTGTTAGATTTTTTTTTCTCATAGAAAACAAGCATCCCAATGCATATCATCCATAGCTATTACACTAAACACAACATAGTTTAGAGGCCAGGTGGACCTGCATCTTCTGTTTGCAAATGCTCAGTAAATGTCAGTCCTGGAAGAAGGGTACTGACCACCCAACCTGCACGTGTCCTTCTGATGGTAAATAGAGTGCAAAACAGGAAAGCTTACTTAATGGGTAAAGCATGCTTAACTGTTCAATACAGTCAAAACAAGGAAGGAAAAATATAATTTAAAATATATATTATTTTCCCCCCTACAGATGTAGAGTGCCTTTTTTAAAATTATTTTTTGACAGCTCTAGAAGTCTTGACAGAATGCTGTGGGAGCAGTTTGGTACTGAAGTTGCCTGTGTGATTCAAATAAATAGTTATTTTTTTAATGTAAATTATAAAGTGGCTGGGTTCAGAGAGATTGCTGCTATTAATGTAAGTCATTTCATATAATCCAGTATCCCAGTACTTCCTTAACAACTCATATGACGTTTTAGTCTTTAAGGATGTATATACAAAACCCCTCTGTATTTATAAAGAGCATCAGTAAGGCCACAAAGTCAAGTATTTGAAAGCTGGGTAGTGCTTTCCAAAGAAAATATCCTCAATTTAAAAATTAAATTACGGCATTGGAAAGTACACTTAGGAGCCCTGATGTCAGAAAGAGAGAAGTGTTTTGGCTCAGATGCTTCAGATCTAACAGACACTTAGCAGAGGCAACCTTCAGCCTAACATATGAAAAATTAGGTGAAATTGAAAATAGGATTTTGGGACGGAAACAGTGGACAATACTAGGCAGTGCATCCAGCTCTGTCTAGAACTGAATACAATGACTCGAAAGTACTGACCTCACAAGTACCTTTGTGTTTTCCTGACTCAGATACACAACCATTTTTAGGAGTGTTAATGAATTATATAGCAATTTCTTCAGGCTCCTGGTCAATGCTAAAACAGGAGTAAAATGCAATTAAAGCAAGCTGCCTTTCAATATTATTTAAATTATTGCTACACACAAGACAAAGTACCATATTTGCTGAGTGTCCTAAACCACCAAAACCTAACCTAAAAACTTCACTCGTGGAACGTACAAATTGTATTTGGAGATGTAGCCCATGAAGGTCAGATCTAGTGTGCTCATGTGATTGTTTTCAGCTGTATTATCTGCAGTTTCTGTGAAGGTGCTGAGATTTAGGGTGTAAGAAGCTGTGTATAAATATGATACCTGGCATTCCTATGCTAACTGAATACAATGTTAGCCCTTCTGATATAGCATTACTGCAATAATAAATGAATACCTAGTTAAATAGATATTTCTGTTATCATGTTTAAAATGTGATAGTGCCCACAACAAGCCCATCATCCTGTTTCAGATCTTGATTGCATATGCAGTTTTGTACTAAATACCTAGTTAAGGGACAGTTGTCTTCATAGTGTTCACAGTTAAACTGTACAATTTCTGGTTTTCAATTGCTGCTGTCTTTAAATGC
Organism: Atrichornis clamosus; assembly: GCA_013400975.1. NCBI lineage: Eukaryota > Metazoa > Chordata > Aves > Passeriformes > Menuridae > Atrichornis > Atrichornis clamosus. Next base: position 106,865 of record WBMZ01001861.1, on the reverse strand, counting down.
CTAAATATGTCTAAAAATATAGACAAAGGCAAAACTCTCTTGGTAGCACAAATGTTTTTTGACCCAGCCATCATGGCAGAAAGCAAAGATGTTCATGGTCTTTCATTCACTTGCTAAATAGAAGCTGTTCCCTCCATGTATTTTCAGGCCAAAGGCTCTGTAACTTTCTTATTCTTAAATTTACTGAGGTTGTGAAAGAATTTGTGGGTATGTGTCAATTGTTTGGGGTTTTTCCCCATTCCCATCGATGGGATCCCACTGATGTGCTGACTGTAATGGGCTGGCTGTGCAGAGCTGTTTGTCTTTGACACGTAGCTGACTTGGCATTCAAAGGACACGTGCATGTCCTGTGCTAAATGGCTTAAGGACTGGAGTGACACAGTTGGAGAGCTTGGCAGATACCTCTGTGTGTGCATGATTTGGAATGAAAAACTCCCATCTTCTAAGGCAAACTGTCCAAAGTAGATCTCTTAGTCAAATTTTCGTGAATATTTTTGTTGCCAAATTTTAATCCTGAGCATCTGAAGAAGAAAAAAGGACTCGTGATACACGCTGTAATCATGGCTAGTATAATGCTTTGTAAAGCCAAGTATGTCTGTAACCAGCAGAGCCCTCTTTAGGTGTTTGTTTTGTTCCTTATCAACCCGATGGAAATCATGGGGCTGGTATTGAGCAGGAAAAAAATATGCAGAAAAACTTGCAAATACATTGAAATTTATGGTGTTTTAAATAAATAAAAAACCAACCCAAAAGCAGAAACCAAACCCAGTGGTCTGGCAGTCAGGTTCCTCCTCTTCTTTTTTTACTCTATTTCAAACTTTGTTTAAATACTTTTGCAGCATGCAAAGAGATTGAATACATCTGTGAAATGCTAGCATGAGAGAGTGTGCTCAAAAACAGGTTAGTTCAAAAAATATTGAAAATCTTGAAATGAATCCAGGTAGCTTCCTAGTTAAAACATATCAAATAGCATAAAGCATGTGAGCTCAAGACAACTCAGTTTAACTATATAAAACATTTAAGCTGTAAAACATCAGGAGGTTTTTTTATAGGTGCCTGGATAACTTGCCCTTAGGTGGCAGAGGGGCAGATTGAGTTGGTTCCCTTTTTACATCAGATGTTTTCCTGTGAACCAAGCACTTGGGGGAAAAACTGAAATATTGCTTCCTCTTTAAATGGTTGTTGCGTATATGTTCTGCCCTTTGTGTGTGTTTACTTAAACTTAGATGTTTTTGCAGAGCAGTGCCCCTAATTTTAACATATCCTAAGACAGCTCCTGATTAAGGGCTGGATTTCAAAGCCTGTAGTTCTTCTCAAGCACCACACCATTCAAAACGGAAATTTTTGCTATCTGGTCAGAAGAAAGTGTTCTTTTTTTCTTGCCATTCCTAACATGAGTGTTTTATTGCATGCCTAGTCAAATCAAATGACAGTGTATTGCCAGGTGGGATCCTATATCCTTCAAAGTATCTTGAGTCTGAAGGTCTCCAATTACCTGAGTCAAGGCACTGTCTCTCCAGCGATGGACCCACAGTGGCCAGTGGAGACATTAAGTGTGAGGGTTCTTCTGTACCAGAGAGGTGTCCAGCAGGGGTGGTCAACATTTCAGTCCAGTGCTTTGGAAAATCTTTGCTTAGATGCAGAGATTTCCATCTGAGGAGAGATTTGGCCACATGTGACATAACTTGGAGCAAAAGGGAGGGAGAGCTCTGAATGGAGACACGAGAGTTAGGAGCGCTCTTCTCCATGGGCAAGGCAGGCAGGAGCACGGGCTCATCAGGTGGTTCCAGTGGCAGCAGCTTTGTCTGCCTGGTCTTGTCCTATAGCTGGAAGAATAAACAGCCTAGCCCATATGTATCAGCAGAGCAATGTGTGTATGGGCAACCTTTTCCAAGAACCTCCAGCGCCCTTTGGCACTTGGTGACAAGTTTGGGTCTGTGAACTGTTTCACAGGAGCCCATGAGACAGAACAAAGTATAGTAGTCTTATTGTCCCAATACTTGTCTTCGGAGATCCTGTCACTCCACTGGAAAAATTATAAGTTTCCTTGTTGAAAAGGGTTGAAATCCTTCCCTTTAGGGGAAAAATAGTAAAAAATTAAAACAAAACTCCAGATGTATTGCTTGTTTTTCTTATTAATATTGTCTGGTAGATTGCATAAGACTAATGTATGTGCAATGTTGACTAAAAAGAATTGGCTAATCGTAAGAGTAAGAATAAAAATATCATATTTATAGCCTGGGTTAGCCTTTAACAAGAAAAAATAGCTTGAGGTATACCATGTAACACCAGTGTCTGGCTACTATCAAACATGCTGGAAATATATAGTAACAGGTATTGTGTGCAGTAAATTTATCTTTGTAGTAGAAACCTGATGTTGTTGCTATTCCCAGGGGCTAAATTGAATTACATTATTACTGAGGCTGAGCTAACAGAGCTTTGCTTATAGTATACATACAGACAAGGCAGTTCTTCACAAAGAGGTGACCTCTGCTGTATTTTGGTTTCAGATTTCACAGGGACCTATTTCAAAGTTTTTTGCTTCAGTCCACACCCTGCTGGTAGTTAGCTATAAAACTCTCTTTGAAGTAAGTAAAAAAAAAAAAAAGTCTGTCCTTTATTACTTTAATAAAGTTAGATAAAGGTCATTTGTTTACTCCTTTTGTGATATACAGTGCTGCCACTGTTACATGTCAATGTAAGTATAGTTGAAGGATGGAAGTAAAGCTACAGAATCACTGGTTGCAATGTGCAAATGCATAGTGTAAGTAATTTTTTTTTTATGGCTCTTCTGTTTATTAGTTAACTTGGAGAATGTGTACTAGCATCTATTTGTGCTGGGGAAGCTATGATGGTTGACATGGCGTAATGTAGTGTACTCCCTCCAAGGTTATTCCACCCTCTCTCTAAACTTTGTTTTGTGTTTCTCTCTCTCTCTCCAAAACCAATTTAAAGAACCAAATTAAACCCCTGTAATCCTATTTAAGAACCCTGTCGAATAAGAAGTCTGCATGTCACTGTTCCAATAAATATAATCGCCTCTTTAATACAGTCACTCCTCTCGAGGACTCTGATTTCCATCTGAGTGAAATATTTGGGTTGTACGTTACAACCAAGCTAAAGGGGATATCCTGCTCTTCCCTCCTGGCCCTGTGGTCCTGCCTCATCCTCTCTTGTGTAAGCCCTGCTGCTTGCTGAACCTGCGCAATTCACTGTGGTTTGCAGCAGAAAAGCTGCTCTCCCGCCTTGACTGCTTTAACTCTCTTTAAATAGGTTGAATTAACTCCAGAGAGGGTTGAGTGAGCTCCGGGGTGTGAACCAGGTGTCGAAGGCAGTGGTGGGAGGCAGGCAAGGGAGGGAGCAACAGGGAGATGGGGCGCAGTGAGTGCCAGGCTTCAGGTAGACTCCAGCCCCTGAATCCTCGGGTGGTTACGGCTCTGCAGCCGGACACTGCCCGCAGTGCTGGGGGGGCAATGAGAAATGGACGGGGAAGGTGTTGGTAAACTGAGCCCTCTGCAAGGGGACTCTTTGGCAGGAAAGTAAGAATGAAAAACCTGCTTTGCTATCTTTGAGATACGATGTAGCAGCCCCCAGATTGCAAGGTTGCCCCTTAACCTCCCAGTGCCCTCAAAATCAGAGGGGGAACAGGCATGTTTAGAGGGAGATTCTGGGATAATGGAATGTTTTGGAAAAACTACACAGACTTCAAAATTATTTTAATGAAAATAATCTCAAGATGCTAGGCTGAGTGGCTCCCATATCCCGGCTCAGTGAGGCTGCCAGTGGGTCACAGTCCTGTGTGGTGTGGTGGTCCTGGGTGCTTGAGGTTGCTTTCCATAGCAGCCTTCCCTTGCCTCCAGAGCCTGCAGGATCCACACGCAGCACAAGATGCACAACTACATTTTCTATTGTAAAACTACCAAAGACTTTCACTACTGAGCAGTGTATACCATTGCTGTTCCTACCTTTTTTTAATTTCACAGTTATGTGTAAGAAATGGAGGCTGAATACTGCCGTAGGAGAACTTTATTACATCAGGCAGACCACACTGTCTTTACGTATAGAACAAATTCTTTTTTGGGTGAGAGGGAAGATTGGAGCTGCACTTGGTTCTGGTAATGAACTTACGCACATGTTTACAAGACAACTTTGTATATAAATAATGAAGAATTACATTGAAGAAAGTGTATACAAATAAGATGCTTAGCATATCTCAGAGAGCCACCCAAAATGTGTAATTCTGACTTGCAGAATCTTACACGACAATGGCATTGCCTCTCTTCTCTGTCCATCCAGGTTCTCATCAGTTAAATGATATGTAAGAAAACCTAGTGTTGCTAGAAACAAATCTGGCAGAAGAATTGTTTTAGAAGTGTAATGCTGAGTTTCTAACAGCAGAAAGCTGTTTGCTGTTTGAATTGACTGAAATTGTTCCAGTGCATGTCTGTGCAGGTGGTGAGTGATACAAGTTCACAGTGAATAGCTGTCCTGCAGACAGTGCTTTATGTTCTTCAGTGCTGGGTCCTCCTGGCTTTCTTCTGGATCTCTCTTCTTTTTTCTGTTTTCCTAGCTGCAGTGGAGGATTGTCTTCAAAAGTTTGTATTTTCTCTGTTTGATATGATATGCAGCCAACAGTGTGGAGACTTAAGGAGTCTTATCAAAGTAATACTGGCTCAGTCAGTGTAAAGATGCTTTAGTTAAATAGACTATGGCTGTGTTTAAAAATAACAGCTCTGGCTGTGTCAGCGTGTTGGACGACCTGATACTGACTTCAACAGAAAGAGCTTCTGAAAATTACTTTGCCTGTTGCAGTATTGCCCCAGTGTGAACTTGATTTCTGTTGGTAGCATTTCAGTGTTACATAACCAAAACAGAGCTCCTGAATTTTAAATGTGAGTAGCCAAATGGCTTCAGAGAGAGTTTGTTGTAGTGAGCACATTTTAAATGCACAAACAGGAGTAGCAGCACTTTTGCTCTTGTTCACATTGTCAAAACAGTGGCACCTGGGTTTGGGTGCAAACACCACCCTTGTCTAGGCTCAGTAGTTTTGGGTTCTCAGCTGTGTGATGTTTGTAGGAAAAAGGTGGCATGGGTACCTTGCAGCCTGAGATCTGCCTGTGTGTGACTGCCGTGCTTGCACACGTAGGCTGTTGCTTTCTCATAATAGTAAAGTGTGTGGAGGAGCTCACTAGCAATTCCTGTGCAATTGTTTCATCTCGCCCCTGGTTTGTCCCTGACATCTGCTGCCTTTCTGAAAACTTGTTTAAAACACTGATATTCTTTAAAAGTCTGATTAATGAGATATAGGCCATATACAAAAGAAAGGTGTAACTTTTTGAAAATATTTTATGTATCTGATGTTTATTCTGATTTTTACGGTTCTTGTCCTGTGTGGGTTTTCTATCTTTTTTTTGTTTCTTGGCAAGGAAGACAGTATTACATTCTTGTACCAAGAGGAAGGGTATTAAGCCTACTCATAAAAAGAAGATTTATTATCAAATGTAGTTTTTCATTTTGTCCATTGGAAATTTTTTTTTTTTTAACTAACCATACCCAGATTACTGGCTTCATTCATACAGTCATTGTATCAAGTTTGGATGCTGTCTTTGTTGGATTACGCCTCCTGAGGGTTTTCTGTTACAGAGGTTTCTTCAGTCAGGGGAAATGAGGGTATAATAAAGAGGATCCGAGGGCCGGACACAGTGATTCTATAGAACTGAAACAAACAATGCCAGATTTGGCTGATGTTGGATTTTCCACCAAACATTTTATTGGCTTTCATTCATTTTACTTTAAGCAGAGTTTAAAACTTAGGCAATTTGAATGCCTGAAGGAATTGAGAGACCAATAGCAGACAATTTGGGCAATACTCTTAATCACTATATCCTATCTTCATGCATTTATTTTGAATTCTGGCTTACTTGGGAAGTTGTCTTGATTCAAATGCCATTAGAGCAGTATTTCCAACAGGAGACATCCAGATTCACTGAATGGGCTGTCACTACAGCTGGTGTAACAGATCTGGCCATGCCTGGGGTTTCTGAAACATTGATTCCAAGCTTTGGGCTCATGCTTAGTGAGAAGTAGTGCTGCTTTCTGGCAGAGTACCTGACCTTCGTTTCTGTTGCCCCTGACTTGCTGGAACTCTCTTAGCTGTTACTGGTGTATTTTGCATTTTACTACAGTTACGAAATGGTATTAACTGTAATATGCTAAAATAGGGATAAAATATTAAGAATGCACTTCAAGATGCAAACAGATTTGCTGTGAGATTCTATAAATAAATGACTGTGCCTCTCAGCCAGAAATACTGTGTGAAGCAAGAACACAGGGTATGCTGGTAGCTTTCTCTCTTTCTCATGTTGAGCCCTGCCAGAAGGGGAGTGATGCTGAATCTGTTTTTCACTGCCTCTGCTATGCCAGAATATTGGTCTTTCAGGGTAGAGAGTGTGCAGTACTGCAATTTTCTGCAGATTCTTCTCATGGAAGAGAGGAGGAGGAAAAAAGATAGTATTAGTTTTGACATTTACAAATTAAGAGATACCACAGTAAAGCTGCTGAAGTCAAAACTGTAGCCATTGTTTTAATGTCCTTTTAATTACTTTGGAATGTTTTGGGGTGTTTTTCCACACTCCTATTCTCAGTAACTTCTGTGTCTTTGCACATTGGTGAAATTGGGTGCAGTGGTTGAATCATACCCAGTACACTAAACTGTTTGTTTACCATCTGTTTCTGCACATGCTCTTCAATATACCTAATTCAATTCTTTATTCATAGAAATCTAGGAGAAGCTTTTCTAATGCTCTTTCTCTTATTCAGGTTCAATGGCATAACTTTAACTTCTGTTCCTACATCTTTCCTGCCCTTAGTGGCTTAGAAGGCACTCTGGTAAAAAATGAAAGCCTTTACAGTGGCCTCTCATGTAGCACTTTGGAAGATGAAAACTGGATTCCTCATGGAGCAAACAGCTGTATGTGATTTGAGATTAGCACTTGCAGTGCATCAGCCCTGTGCATTATGATCAAATTTACTGGACACAGCACTTTTAGTCTTTTTATGCGTGGTACAAGAGGATTCTGCTTGATGAAAGAAAGAAAGCTGACAGAAGGGGTAAAGCTACATATTGCCCAAAGGATAAAGTTTTGGAAATATTTCTGTGGATTGGGCATTACATAAGAAAGAAAAAAGTTTGCCCTGAAGTGCCTAAGTTATTAAAGCATTTCTAAAAGTAGGATTTGTCTGTCCAGAAGTTTATTGCAATGTCCACTTCTGACCAGAGGCGAGATGAGTATGGATGCTTTGTTAAATCCAAGTCATCTACAGGAGCCTGTGGGTTTTGGGAGTTGCGAGGTTGTGTAATTCCATGTGAAAAACATAAAATATTGCAGCTGATACCTTAAAATTATTTATTTATCTTGAAGTTGTGTGAAATTAAGCTTCCTGAGAGGTCTGAATAACAGTATGTAGTGTAAGAGGATCTGATCTTCTAGTTGTTTGGTCTTTGTGGTAAACTGAACTAGCACAAATGACCAAAAGTGTGCAACTGTGCAGCTTTGTAATTAGAGTGCTCTCTTTAGTGTATTTGATAGATCAGCATTGAGGGGTGGTGGCTGTAGAAGCAGAACTGTCTTGGTTGTGAGATGCAGTGATTTCCTTGCAGCGCCTTATGGAGAGTTTGCACTGGACTCGGAGCCACAGCTACTGAGACTTTCTCTTGAGCCACAGCTCTTTCTTTGGCTGGCCCATAAGGGAGCAGGAAGGCAGGAGGTATTCACAGCACTCAGCACAGCCAGCTGAGGCTTTCCCCTTAATCACGTTCCTGCTTTGAATTGCTTTTTGGAGAACTCTCTAAGGATGCCGGAAGCCTTAAAACAAGGCAAACTCAAGTCGGGCTTGGCTGGCTAATTAAGGTGCCCCACTAGAGCAGTGAATAGCACATTTAGGTTATTATGCCTGCAAACAAATTGTTTGTATGAAAGGGCCTGGATCCATGGGTCCACTCAGCTCTGTGCAGGTAAGACCCAGATAACAACTCTGTTAATTCTCAGATCATTATTCAAATTGCTGTTATATTTAAATATTCTGTCTGCATATTGGCTTAATCTCTGAGAAGACTTGGGCAGTTGGATTTTCTTTTTAAGCACAAGCTGTGTAAATGCTGCAGTATGTTATTTCTCCTTTTAAGATATTTTACCCCATACTGATGTGACAGCTGCTGGTGTTCACTGGTGTTTTGCAACAGTTAAACCCTTTGTGTGAAGTAGTTGGCAACTAGTAACTGAATGAAGGTTTTGCCATTGATTTATTCATGTGTCCAGGAAACACCTGTAATCTTTTGGGTTCTCAAGCTGCTCATTTTATATTTCTTCCTTCTGAAAAAATTAAACAAATGTGCACACATCCTTATTTGTTTCTCCTACCCCCATCCACAGGTAGGCTTCTCAGATTGGGGTTGCTTTTATGTTTGAAGAAAATGCTTTGCTAGGAAGGCTTCTGTTATAAATAGTAGGTAAGTGCACCTACACACTGGGGCTCTTCTTTTTAAGTGAGACTGTAGCAGTTGAAGTTTGGAAGTCATTTTTAGGTATCACATGGATAGACTGGATGTGGGCAGAGCTGCTCACCCACACCACGCCCACAAACCAGAGTATCTGGAAACACTTGGGTGAGAGCACAGCTGAGCTTCAGCAGCCTCCCTTGCTGAAATAGCCTTTTCCTCGTGGAGCAGAAACAAGTGCTTTGCTCACCTCTGGGCTCAGAGTGCTTGTTTATCCCTCCTCGCCAAAGTTTCCTCTCTGAACAAGCTGTTAGGTCTAACCACACTTTAAATCAATCGGATTCCCCCACTAAAGACAGTGTTTATACAACCAGATATATATATTTGATCCTGTTGAAAATGATTCTCAGAACAGATGTTTAAAGCTCTTGTTGAGGGTCGCTTGGGACATTTTAAATAGTTGTGTAAAATTCCAGTTGTCCCATCTTCCTGCCTCCAGAAGCAAGTAGTTATGTACCCATTGATTAGAAATTAGCTGGTCATGAGAGGATTTTAAACTTGCAGCTCCATTCACATCATCTGACTCAGGATTTCTTAGGTGAAAGTAGGCCTTTTCCCTGTTTTGATTTTTATTCTTTGACTTTTTCATCATTTCATATGACCCTTTTAATACCTTGCTTGGAAAAGATAATCTAGATTGATCAAATATCTGAGCTTTACCAATAAGTGTAGGTGCTCATAAGTGGCAATATCCTCTGAAAGAGTCATTTAGCTTTATGTTTTAAAGGTGCAGTCTAAAGGTAATTTGGGGAAAGGAGTTGTTTTCTTTGCAACTGTTGCTTTTAAGTGATGTCACTGGTAGTTAACTAACCTAGCTTCAAATACTTCAGTTCCTTCAATAAATACATTGCTAAGGCAATAGTCTCAGTAACCATTGAATATTTGGGGGTTTACTAGTTTATATGATCATGAATGTGGAGTGAGAGTAATGATTATATATAGAGAGAATTTTTCTTAAACATTGGATTCTCTATTCATATGCACATGAACTTTTCTGATCTAGTTCAGGAGGGTGTTTGTTAAGAGGACTGTTCTTAATTAATTCAATACTTGGATATGAAATATGGTGAAAATCTTTTCAGTTCAGATGTGCAATGATCCAGTCAGTCTTTCTGTGCTGTTTCTCTCCTGTTTTGAAATGAGTTTGAACTTTATTCTAATTTTCTGAGGTAAATAGGTAGGATTTTATAAATTGGCAAACACAAAAGAACGGGGATCTTATTCAGACTTTACTGATTTTGAATTTAAAACTTATCTGTTGTTTCTATTCTTTTTGTTGGTTGCTCAGGGTTTTATGAAAATTAAACAACCTTTTATATCCTAAGCAATCCTAGAGTAAACCAATTAAATCTTTATCATATATTTTAATAACCTTACTGAGACCTCTATGAATTCGTAAGAGATTTCAAGGATGATATTATTGATCATGATATTATTGATTTGGTATGTTACAGTTAAATTTTTTTTTTTTTTTACTTGGAACACTGAAAACATTTGCTTAAAGTATCTAAAATTACCCCATTTTTGCAAGCAGAGTTGTAGTAACTATTTTTGTACTTTGAAAATCAAATTACAAGTCAGGTGCAGTCTTAGCTAAGTATTGTTTGTAGCTCAGAAGCTCGGTCTAGACTTAGTTGTAACCTGCTGGCATAGCAGTGAGTTGCTACAAAGCAGGGTTTCCTCATGCTCAGCTTTTTTTTAATAAGGATGTGCTTGAATTATTTTTGTAGTGGATGTGTGAAAGGGGAGGGCATGTAACTTTTTTAGTTCTAGGAAACATTTTTTTTGTGAGTTAAGAGACTTAGAGAAAACATAGAAAATGGGTGAAATTCTTATACATAGAGGGAACTTTTCCTTAAACATTGGGTTCAGGATGTAGGCCACATCTGTAATCATGTTTTTAGAAATGAGCCCATATTGAATGGATTCTCTGCCAACAACATCTGGTTGCACTTTATGTACGTGTTTTCTTTCATAGAGAAAGCAAACCATATGACATAACCCCAGTCAGATAAAATGATTGTTTGTAATACTTTGTTTATTTATATAGCACCACAAGATGAAATATGTCTTCATCTGAAAAACCTTACAGCAGATTACCAAGGTGAGCAGATGACATCTGCATTTCCAGATGGCTGGTCTGGGGCACTGTGTTGTGGGGTTTATAAACCCTGCTTAAAGGGATATAAAATTAGTAGCTGAATTTGCTGATTGAATGGGGACTAATAATTCCAGGTGCCTTCACAGGGAGTGTCCCACATCCTGTAGTGGCCCTGTGATGCTGGTAGTGCTCCTGAAGCATTGCATGGGGTCAGAAAGAGCAAGATGTGCAGTGACAAACCTTCACAGGCATAATGCCTGTTAGTAGTAACCCCTTGGTACTGGGCACTGCCATGAGTAAAATTTGAAAACAATGATTTGCTTTTATTAGAATAGACAGCATAACAATTGCTTGCATGAATTGTCCAGACTAATTTCAACAGGTTCATCTTAACTATGCTTTTAAAAGTGGCTTCTTTGCTTACAAAACAAGTTGTCTGTGGGGCTTGTCATGGTCCAGCCTGGATTCACCTCTAGAGTTCCACCTGGGAACAAGACTAAAGATAAGAATTGGAAATACCTTGCAAACATCAGAGGTGTGATATCCTGCATTAAAAAGAGTATTGGGCTGTGATACCCTCAGAGCAGAGGGAGCTACACAGTGGGGTTTCAGCTATTTGTAATCCTGAGCAGCAAATCTCTTCAGCACAAGCCTACAATGGTATTGAAGGATGTCAGCCGTGTCTTCATCACGTGGAGGTTGAGCCTCCTGCAGCTGTAGAGAAAGCTGTAGATGGAGCCATGTTTAACGGAGCATGTACAGTCCTGTACTCCTGAATTTGAGATATTTGGAAGGAGAAATTTCCATATAGGCCAGCAGTTATTTCAGAAATAGCTTCATGTATCAAAAACTTGATGGGACCTCTTCTACCCTGCCAAACCTTGTGTGTCAGTGAGGGACGTACTGGGGAGGGAGGCAGATGTCATCTACGGCAGACTTTATTCCTTCCCTGAACAGACTCCTATCAAATGTGTGCAAGGAAAAGGCATTTTGACAATTTGTATGCAAAGTATCGCTGTGTGATTAATGATCACAACTGAGATCCAGGCTGTCTTATATTTTGGATTTTTTAACTGATTGAAGTTGCTTAGAAGATGCAGTATTCTACAAGCAATAATGTATTTGACTCGTTACATTTTGACTGATTAACTTAGCTGTTAACAGCATGACTTCTTTTTTGACTCAGCCAAAAAAAATGGAAGTGATTTAGAATAGATTTTTGTTGCATTAAGAGAACAAACCAGAAAATTAAATATTGTGAGTATTAGACCTTTTAAAATTAGGCGTCCTAATTAACAGAGCTAAACGTGACTTAATTACTTAATGTAATTAACAGAATATCTATTACCTTTTTCATTGCTAAGCTAAAAGGTTTTTACTCAAGTACAAGCTTTTGCTGTGCATGATGACCCTTTAGAGGCTTTTGGGACTCTATCCAGCTGGCAGCTTGGCATTGCTGAGCAGATGTGGCTGGTCTCTGGAGAGCTGATCTCTTCTGCTTAGCTTTATTAATTCCTGACATTCATATTGATCTGTGGGTCCAAACAAAAGTAAGGAGTCTCAGGTGGAAGTGGCATAATGTGTAACTTCCTGTTGATTTTTTCCTGCTGTGTTCAGGATATATTTTGGTATTATTAGTCTTAGCAGCTCTTATTTGTCATTTGTACATGTGCATGTGTATGTTTTACTGTTTCTTGGCTTCATGTTCTGTTCTTGGTGATTCATAGAGCATCAAAATGCACAGAAATCATGTTCTCAGCACTCTGGAAGACCTCTCCTGATAATTCTGCACACTGGTTCACAGGAAGCAAGTGGGTGTGCTGGAAGCGCATTCAAGTTTCCCAAAAGTGCTCGTGATGACTGAGGAACTGCTTTGCAGCTCTCTTCTGAGAAGCATTCTTCATTTCTTCCAAATATTATTTAATAATTAAAGTATTGAGGTTGGGAGGAAGTACTTTTTCCTGTAATAGGAACAGGTGGTGTTGAAAAAGCAATTGAAAATTTGTGCTGATGGACTGAAGTTTGATTTTTCCAGGGATGTAATTTATATACATAAAAAGCAAATCACAGTTTATTTGGGTTAGCTTGACAATAAACTCAAATAGCAAGTGAGAGATTTTTTTCTTAGTGTGGGGAGAGTTATTGCCAAGGTGTTCTGTGCATGGGAAGTCTTTGTGGGCCATCCATCAATGTATTACTATCAAAGTACTACATTGAAGATTTTTTTTTTGTTGTTGGTTTTGTTTAAGGTTTATCAGATTTAAGAGGAAACATGAGGAGTTTATGAATAAGAAGAATATGACCAGACCTTGGCATGTTGGAGACACTGATCCCAGGCAGTTGCAGACGGGGTTCTGAGGGTTACAGAGGAGCATGCCAGTGGGCTGTGGATTTCCCCCTTCAACCACACTCTGTCACAAATAAACATGGTAATTACTGCAACAAAGGCTCTGCACTAACGCACGTTGCTGACCTCATCCCAAGAAACACACAGCACTAGCCAATTTCTGATATAGTTTGGGAAAAACATTTATTTAAATACTTACCGAAAACAGATGTCTGGGAGTTTTGTTGGGGTGCGTTAAAGTTTTCTTTAAAAAATTTAAAATCCTGAACTGTAATTATAATATCTGATAGTTTATACCTTTCCAATCCTCTGGTCTCTGAGGCTGTGCTTTGATAATTTCTCCAAGGGAAGCACTTGCTGGTCAGAAAGCTGATTCAGATTGAGACCACCCAACAGTCACTGAATAGAAGTCATGGCAATATGTGTGTTTTCACTTAGTATAAACATTTTTAACTTAATTACTTCCTGTTTCTAAGGATGAGAATAATCTTGCTAAAAAAAGGAGGAGGAGGAATATTAAAACAGGAAACTTGAGTGCATGACTGCACATTGCTAGTAAGCCTATGGGCTGATTCAAACTTAGGAGAAAGCTCATGAGGTGTTACGATAATTGCAACTTGCAATTCCTAAGGTGTTTGTCGAGTAATTATGGTTGTTTTCATACAAGCACACAAACTTGTGCATTTTGCCAGCAGAAATGGAACAAGTAACAAGAGTTTGTTGAACGGAGCAGCAAATGAGGAATGAGTGGATGTCCGGGAAGACGGTGAGGGGAGAATACAGATGCTGTCTTAAGTAGGGTCTTGACTTCATAAAACGTTACACTGGAATAGATTTCTGTTTAATTAGGTGACAAGTCCTTGTTTACTATTTGAAACCTGATCTGAATAGGCAAATATTACTATAAAAGAGTAAAAAGAAAAGCTTAACTAAAACCTCAAGATTAGACTTGAATCATTAAAACATTCAACAAATTCAAGTTGAAGGTGCCTGTCCTAGTTTTGTTCCCTTTCGTAACTGAATTTGATGTACAAGTTCTCAATGTGAGTGGCTGGTAGGAGTAGCTATTTTGTGGCTGTTTTGTTTCTTGAGTTTAGCAGTTTCAGCATTGGAAAAAAAACTTGCAGAGATAGGTAAGGGCTTGTGTAAAGTGAGTAAGGTGCACATACTTGGGAAATCTTACCCTTCTGTAGTACTGTTTTATTTTAGACCTGGACTTGGATTGATTCTGCTGGCCTTCAACATCTGTTTCATGCAGTCTTGCATCACCACTTTGTGTACTGTTCTGTTTGATCAGCACATGTTCCCTTCCCTTCTTTTAAGTAACTTTTGTTTAAGGGATCAAAGTGTGAGCATTAAATGCCTTTAGCCTAAGCTGAGGATCTTGTTAGAAATACAGCTACTGAGAGGTGACTTTAAAAACTTGTGCATTTATTTTTCTGTATTGCTATTTTCATAGATTTTCTTCATACCTTAAAAAAGGTATAACGTCAAAATGAAATTAAGTATCTTGTGTTTTATTTGTAAGTGGCAAAAGGTGTTAGAAGGCAAAGCCTGGGTGGGAAGTGAAGATATTTTCTTTTCCAACTGATAGGCTCAGTTTCTTGAGCTGTGGAACTGTCTCGTTAAAAAGCCTAATCTCCCCTTAGTAACATTGTTGTGAAATAAGGTTTTACATTTGCTGATATTTGTGTTACTAGCAGGGGCAGTGGTTTAAGGAATTCTCTGGTACTGGGCACGAAGAGGACAGCAGGGGTTTCCACTGCCTCCCTGGCCTGTCTAATCTTTTCCGTTTTAGCCCTTCCTCTGGTAGGCCACCTGATTTCTGCATGGTTTGCTTGATGTGCAAGGAAGACGTAGGCTGAAATGAAGAAAATCCTACCTGCTAAGCATGCCTGGAGTGCATGTTAGGATTCTTTTCTGTGGCAGATATTAGGAGGTTGGTTGCTTGCTGTGGGTATGCCTTTCTTCCCCTCTCTTTTAAGTTGGTAAGTGCCCCTCAGCAAAGGAGCTTTTGAGTACAGCCTTTCTTTATGGACATTTTGGATACACATTTGGATACACAACCAATCACACTTTGCTTGAACAAGAGTAATGCAAAAAACCAAAATACTTTTGCTTCTAGTGTTTCTAGCAGGGCAGTAAGTGGCAGCATCATGTTTGGAGGAATATGATTAATCTCACTTGGAACATCTCATACAGCACATTCTGTAAGGAAAGGCTTTGAGATTCTACAGGAAAAAAATGCTTAAAATATATATTTTTATATATATAGAGATATATATATTTATCCCATTCATTACAGAATGGCTTCTTAAAGTAGTGTGTTCTTGCCAAAGACGAGATCAAAGTTATTTGAGGTTTCCACATTATGTTTACAGCTAAAACCATCGTTCTGATTTGCATTCAGAATGATGCATGTGACAGGCCATTATCTGGATTATTCAATGTGTATAATTAGGCATTTACTTTCTTTTCCTTTCAGAATATCTGTGCAGGGTTTTAAAAATTTGAAGTAAAAATGATCTGTGCACTTTGATACAGTATTTGCATAATTAATTTGAGAGGTTGGTCTGAAGGATTTATTTTGAAGCTTTTGTGCTTAAAATAGGTTCCATTGATTTGTAGATAGAGATGAAATTGATGTGTGTTCTGCAGTGGAATAGCATAGTGGAAATGATACCCCAGCCTGTGGTATTTGGGATTTCAGGGCTGGGCTGTCACCTCTGGCCTGCTGGCCTTCATGCAAACAGTTTTAGAAGTAGACTCTTAACAGTGAAGTTTAGAGATACATTGATGTTTTCCTTTTGAAAAGGAAAGCTATGCAAACAGATTTGTCACTGCCTGAACCAACACAGCACATGTGGATGCCAAGAAGAATTCTTTCTCGAGTTGAAATTAGCCTCACTCGAACACTTGTTTTGAAACTGCTTTAGAAACATTTTGTTTTCAATTCCCAGTCTAGTTCTCATTGAATATAAAGGAGACCTGGATTTATGTTGAAATGTGAACTTAAGTTATTTTTTTCTTCTTTAAAATGCTGTGTATATCCAGAGAGCAATTGTCTTGCTGTGTCGTGAGAATGATGGATAGCAAGACTTGTTTTGCCTCTTGCAGACAGGTACACGTGTGCAGCCTCTGTTGCTAAGCAGCGGGTTCTGTGGCTGGTGGATAGAAGGAATGTTTCATTTCAAAGTTTAGGAAGTGCACCACGTACCTCTGAAGTTTTAAATTTTCCAAGGAATTCTGATTATTTTGGCCTGGAGGATCTCATCATCTGGAGTTCCCTGGTGTAGCTGCCCTTTGGGTCTGTCTGCATCCTGAGTGCAGCACCAGCTGGGGAGAGAATCTGGAACAGCCCCACGCCATCAGGGCTCTCTGAAGTCCAGTACTCATCACAGCAGGGAAACCTGCTTGGCATTCATGGTGTGGAAACCTCTCTTGAAAATCACCACCTTTTACCTGACCCACTTTGAGTTCTTGGACAGAAAAGTTCGCTGCCTCACGAAGGATTTGTTTTTCCTCAGAAAGAGGAACCACGAGACACGGGCAGTCAGATTTTCTAAAAGTCACAGCAGAGCCTCTGCACGCATGAAGGAGCAGACTATATTAAGTGCCAGCTGTATTATTTTTAGTGTCTCTTCCTGCACTGCGGTTGAGAGGAGTAGGCTGGCACTGGCAGGGAGCTGGTGTGCATCCTGCTCTCACCTCTGTGCTCTCCCTCCTCACACAGATGCATGAGCCTCAGCAGCAGAGCTGCCAGTTAAATTACTAGTTCAGGATGTTAAAGATCCCACTCCTTAATCAGTTCGGAGGAATTTTGCTTCATGTGCCTTCTGCAGCTGATGCTGTGTTTGCTACAGAAGCAGCACAAACACAGAAATTTTGTCCCTTGGATTCTGCCCTGTTTCCTTAGAAACTAATTTCATACCATAGCTGCAGACTGAGCATCAAGTCACTTCTTGTTCTCTCTGTTAGAAACACATAAAATCAAATTGAGGCAGACTAAGTGCAGATGTGTTAGTCCTGACTTTTTTGCAGATTCTTCTCTTCTTTGCAGCAAATCTTCTCTTACTGATCATTTTTCAACTTGGATGCTCTAGAGAACAGAGCCCATTAGGCTGTGATTGCTATTTCTTTGATTAAGCTGTGAGGAGTTGTCATTGCTGGAAGTAAAACTTATTTTTAGTAGCTTGTATGAAACGTTCAGCTTGTGTCTCAAGAAAAGGAAGTTCAGTTGCCTAATTGATTATTGTCCATGTCTTCACTTCAAAAAGAAAAAATATTGCAAATTTGGGGGAAAATCTGAACAGCTTGAAATCACATGGAGGGGGAAAGTCTTTGTTAATAGAGGTACTGCTCAACTGATAACAGATCTCTTGGGGTTTTGTTTTGATAAGTAATTTGACAGTGCTTCTCTAAAGCAGAGATATGCTACATCTTCACAACACTGCAGCTACTTTTAATGACAAAGCATGTTTATTCATAGTGATGGTCTTTTGTGGATTTTGTAGATGAGGTAATAAAAACTGGGAAGAGACAATGTTGAATCAGTCTAGAAACTGGCAGCTATGAAAGGAAGAAAGCAGAATTTTGTTCAGTTAAGATTGCATTAAATCCTCATTTCATAGTGTGGAACAGGTAAATGTTAAGAGAAGTGTTTCTGCCCCAGCTTTGTCCCCTTTATTATGTTGATAATTAAGTTTGTGTGGCCACAGAGCTTTTGCATTATTTTTTATGTGGGTGAGTTATTTCAGTAGTTGTTTTTTCTTCTGGGCATATTCATTACATTTTTATTCATTGTTACCTCTCTACTGTGTATTTCCTGCTCTAATGAATTTGCTGTGGTCATGGCATGCAGTCTGTAGTTGAACTTCTACTCCTTGGTATTGCAGAAGAGATTCTGAAGAGACAAGAAGATACTTGACATGTTCATTAAAAGTCATTATGCCTCTGAAGGGTCACTTTGTTGAATTAAATTCAGAGGTTCAACTTGAAAATAAACAACAGCAGGCAGTTCTCTTTAAGAAATCACCCCTCTGGAAAAGTGTTTTTCTTCCTAGTGAAGTGTTTTCTAATTTATGTTACTCTATAGTTCTACATTGGCAGTTTTCCCTTATGCAGGTATTAAATTAGGTCATTAAACTGAATTAATATTTGAAATTGATCAGATGTTTGGGTCAAGCATCAAAAAGCATTGGGGATCTTCAGTTCATAGTTAAAAAGTTAGCTGAATGTCAAGCATTGCTCATTGATTACATTAATTTTCCCTGTAACAAAGGCACCAATCTGGCTTTCATTTAAACTTGATGCAGATTTCTGGTGCATGTCAAGTGGAGCAGAGTAAATCTGCAAAATACCTTTTAATGATAAGCTGTAGTTGACTATCTTTGATTGAAAGAGATAGTGTGCCTTGAAAAATAGGGTTATAAAATACAATAAAAGGCAGACTTATACAGCAGCTCAGATTAAAAAAATAGGTGGGATTTAAGAACATGTGGTTGAAAGTAAAACCAGTTTGAGGTAGTTTCTTGTCTTCTGCAGTTTGTGCTTTTTCTGCAAGTGTTCCTCAGCACATTTGATCAGCTCTGTTGGGAGATGGGCCACAGCACAGATATTTTAATGAAAATATCATTAAAATAAAAGTGACGTGCTCCTCTTTCTGGAGGAGCTGAGAAGGAGCAATTGCTGCCAGGGGGAGGGATACCATCAAAATGGATACAAGTTCAAAACTAAATGTTTGTCTGTGTTCCTTTTAAAATTTGTCTCTGATCTTAGTTTGGCAATCATTCATTTTATTTGCAAAACTGTCACTTTTACTGTCTAAACAAACACTTTGGTACAATTACTTTTATCCTAATCCACTTTACATGAATTTTCATGCTGGTTGTAAGGGGGTTTGTGAAGAGAGGGTGAAAACTGAGAGGAAAAATAGTAATTTATATTTTTAAAAATTTTTTTGAGGCTGTACTAGGAAATGGTTAGTGAAGAAGCTGAATGACATTAGTAAAACTCGCAAGGAAGACTGTGTGAGTTCCCCAGAGAGAACAGTAATTTTTTTGAAAAAACAAGAACTTAGAAAATAACTATGGAGACAAGACAAGAAAGATAGTAAGGAGATTTTCTTTGTTCATGAACAAGCTTGACTTTCCTCTTAGTAATGTAAATACAGTCCAGATGGCTGGAAAGTACAAGATGCTCCCAGGGGTTAGGGTGGAGGTTGGCTGAATTAAGCTTTGTAGAAGTCAAAAGTGAAAAAGTGAGATACAGAGTTTAAAAAAAAATAAAAGTGTAGTTGGTTACTATTCTTTTTCAAGTTTGGGGGCTGGATTGACAGTTTCACGAGCATGATTAAATAAAAGAATAGCAAGAGGCAATGTTTTTGTTTGTAATGTCATAATAGAGTACAAAGAATACTGAAGGAAATGTATTTTTCTTTCACCGGTGGAGTTGGTCAGTTTGTAAACAAATCATAATCCTAACTTCCAAATACAGCTTGTTCTAATAAATAAGGGGCTTGGTACTTTGTAGCTGAGGAAAAATGTTTGAAGATCTGTGTGTGCACTTAACATTTTTAGCTTTGCAGCAATAGTGGTGTCATGAATCCAGCTATGGCTTTACCCATAAGTTAATACTGAAAGAAAACAACACCATACATTTGAAGTTTATGTTGTGAAACATTTTCTGTTGTCAGGCAAAGACTCCTCGTGGGCGGTTTTGTTGTGTCTTGGTGCTGCTGGACTGCTTGCTTCAATAATCACTATTGGGAGCGTGGAGAAAATCCTGGCCAGCCCCTTCAGATTTCAGCTGCAGACCTCCACTTTTATTTCCACTATTCTCTCCTTGTCTGCAGGCACAGTATGAGGCAAGTTTTGACAGTCTCAGAAAGAGCTGTACAATGCCAATAACCTTGCTGGAAATGCTCAGAAGCAATGTTGCTGCAGTAGAGTGAGAGTAACGCTTCAGCTTCAGAGCTGAAAGGCAAAACTCTGTGTGACTGCACATGTAGAGGTGCTGTGGATTTGATGGCTTGCAAGTGAAACCAACACAGCGTTAAAAGAAAAGGTGAGATTAGAAAGGAATCAGTGCCTGCTCAGATGGTCAAAGGATGAAGTTAGCAAGAGTCACTTCTTAGTAAAAACATCCTGAATGGACATTTTTGAGGACTGAAGTGACAAAGGCAGTTTGCAAAAAAAATTGCGGAGTAATGAAATGTAGTGTGAGACTGTTCTAGGTCTTACTGTTGCTTTATATGAAAACATGTGGAAAGAGTCCCTGTGAAGCTTGCCTTGCTTTGTTTCCTTAGGCAGACCACTACTGTTATACCAGTGTTATAGCTGTGAATGTTTAAGTGTATTCCTTCCTTGTTAATCTAATGAGATTGGTGTCTCAAATGGACATATCTGAACGAGCTGGGAAGTTGTTCGTGTTCCCTTCTGTGAGAGATGGAGTCCAAGGGAGCAGAGGTCTTGCTCCTTGAAGTGCCCATTCCTTTCTTGAAGTTTTGATGCTGTAGGTGGTCTCTTGGGCAGGGTAGGAGTAGATGGTCTGTGTACAGCACCAAGAAGTTGCTTCCAGTTGCGTATTTATGATGATTGGCCAAAACAATGTGTCTGGGCAGTTCTCATACCACGAGTTCACATGGCAGTGGAAGAGGAGGAGTGGGCCAATGGTGCTGAAAACAGAAGACAGAAGAAGCACAAAAGGAGGGACTTGAACGGGTGGAGGGAAGGATTTCTTGGTGTTTTTGAAGGAGTGTGTATTGCTAAGAGTGTGATACTGCAAGCCACAACGTAGGAGTGATTGGAGTGGATGGTTTCTGGTGAGAAACTGAGAGCAACTTTTAAAATGACCATGACACATCAGTAGGTGAAATTGGAGGGCAGTAATGAGACTGCAGTAAAAGCTAATGAGTTGAAGTTGACATTGAAAGATTGGTAGAAAGTGAGAGATTTAGTCTTAGAGAGAGGAAAGCAGGAAACCTTTGTTAACAAAAGGTGAGAAAGGAGTCGTGCCAGGCCTTCACATTTCTTTTTTTTTTAAAGGAATGTAAGTTATTTTTTCTTTCAGGAGAGATTTAAAATCTGAAAAGCCTGAATACAGGAATAAATGTGGAGTGAGATAAAAAAAAGCAGGTTAGGGAAAAAGGCAAGTTCAGTGTCATTAAATAGCAGCTGAAAAATGCTGTGTGTCTTTTTATTCACTATTGCCCAAACCTTGGACGTAGCTTGAAAATTATTTTGCTTAAACGGATTTGGTGTAGCTTTAACCTGTGCTTTTTCATTTTTCATAATGAAGGCTAAGAGAGCACTGTCTGCCTCCTTTTGACAGGCTTTTTGAAGCTGCAGTTACCGCTTGTGTTTTGTCTGGTTTGAAGTACCTGCTACTGAAAGAGATGTAGTATATTAACACACACCTCCCATGCCAGTCTCAGTAGGGACTTCACCTCATTTGAAGGGAGCAAGGGGAGCAGAAATATAGAATGCAGAAATTACTTCCCTGAGGCCAGTTAGAAGGTCGGTTGCGAAACTGTACCCAGCAGCCGGATAAGGCCATTCAGATGATTTCTGACACTGCCATTTCTCATTGCTTGGACTGTATTTATGTGAAAATTTAATAATGCAGTACTTAAAATACCCCACCTGAAACTAATTTTAGTCTTGCTGAGAAACGGTCATTAAGGTAGATACCAGACAGCAGCTCTATTCTGTACAACACCAAATTGTTGAGCATTGGACTTTTATTAGTGGGATTTATCAGATGACAAAGATAAAATGAAATAACCAGTATTATTATAAACTATAACGCATAAGCTAAGCGTGAATTAGGAATTAGCACCTTCATTTTCATATGTGTTTTTTTCAGCCAGAAGTCATAATTAAACTTTTTCAGTTACTCTTCAATAGCTTTGATTTGTAATATTTTTCTAAAAGTCAGTCTCTGCTTCCTTATCAGTACGAAAGCTTCTACTGATTGTAGTGCTAATTCAACTTGAGTATAAAACGTTACATTTATTTTGCTCGGTAGTTTCTTGCCATTCTGAACATGCATCTTGGTGCAGTGACTAGGAAAAAATTAAAATGAACCACACATTTTAATGAAAACCAGAAAATAATTTCTTGCATGGCTTGGTATTACTATGTTCTAATTATGGTAACCTTAGTGTGTTGTAACTACTGCCTCAGAGTTTGGGTAATTCTCTACCATCACCAGCAAGATTAAAGGGAAAAGCTTTTGGTGCATATTTTTTCTAGGGTACTTACAGTAATAAAAATAATAGTTTTGAGTAGTGTTCTAAATCTCAGCACACTTTGGCATATCAGCTGATGTGGGGTTTTGGTTATCTAGTTAATATAGTAACTGGAAAAATAAGTTTTGCTCTACTATTTTAATTAAACCAAGCTGTTTCTTTGTATGATTTATGTTTAGATCTTCAGAATCATCTAAAAAGGAGGGGAGGTTTCATGTGTTTGTAACTTCAGAAAAGTTGAATTCTCCAAGACCAAGTGTGCTGTGATGAAAGGTCAGCTTTTGGGAGTTCAGTGTGCATCTCTATGAAAGATAAAGAGATGCAATAATTTAAATGAAGCCTAGCTTGAAATTTTTAGCTTCTGGTTTAGTAACTCTTAGTAAATGGTTTTGTATGTGACAATGTTATGGGAGACTTGTAATGGCTATTTTATCATTAATGATCTCAGAAGATTAAAGTACAGTATAGACATGTTTCATTTATTATGGTGACCTCTTCCTCTGCAGTGCCATTGGAACCAGTTTGTTGCCAAAGCCTTGTGGCCCTGTTTGTCCACACATGGGACACCAGAGCCATATCCCATTCTCCTTTTTGAAGAGCATGCAGGATTTGTCTCTGTTCTCTCTAGAAAGGGGAATTCCAAAATTTGAAATCTTGTAATTGTAAGAGTGGTTTCCTTGACTACAAGGTTAATAATCTTTCTGCCATGGATTGTAAACAATTCCACACAAGCAAAGTCTTTTTATGTCTCTATCTGAAGCTAAGACATTTGTCTGTCTTTTTTACCATCCAAAATTCTTGACTTGTTTGGCAGACTAACTCCATAAAGCCTTGTCTTGCATGGGCTTTGTTTGTTTTGGTTTTTCCTTTTGAAAACAATTTGGTCTCTTTGTAGTACTTTCCAGTTTTGTTCTGCTTTTATGACTTGTTCCTTTTGCTTTCCTTCAGCTCCTCAGGAGAGAATTAAGTACAGTTGTAGCTCTGATTAAAATCTTGCCTTAATTGAGTTGCAAATTTGCAATGACAGATATTGGTCAGGGTGCTGATGTAGCACCTTTGGGCATTCCTGGTGCCTTCCTGAATTCTGACAGTACTCCCTGTTTTCACAGCTGCTTATGTCCATTTTTCCTCTGTTTCTCTCTTTGCAGCATGAAGCTCAGCACAGAGTGTAAATTGCTTTTGCCGTGATAGTGACTTGTTATTTAGCTGTCAGGAAAATTAAGCCTCTTTTTAAGTTCTGTCTTGCCTTTCCCTTGAAGTGTCTCTGATACTTGGTCTCCTCATGTAGGGTCTGGTAGACTGTGAGTGCTGAGTGCCATTGCTGTACAGATCCATGAACATTTCCAGCTTCCTTTGAGGGATTCACAGTGTCAGTTGGCATTGCTCATGTAATAATCCCAAATGGAGAAGGTAATGAGGCAATCTAGCCATTAGACTTACACGAGGGATATTTTATAAGGTACAAAGGGTATACAACCAGTGGCATTGCTTTTCCTGCCACTAACCCAGTTGAGTACCAGCCCGTGCTTTTGTGCCAATGCTCCTCAGTAGCCTCACCTGTCAGGGAATGCTGTAGGAGTGAGTCTTGCTACTGATATGCTGAGTTATGGTTGGGGCTAGGGGTCTGTTTCTGCTTGGTAAGGTTGCTAACAGTATTTAGGGGAAATCCGACAAATAAGAAACTGCAGTAGAAAAATAAATATTGTTTAGACAAAGATGCTAAATAATTAGACATAAATTCTCTCTCTAGCCCTCAGGAAATGTGTTGTTGTTAAGTCACTCAGGTGCTGAGTTATAGTAAAGATGTCTTGTGGCCCTGGTATGACAGTTCTGTATCCTATTATATCATCTGTTTTGTATGGTGAGTGCTGAGAATGGAAAAGATGGAAACATGGTTAGATTGTCAGTTGTTTCCAATGAAGAAATCTCTGTTTGGTGGAACTGTTTGCATTCCTGTGGTCAGTGGTATAAGGAAATACCATGTTATGAAAAATTCCCAATTGTTTCCTTAAGGGCTCTTAGAGTTGCACAATCTTTTGATGGTTTTGTTTGTTAAAAAAAAAAAAGAAAAGAACTTAGTTGCCAACTCTTCAGTTTGGAACTCAAAATTCTCTTAAACATTTACTAGAGCTTTGCTTTTATACTCAAGGGTTGGATTCAAACCAGAAGTGTATTTTCCTAATGCACACCGATCAGCCATTATAGTATGAGTAGCTGAGGAAGATAATAATTTCATTCCAGGGCATATTTCTTTGGGATATCCCATCAGTTCCTGGACTGTCCATCATTATGATTACTCATAGTTTCTGGATGCAGCTCTAAGATGTTGCTTCTCTGAGAGAGGGAGAGGTAGCTCTCAAGTAATCAAGTAACTTTAGCACCTGAATTCTCAAGAAGGTAAATAGTATCTCTGACACACAAATTCTTTTGTCCTGTAGGCTGAGGCCCTCATTTGTCATTTAATTTGTACTTGCATTTTCAATATCCTGTTAGGATTTGTGTAGTATGTCTGATTTCTGACATGCACAGTTATTCGGAATTATTGCAAATTTTTTCAAAGCTGCTCATATTAATTTCAAAGCTGTCACATATTGAGTTAAAATCCATCTCTCTTCCTAATTTATTCATCCAAGAATGTATTTTGTTGATATTTTCCCTGATCTGAGAGCTGACTTCAAGTTGGTTCTTTAAAGTGTGATGGTAATTCCTTTCCAGATTTTTTTTTCCCCTTCTTGATATGATCTGCATCCTTTGTTACTGATTGTATAATTTTATTTTGGCCATAGAGCCATTTAACTGATGAACAGGAGCTGAGTATGTGGCCTAAACAATGCAAAGTGCAGGGAAGATGTTTCCTGGCCGGTGCCTACATCAAAGAGTTTCTTGCTCATACTCCAGGGGTGGGTAGAATGGGATGAAAGACCCCAGTGGATTAAGCAGAGTAAATTAAGTCATGGCACCAAATGGCAGAGTAGTTTCACAATTGTTGAATATTTTTGTTGTTGTTTTAATGATGAGAATTTTGAACTGGGAAGGGATGAAGAGCTTGTGAAAGTGCATTGAGTGGTAATAGGGAGAAGGGACATGAAGAAGAAGAACAAAGGGATTGTAGCAAAGAGTTTCTGACAAAGAGCAGGAAAGAATTTTGATCAAAAACAATGTTTGGAGTGTCACAGTTTCTGGCTTGCTCCCACACTGCCTCCTACTGAGAGCTGTGGGATCTCCAGCCTCTCCAGAGCCCAGAGGTGGGGACACAGCTGCACAAGCTGCCCATTGCTGGCCCCCGTGGGAGTGAGCAGTGCTGTGCAATTCCAGGGAGACTAAAGTGGTGCCAAACACCATCAGATATGGGCACCTCTGTGTTCTGCAAACCAGTGCTGCTAGACCTGAATCTGGCAAAAACGGAGAGACTATTAATTTTTCATGTCTAGAGTGGTCTACCAATGCCCTCTGGAAACAGTAGCTGCTAGCCTGGAAGACGGAGTCTCTTCTTGCCTGTGACGGCTACGCTTAAAATAACACATCAGGAACTTGCGTAAAAATAGCGTTCCCTTATCTCTAACAGTGTGAAGTAGATGAAAAATAAACTGTATGCATGCCAAGAATAAACAGTCACGTTAGAGTGTTTAAATTCCTGATTCTGTGGAGTACTCCTGCTCTAGCATGGCATTTTGATGCCAATACATTTCTTCCTCTTTCCCCAGTCACTGCCATGGCTCTGTGTGCTCTGCCAGGGAGCAGCTGGCAGGACAGCAAAATAAACAAATATGCCCAAGCCTCACGTAAAGCACCTGGATGGCGATAGTTCTGTCCCCTAAATCTGTATTCCTGTCAGGTCTAAGAGTAGATGAAATAGTTTTGTGGCTGTTTACCTGTATTACACCTGTAATATTCTGTGTAAATACATTGCTTATTCGTAAATGCAAACTTGCTGAAAATAATGCCATATTTATGGCAACATTTATTTTTCAAGTGAGCAAAGAATTTACTTTATGTAACTAAATAATTCAGGGAAAATAGACAATTTGAGCAATAACATCTTATTTTGACTTCTCTTGGAAGTTTGGTTTTTGTTTCAGAATATCTTGTGACGATGTCTTAAAGTAATTTTGTATAATTGTACTTGCGTTACTTTTTGTGCACACTGTTTTTTTTGTGAAGTCAGTTCTTTACTCCTGAAATTCATAGAGAATGTTGAATAATCCAGCTTTTAGTGATGATGGGAAACAGGATAACCAGCCTGCTGAAATGTTGAAGTTGTTGAAGTATTTTTTGTATGAAATACTGAGAAGACCTAAGCAGTAATGCTTGAGGGTACTACAGTGAAGTCATGAAAGAGTAAAAAGGAAAAGCTGGGAATGGTTGAAAGAGTCTGTTTACAAGCTGATGAATAAAAATGGGTTTACGAGTTGGTGAGAAGTACCAGCCGTGCCTGATGGTAGGCTGAGCTTAGTGTTTTCACAATGCATAAAATGTCTAATTTGCGATATATAGATCTTAAAAAAGAAAATGTGGCATATGTTTTGTATGCATGTATGACATCAAGGAGTCTGGCTCCTGTCCCCCAGGAAATAACTGCTTTTTCTTGATGGGGTGGTTGAAGGAAAAGGGAAGGTGATGGAAATCATTTGTCAAATTTGACTGAAGATAACTTGTGCTCGAATACTGTGAGGACAAAAGATGACAGAAGCAAACAATTGCTATTTTATTTACTCATTTTACTTTCATGTTAGAAATTGAAGACGAGAGGAAAACCCGTTGCTGCTCGGTGGTGGGAAAGGGCCGGGGCAGGGCGGTTGTTTCCGTATGAACTCTGTGCAGCAGCAGCTGTCAGTTTTCAAAGGGAGGTGTTGTGTTCCTGTCCCGTGTTCCTGTCCTGGCTCCACAGCAGCTGCTCTGGAGTTCTCCTTTCTCAGGGCAAGAAGAGGAATTGTGGATTGTGGCTATTATGCTCTATTTTAAAAATGCAGCAGGTAGTCTGGATTTTACTTCCTGGTTTGTAACCCGATAAACATTGAGGTTCCCAACTAGGCACTCTTAAATGAGACTTGCCTTTGAGATTTTTGTAAATTAAAAATATATTATGTGATAGCAAAGTAACATGTAATTCAATGAAAAATTCTGAAAAGGAGTTCAAGAAACGAAATGTTATATTGATGTTTTAAATGTACAGTACATTCCAGTAATGCTGAAAATCCTACCAGGAATCAGTCATGTCTTTCTTCTGTTTTACAGGTCAACTATATTACTAGAGAGGAGAAGAGCTGTGGAAGAAATCAAGGTATCTAAAACGTTTTACTGTCTGAATTCTTGGCTGTGTTCTTGCTCATCATTTAGTGTAATGATTTTAAGAGGGATGAGGGAACTGAATCAGCAAAATGCCACTTTTAAATTTAAATTATTAAAAAGTACAGGCAAAAAAAGACAAAAGACATCACAATAATCTTGTTAATGCTGTGCAGAATACTTTTGTGGGATGAAATTGTACCTTAGCTTTGGTTTGTGAGCAAGAGTCTGAACAATGCTGCGTAATATTTGCTCTAAATATGTAACAGAACTGCATAGACATAAGGATATCAAGGTGTCCTGCAAGTTGCAGCCACAGTGAGGTAGATATTCCCTATTTGTGCAATTGGGTACATGGACCAGCTGATGATAAATGTCATCAAAGATGAGTGAATGTGGTGCTTACAGCTTGACCTTCTTCAAGGCAGTTAGCAGACTTTGCTGAAGTTTCTAAAGATGCAAAAGGAGGAGTATGAAGATGGCAGAACCTGAGTAGCAGCCTGTATTTTACAATTCAGGAACTGGGGACTCTTTTATATATGTCTCAGACACTTCTATTATGTCTTACAAGTGTTTCTGTGATATAGATAGCCTTGATGAAAATAAGACGGTGTTATAACTTGAGTTTTTCATTCCCGTTATGTAACTAAAGAGACTATATTAAAATAATCCTGTTGCTAGCACTTGGATAGGATTATTTTGTGGGAGTTTTCTTGGTTGGAGAACGTTTTGCTCCCTTATTTGCTGTGAAGTATTACCTGTGAAATGCTGCATGTACCTTGCAAACAGAACATAATGAGGCAGAAGCAAGGAAGAAGTCAAAGTATTATCACTTCATCAAAATCTAAAGACAATGGTTTTTGTTAATAAAAGCTGACTTTATACTTCTGTGTCCTTCAAACTGAGAGGTTCTGAGCTGCCTTCTTCCACTAAGAGGACATCAAATTGTTATTTTTGAGTAATGATGTAGTGAACTCTGGTACTTTCTGTCCTTTTAATGCTAACTTTGCATATTTGTAGCTGTGTTGCTACAGATAAGAGTACAGTTTATATAAAATTAATATCTCAAATTTTTACTATTAGTACAGCCCTTAGAGAGTGGTTATATCAAGCACTTTTCTTTGTTGTTGAGCGTAAAAGTAATGGGTGGGGTTTTTTTGGTGACTTGGAACAGTCTGGGAATTTAAAAGGAAGAGCAGAGCAACTTACAGTCCTAATAAAAATATGTTCATTTCTTGACCTGCCAGTGGGTAATAATGCTTACATTGCAGGTGACGCAAAACTACTCATGTCTGTTATTTGGACAGAATTGAAAATACAGGAGAGAAATCCTGTCCAAGAGCAAGACCAACAGCGTTGGCAGTGATGTGTTCATCGATAATGCCTTTCATTTCAAGAGGCGGTAATTTCTTGGTCCTTCAACTTTTGCTTTAAGATCATTCAGATCATTGATACCACCTTTAAACTGAGGTTTTCTGTGATGCTTGGAGTATTTAAAATACAAGATGTTTTCCTGGGATCTTGGGAGACTGCTAGACATGGAGCCCCAGTGTGACTGTGTTCCCTGTGGTGCTGGACTGGCTTCTCCTGTAGGCTCCTGGTAAGATGAGAAGCTGGCAAAAAGCATAAAAAGGAGTTAATGTGTGGCTGGAAAAAAGATACAAGGGAGTCTCAGACATTTTATCTGGCGTCTCCAGTGCTGAAGGAGAGGTTTCTATCTTTTTGCTCATTTTAGACAAGAGATTTTACTCTTGACTTTTTTTTGCCCCTCACTGTGCAGAACCTGTCAAATCCTTTTCCTGACACTTTCTCCCCCATCAGTCCCTCAGAGAGACTTCAAAAGAGATTTTTCCCAATTGCAAAAAAGAACCAGGCATGGCCTTTCTTACTCACCCTGAATTTGAAGCATTGATAAGTAACATGTGGCTGGCTCCAAACTGCTGACTTACCCAGCCATTTAAGAAAACACTGTTAGGAGTTTGGTTTTAAAAGAGACTATGGGATCATTCTCCCTTCTTTGCAATTGCTCTTTTGTGTAATATGTCCCAAGAGGTTTAATTCTTTTCTGTCTGAAGCAGTCAGAACTCACTACTGTCTTTCTGATTAACACATATTGAAAAGAAATGTCAAATTTTTAAAACTTTTCCATATGGAAAGGGTTTCTTTATTCATAATCTGTGTCACGCTGTTTAAGTTGTAACTTTCTTTTTCTTTAATGCCTTTGGATCATCATTGTTTGGAAGTGCCCTAGCAGAAAGAAAAATATTATTTTTAGAACTTGAGACTGAGTAAGAGGAGCCTGGAATCGAAATCTTCTGTCTTGCATAATTGTTTAAACCTGCTACACAGTTTGGCAAAGGTACAGACTGAGAGGTCTTTTCCATAAAACGTGGTTGGGGCTTCATCTGTAAAGACAGAGTATGCCTGAGGATAGCCTCTGGTCCTTTTATTAAGAGTAGAGCTTGCTTGAAAGGCAAGGCTGAAGATAAAGAATGTAACTTGGAGGGTTATGATCTTATTCAATAATTCCAATCTGGTGCATCTCATTATAATGATGGGAGAGCATGATAAAACAATTGCCTTTTTATTTCCTGCTCTGTCTAAGGACCAGTCTAAAAGTAGATTGTACAAAAATCAGTAAGATGCAAAACTAACGTAAATCTGTTTTCAAATCTATCACCTGAATTGATTTATCTATTAGAAAAAATATTAAAACCCCGAGTCCTCCCAGAAATACAGACAGTGTGGCTGCCTTACCCCTAACCATTTAACCTGCTCAAATAAAATTCAGTGTTGTCGCTTAGCTCTTGGGCAAGCTTCACTCCCTTAATGTTGTCCCACATGGTTTGTGTAAGGAGGGGTCAGATCTTGAACTATTTAAACATTCAAGGGACTTGTTGGTGCTGGTTTCTGAAAACATATCGCAAAACTCTAAGATCCAGCAAGTTTGTAAAGTTGATTTTTTTAATGCCTTGCTCTCTGATATGAAGCACATTTCTTAGCCACTGGTAGCATTACTCATTTTGACTTTTAAAATCCCCTTACACATAGTACTAGGAAGAGGTCAAAGTAAGGCAGAGCAGGACAGTTGCCAAAGTATTTTTGCATGTTACCAGTGTAGAGTTGACCAAAACTTTTGTCTGTGCCCTACTGAAAGTGTCATCCTGTAGTGTCCCATTCCCCCCGCTGCACACACCCTGTTTTGGTGCAGGTGAATGTCATGTTCCTAACTAGGCTGCTGTAGTTTTGGTGCTTTTGAGCCCCTGGGCATTCTAATCCTTGAGAGAGGCTCGATGTTGTTTGTGGGACTATTTTAAGCATGCTCTTGAGTGCTTTCCCCCTACCCTGCCCAGTGCATCTTTCATCACTCCCTCTCCATTCTCCTAACACCCCTCATTCTTCCAGACCGTCAAGGAGGAATTGGGATGAACATTGGCTCAAAATCCCTTTAGGCATGCTACATCCTAGGTTCAAGCAAGGGAAGCTGTTTGATAAGTGTTTACTCCTGGATGTACAGTATTTCATGCAAACGTGGGAAGATTGTGTTTTCCATCTTCTGTCAGCCACCAACCCTGATGGAACTGTATTTAGACATCCTAGAAGCCTGGGGTTCTCCTGCTAAATGTGAATTTATTATTCCCTCTGATCCACATTGTCAGAGTGAACTTCCTGATTTTGGTCAGTTTTTTAATTGGGGCTGTTTAAGTCACCCAGATGTGGCTCTTCAAATGTCAGTGACTGTAAATAATCCTGTCTGCATGAATGATGAAGCAGAATATGTGATACAAGTGTATTTCTGCCCTAAATGTCTGTTTCCAGTAAATATTCCTAAAAAGTAGTTGTCTTGCAGTCTGATAACAAAAACAAAATTAAACACGGGTTTGGGCTCATGCACATTTCATACAATTATGTAATCTGATACTTCATTCTCTAGAGAATCAATTCAAAGCTTTTTTTATTCCTAGTGTGAGAAGTTTCAATGCATAAAAGTCTGATTCTTTGACTTAATCTCAGTAAATATTTGTGGTTGCAGACAGTAATACTTGTTCATACTGTATATGCATTCTGCATTTTTCTCATTCAGATTGAAAGATAACCACATTACTTGTGAAGATGATTTGCATTTAAAGTCCTGCATTTGTTGGACGTTTTCATTCCTGTTGAGATGAAGAAACTCTCTGGAACTCAGTTCCTGTTTACTTGTCCTGTATGGACGTGACAGTGGTGTTGCATCTCCTCCACTTCTCCAGCTTTCCCTGCTGGTGGTGGTGCTCATGCTGAACTGAGCACCACTGTGACCAGTTGCACCACAGAGCTGGAGCTCTGCCCAGATACTCATAAACAAATGAAGTAAAATGTGGGATATATATTGTCCAAGTTAAAGTAATCAAAGAAATTTTTGAGACTAAAGGAGATCCTGTTCAACATTTCTACACTTGTTGCCTTTTCCCAAAAAAACACTTTGTGTGTAGCTTCTGTTGCTTTTAGTACACATGTGAAAGAGCTGTGGGGTTGTGGATTGTGTTTTTAATTATTATTTTTAAAACACAATAATTTTCAGCATAGGTTGTTATTACAAAATAGAACCTGGTTCTGTGTAATCTCGGCACCAAGCTGATGATTGTTTTGTCTCAAAAGAGCCAAACCTAAAGTTTCTTTGGCATAAACAGACTAAACTTTAGCATTTGTACTGCTTCTCTCACTGTGATAGAAAGCTGGAGTAGCTTAGTAGTTGAGGATGAGGAAGCTTTATAAGTAAAACAGGAAAACATCACCCTGGGATACTGAGTTGCTGCTATTTCTATGATCCATAGAAGTAAGGAAGGCTTATCCAAATTCCTGCAGCCTTTTAAAATGCGAATAGGGTGCTTGAAGCGAAGCTCCTGCTTCCTCGGGCATGCTGCTAATCCCCGAGCGTGTACAGAATTTCTGTAGCTATTACTTCTGCTGTGGATTTAAGAAAAAGACATTCAGGCTTTCCAAGACAGCATAGCTTTCAATGACTTTATTTTAGTTATGTTAAGATACTGAATTGTTGGTGCTGCATTTTTTTTTTCTTCTTTTGTCTTTTTCTTTCTTTTTTTTTTTTTTTCCCATGAGTGCCTGGAATGTGTTGAAGTGTGTTGGATTGCTCTTTGCCGTTTTCCTCTTTCCCTTTCCAACGTCCCTTTCATGGAAACAGTTTGCTGGCAGCAGATAAATTCCTATATCTCAATCCCTGTCAAATTCCTCAGCCCATGTGATAAAAGAGTTTCATGAGAGGCAGGAGGAGGAAGAGGACAATATTCATGTGAAGTCTGATTGCAGCAGGGAGCAGAGGAGCTTGGTGGGCAACCCACAAGGAATTGTAGGGAGTGTGTGCTGCCAAGCATGGGAGAGAAGCGCTGGAGCACTGGCATTCACCAAAAAGCCTGTTCTTTTTCAATTGACACAAGAAGGCTGTTAAAAATTAGTAGTACAGATTGTTTTATCACATCCTGTTAATTATAAATTAATGAAGAACAGCTCTGCAAAGAGGAGTTGATGTAGTTATTCAGTTGCTTGTGACATGGTGATCGGATTTTCAGCTCTTCCTGTGTGATGCTGGAATTAAAGCTGGAAATGCTATTCAAAATTGCAGACTGGTATATTTTAAATGATTAAGTGTATAACTAAAAGGGAACAGATCTACCTTAAAATTAAATACTTTTTCCAAAAGGTAAACTCATTCTATTTTGCTAACATTATAGCTATTAATGAAATGGGTTTAAATGTGTTGCTCTATCTCTATCACATTATACTTAATTCTTTTAATTGCTCCTTGGAGTAGGAATAAATCTGTCCCTGATGACTTAAAGTTGCTGAATCTTTGTGAGCATGAAAAACCCAAATGCGGCTAGATGTGTATTAGCTCATCAGTATGTCTTTACTGTGGAGGTCTTTGGGTTTTATCTGGCTTGGCTTTATTCATAAGCTGAATAGAGTGAATGAGGAATATGTGTTTAAAAATGGATTTTTTTTCTAAAGTAGTTATAAGCCTTAAAATTCTCCCACTCAATACTGGTTTAATAATTTCAGCAACAACCTATGTTTTTGTGATTTGTTTCCCCCCTCCTCGTTCACTCATTGAGCTGTATTCAGAAATTACAAGGTCCTTAGCAAATGCTGATATTTAGAAAGTCAGTTTAATAAACATACAGCTTTTTGTATCCCCTCTGCTGAAGCTGAATTTGTATAACTTTTTAACAGTTCAGTTGTAGTAACATGAAGGTTTTCTCTGTCTTCTAATGACCAGTGACCCTTCATAGAAAAGAGTCTGTTAAATGTGGAAGTAGTTTTAAGGCTTGACTTCATTGTGTACCTTTCTGTGTCAGGTTAAAACAAAGTCAGTCAAATTCTTTGCAGCTGATGCTCTCTTAATTCTCCTCCTGCAGAGCTTATGCTGTTAACTTAGACTTGCTAACTCTTGAGTCTCTGCTGGTTATCAGTCTGGAGTGCTAGGAACTGTGATTTGTGTTGTGTCATCTTGGGCCTGAGGACATGCTTGGTTGAAGGGAAATGGGGTAAAAATCATCACTAACAAAGCGTGAAAGTCTGATTCCTTTATGCTCTGCATTCAGGAACAGTTTTCCAGTGGTCAACAGTTGCTCGTTCCGAGTGTCTACACCTTAATGTAGATATATGGAGGGTTTTGTGTCAAGTGGTTGTGTTCGAGGCTTCTCTATACAAGTAATTGGAGTAACCCATAATTCTCTTATTTTTAAATTGAGTTTATTCACATTTCTGTATTAACAGTAGTGCAGCTGCACAAATCAGTGAATGAATTTCTGAATCAAATGTATTTATTGTCCATGGCAATAGACCATTTATACTTGGCATAGACCATAACTTTAGATTGAGTTAATTCTTCTAATAAACCAAAGCAATCAAACCCTCTAATATTACAGTTAAACAACAGTGAAACAAACCTATTTGCATTCTGTTTGCAATCTTTGAATGTGTGTTCCTTAAAAAAAAAAAGTTATCAAATATTGTAATACACAAGAATCCCAATCCTGGTTATAACAGACTGAAGAAATCACCTTGATGAAGGCACGGAAGGAGGCAGTTTTGTGTTTCCAAAGCCTGTTGATACAAGCCTCAAGCTTGTTGAAGACAGTGACTTCAGAAAGCATCAGTGTTGCTTTCAGTGTGTTTTCATCTGGGGTCTGGGATAGCAAAGCTGTTCTTACCTAGCTCCCAGTATTATGTTCGTATGATTAAAGGTCAGTGGTCCCATCTGAGCTGGAGAACCGAGTGCTGCAATTTCACTGCCAGCCTTCTGCCTTTCCTAGTCATAAAAGTGAGAATGCTTGTTATAAGGAAGCTGAAGCTTGCAATTAGTAAAGTGGCTCTTTAAAGACTGAATTAGAAGTTGGATAAAATATATATCCATCTATCAAAGGCTTCAAACTTTTTGTTGTTGCTACTTTTTATTTTTATGAGGTAAGGAGGGGTTTATAGCAGAGTTAAGGAATCTCTTAGCAACAAGGAGTCATTTTTCAAGAGGTGAAGTTTTCTCTGAAGAAAATAGAAAGGATAAAAACCTCTCACAAATTAAATTTTAAAGTATAATAAGTCTGGCCAAAAGATATTCTGAGAAACAATTTGCTAAAGATACTAGAGCCTACAATAAATCATTTAAATTGAATCATTTCAAGTACATCAGGAATGAACATCCTGCCAGACAGACTGGAGAGCTGATAGATGACGGAAGTGTAAAAGAAATACATGGTGAAGATAAGACACAGAACAAAAGCTAAATGATTTTTATCCAAGTTGACTTTCCTGAGAGGTTTTAACTCAGGAACTTCACTTCATAGGTGATATTGTGAGAAATGGTCTCAAATTGAAACGTTGGTAGAAAAGATTTTAGAACTTTAGAACTTCAGCAAATTGCCAGTAGTAGATACCACTTGCTCAAGAGAGCGTATGGTAACCGCTGGTGGCAACGCTGATCTGGCAGCTGTGATCTGTTACTTAAAACAGCTGCGAGATCAGAGGCAGGAAAATAGACAAACACAATTTCAATATATTAAAAGCATTCCAGGAATACTCAGGGTACCACAGACCTGCAGGTCTGTACAGTCAAGTTGATATGTTTCATTAGGAACAAAGACCACAAAATTGGTAAAGGCGTGGGCAAATACGTGGGCAAAAATTTATCTCATGATTTGAGGGAAGTACTCATGTGCATTTCAAATAGATGGCCTTTAACCTTAGGGTGGGACATGCAGTTATTTAGATCTCTTCTTTTTCCTCCTCTTCAGCTTGCAGTATTGAACTTGCTGTTAGCGTCAAATGCTAAAAAAACACCAATCATTTGTTCTGTAATCATACAACTTCCTGAAAAATGTACTTAACAGCTAGAAACAGTATACCAAACCACAGTGTAACTTTGTGTTAAATTACATGGATGTCAATAACTAATTGGGTCACAGGAAATAGTGGACTGAAATGAACTGTGTTGCATCAAGCACACTAAATGACCTGTATGTAGTCAAAATCTGTGACTGCTGACATACATTAATTTAGATGGGTATGTTTGTTTAGGTTTGGTCAAGTTCTGACCACAAGACGTAGGTGAAGCTTAGTTTGTGGTAAATGTGGCATGGTCAGTAAGTAGGCTGCTATGAAATGTGCCAAGTCTGAATTTTCTCCTGTCTTAGTATGTGATTGGCACACATCAGACTGAATGTGTGTGACTCCTTTTTACTTTGCTGATAACACACACTCCTTGGTAAGAAGACACAAAATAAATAAGGTAAAAAAATCAAAAGTCATCTTGACATCAGATACCAGGCTTTAGGAAGAAAATATTCTTGGGACTAAAAGTAGCTTCAGGCTATTCCAGGGGTACAGCCTTTTTAAGGTGTCTGACTTTGCATGTAGACTGAATATGATTATTTTTTATACCTACTTATTCTAAGCAGAAGGAACTTGCATTTCACCAACTGTGTATAAAGTTGCTGATAACCTGTGGATGTTTGAAAAGATAAGTAATAGTGGGGAAAAATCCCCCACCTTAAAAATTATTTGTGTAAAAAATTCAATACCTTAGTGATAGAGAAATAGCTTTAAAGTGAAACAGTTTTACTAGACCAGCCGCTAGGCCCTCTCCTGCATTTGTCAGCTATATACCAGTTTTGTGCCAAAGCATTACAAAAAGAGGGAAGCTTACCAGAAAGGCCAGGTTACTTCCATCGAAATATTTTCTTTGACCAAATCTGTCCCTTAGGCTTAGGGAATATATACTGTAGATAAATTTATGTTATTCTCTTTAAAGCATAAAACACCAAGTTTGCACCATTGTTATTTTGGACATGTTGTGTCATATGGAAGAACGCATATGTTTGTAGGTGGGTACTGATAAGCTTGTATGATTTAGAAAAGTATTCAAAGATCCTTTCATCTTCACTGTAACTTAGTGTTGCTTGTTTGTCATAAATCGTGCCGATTCAACCCCAGCTCATCTAGCTGTCATACAAGGAGGTGAGCTTAAATTAGCTCTTACAAAATACATTTTGGTGCAGTACATTCAATACATTTCACTGCAATAAATTCTTTATTGCCATGAATACAGCAAGGTGCTTGTAGTGGGCTGGTGGATGTGAGGAGTTTGTTGTTTCACTCAGCTTTCAGCATGAACTCTTAAAGGATTGCTAGTATAAAGGATTATTTCTTTATTTACATGTCATGCTAACATTGAAATGTAGAGACTCTACTACACGTCGATGTCCAGAAGTGTGAATTGTGTAATGCATTTGCTAACTCCTTGGCTCATTTTTCTTTCTTGACAGCAATAATAAAATACAGAAGGCAGTCTTTGAGATGTACGTTAGCTTTAAGCGCATACTGAGAGTGGGAGAGAAAGTGTTATCATTACTTTAAAAATCGTTTATGGAACTTGTTAAACACTATTTTCTATTAAACTCATTTGCTCTATAGTAGTCCCCACGGATGAACATTTTCATAATCAAGAAATTTTGTATTTTTATCACAAACTCAATAAAATTTTTCTGCTACATTTCCCGCATTCCTTCTTCCTTCATTCTTCCTCCTGCTCTAATTCCTACATGTTCACATTTTATTTCTTTATATTTTTTAAGGAATTGATCATATATTTTCACTTACTGATTTTTACATTGGCAGCTCCTGCACTTAGTATTCTGAAACCTTGTTTGTGCCTGGTGACAGTTTCTCACAGCATATTTTAGTCTGCACTCACACTTTTGCCAGATCTTGGGATGTGCTTGGCACTGAGAGGTTCTCCTTTTATACTGTCCTGTATCTCACTGCTGAGAATTAGTCTGTAATAGGTGTTCTTGACTTGGGCAATGTAAAAGCCCCCTTTGCCTCTGGTTGGTGAGATGCATACAAAAGTGTACCACCCATTGTGCACGTGAATTGCAAGAATTTAATGAACAGGCTCTTGTTTTTAAATCTGCCATTTGCCATTTTTTCCCCTTGGTTATTAAAACAGTTAAGTGATCTTTTCTTACATGTTTGCTCGGTCTTGCATGTAGCTTGTTAGTGTTTTAGAGCAGCACGTGTCTTGCATAACTTGAGATCTCGGCAGTATCAATGCCTACTTCTGGATTGTGTGCCTCTGTCGTAATCTCTCTAAGTCTGTGGCGCAGCCAATGAAGTCTAGAATATTACTCACTTCATGTTAGAGAGAGAGCTTAATTAGACAGTGAATTCAAATGTTATGTAATTATCTAAAGGTAGGCAAAAAGAATTGCACTCTAGGACCTAATGGTTTCACAAGCACAAATGTTGAACATGAAGATGTTAAGTGTCAGTAGTTTGTACATAATGTGGATGATAAATGAAAAGTGTTACTTTAGGACTTTGGAATTTTTCTTTCGGAGTGGGAACTTTTAGACATTGAGCAACTTTGTTCCCGATTCACATTTCCAAGAGAGAAAAACTGAAGTCATCCCAAGTGACTCACAAATTATTTAACCATGAAGTATGAACTCCTCTTGCAAGTTCAAATGATGCTATTAATCCTTAACCATTATGTGATGTAAGCATTTCTAGGCACTGTCAAACAACTTCCATATTTCAATAATTATTCCAACAAACGTGGTATGTGTTCATGTTCAGCATAAGTAAAGCAACTTCCTTGTGTTACAGCTGGATGTGAAACCTGGGGACTTTCTAAACCCCTTTTAGTGTGAAATTCTTTGCTGTGTATGAAATCAGAGAGGTGTGCACCACTAAACCTCACTACTACTCACCTGTAAGTCTGTTTTGGGATTATAAGTGGCATGTAGGCTTGGAACCTACCTGTCTGCATCTGAATTTTAGCCTTAGTCACTTCAATTAATCTCCAGCTTGAAGCATCATGCCTAAATTTAAATGGTAAATACTTAAGAGCTGAAGAATTGTGGTATTTATTTCTGGGATCTTCCATGGTTTTAAGCAATACATAGATCCTGGATAGTTTTGCTGCACAAGAAAGAGTTTTGTTCTGGAGAAAAAGTAGCAAACAGAGAAAGACTAGTCAGTGAAGAGTTATGTTTAGTGAGCCAATTGGCATATGTGCACTTGCAAAATTCACTTGAATGATTTCTATTTGTAGTGCTCAGCTGAGTTCTACTGACGCAGTGAAACTCACTGTTATCACTTTTAAAATCTATCAGTATTTCACAGCCTTCTATCAAAATATTGCTGAAAACTGAGCCTGAGAAACAATTTTGAAATCAAAGACAGGTATCCATTCTAATAAATATGGCTGGGGAGAGGGTCATTTTTAAGCTGTGTAATTTTTTTAAGGCATCTACAGCTCTATCACCATTCCCTACTTTGCTGAAATATCTTCTATTTTGAGGTAGGTCTAATAAAACCATTAATCCTTCTGGGTTTTTTAGATTAAAGACTTCTTCATATTCTGCTGTTTTAGAATAGCTTTGTCTTGTATTGTCCAATACTTAGGATAAGTAATATATTAAGTAATAAAATTATTTATATTGCAGCACTTCATGTGAAAAGGAGTAATGGTCTTGGGAAGATGGCCTGTGGACCTTGGAGGTCTTGGTGTTGGCTCAGTGTGACGTGATTAGTCACCTCCAGAAACTTTCTGTGCATGTTTCTAATATGTGAGAAAGCCAGGTTTTGCTGTGGCAGACAATAAGCAATGGAGGAAATCACCCCCCAAAGGATTTGCCCAACGCTGACGAGCTAAATGTAAAATTGTGGGAAGAATAATGAGTGCTGTTCTTGCTTTCCAGCAGCAGTGGAACTGTTCATGCAACAATACAGTGAGATTACTTGCAGTCTAAACTGTGCTGTGCTTCTGATTTAAAAATGTGCTGCTTCTGTTTACCCGTTATTGAGTCATTGGTTCCAAGAGAGAAAAAATAGATGATGTTTTAAGCCATTTGTACAAATTCATATCTTCCAGTCAACCACAGGATTTGGATTTGCTTTCCTTGGGAAGCTGTAAATTACTGAAAGCTTTTGTATTTTCTGAGTGATAACACTGCATGCTTGTATAGTTGTTTTGGAGATTATACCAATCTTCCAGAAGCATAGCTCTCAACTTTAGACATCCTCTTTTTAAAAGGTAATGTTTAAATATTTCATCAGTCTTGTTTGCTAGAAGGATATTTTTCTCCTATTTTTTTTATTACTCTATGGACACAATATCACAGTCTTATTTCTGCAGAATGTTTTTCTTTCCACACATTGGGGCACAAGCCTGTAGTTGGAACAGATTCAGTTTATGTTACCTTTTTGTAAAGGGAATAGCCCTGTGATTGTTACTTCTTACCTTAGGTACTGGTCTTGAAAATGGTCAAGTGAATATATATTCTTATTAGTGTCATTCTTCTGAATGCCTGTGCAGTTTGAGATGATTGAGTGCTCCAGCCAACAAAATGGTGACCTGCTACTACTAAAGATCAAAGGAGCTCCTTTTATCTGGTGGTGGTGGAGCTGAAGAAGAAAATGCCAGCAATATATTTTAGAAGTGTTTCGCTGTGTGTGGGTTTACCCAGCAAGAAGGAATCCATTTGGAATTTTTAAATGGAGGCTGGCTTGAGTTAAGGGAGGAAAAAAATACATGTTGTTTTTGTTTTTTAAATATGTTAGAGGAAAAAATGAACTGTTTGTGTAACTTGGTGAGTTTATTTGAGTGGGATGAAATTTCCAGGGC
This sequence comes from Atrichornis clamosus, assembly GCA_013400975.1. Taxonomy (NCBI): domain Eukaryota; kingdom Metazoa; phylum Chordata; class Aves; order Passeriformes; family Menuridae; genus Atrichornis; species Atrichornis clamosus. The sequence goes on along the minus strand of WBMZ01001861.1, from coordinate 66,141 downwards.
TCAGCATGGTGAGGTTTGTTGATACTACCAATAGCATCCCCTTTTTATACACCCTGTCTTTCCTGAAATCCCAAGGGTGGCATGGGGGGATTTCATTCCTAGGAAAGACTCTAAAGGGCTGAATTCTGCCTTAAATTCTGGCGCTTCAGGGCTGCAAGCATTGGTGAGATTACTTACCAGTAAGTAGTCATTTCTCACCAATAAGTCTTACTCTAGAATAGATGGAGTCAAGGCTCTATGGCAACTTGGTTGGGAAAGCACAATTTCAAGTAAAAGTAACAGCTCTTGTAAAGTGCCCCCAGATCTACCTGACATCAGCCAATGTAAAAACATCCTGGCAGAGCTGATACAGACGTGCAGGTTTCTGAGGTCACCCCACCTTGCCTCTGCCAGTGACAGTCGTGTCCGCCCTGCGTGCTGAGCCTGGCTTTGCTGGCAGCTCCCCGTCCCACCTCAGCTGCCCTCTCCCCCAGATAGCTTTGTCCTCATAGCACAGATACTCAGCGCTCCAGTCTGGATTTCATTTCTTCTTCTTCAGCTCCCTGTGATCGCGCGCACATTCCTGACGCGTTACCAGCAGCCCACATCTCTGAAAGTGCCGTATCAGCTTTCAGGGGCAAAAGCTCGGAGGGGAAGCAGGCCAGTTCCTCCACGCACAAACAGCTGGGCAGTTGTGGATGGAATTAATTGCTGATATGCACTGGCTGTGTTTTTTCTTCTCTTGTCATTTCCTTTGCAGCTGTGAAAGGCAAGTTTTTTAGGCTTTGAAAACAGCACAGACCTTCTCAGTGGGTGTGATGTAAAAGTACTGAAATATGTATTTAGATTAGGATTTGCATACAAAGTAAAATCTCTCCTAAGATGTAACAACCAGCCCTGTTGATGTCGATATTCAAATTCCAGGTGCATCTTCTAAAAGTAATTTTTGACTTTGGATTTCCAGCTTGAGAAAAAAAATCATCTGTTTGAGGAGATTTGGACTTCTGAAAGCAATAGTTGTTGTTTTCTGAAAATAGGAGTCTGAAGTTGAGTGTTGAAAGCAATCTGTTATGAAAATGGTTGTTTTCCATCTATAGTTTTGGAACTATTATATAAGACGGACTGATGCTGCTTTGGCCAAATGTGAAACAGTCAAGTTGCTGAAAGTCATGTTCCAGGCCAGCAGTTATGGGAAATTTATCATGGGGTTGGAAAATACATATGTTATCAACAGGGCTGCATGTCTGCCTTGAGGCTTCACCCAGCCCATAACAATCCAAAAACAAACCACCCATCACAAATCAAAAAATGCTGTCAAAAGTAGATTCTGAGCCCTAATACTGTCAGAAGCTGCAGCATGCTGGGCTTAGCTGTAAAATCAGTGGAAAAATGTGTGGCACCTGCTGTTGAAGATAATATTTTGTGAGCTTCCAGTCTGAAAGTGCAACAGATATTTTTCCCCTTGTTTATTAAACTGTTTTAAATGTGCTTTCATTTTATGAAATTGTTGGGCCTCCCCTTCTAGTAGGCTTATGTTGCTGTGCAGTTGACTCAGGGGAAGATCTCTAAGCTCTTTTGCCAAAATAATTACAACTCTTCTAGGTATTTTACTAGTACACAGTATTTGCATACTCTGTATTTATAGTCTCATACCTAGAATGGGTTGTTTAAACAATTGCTCAAAAAAGGTTTTGTTGTTTTAAGACCTGGTCCTAATAACTAAATAAATGAAGTTGTACAAATATGCTGAAAATGTGCCCACCAGCTCGTGTTGTGCAATTCCTTGTACCGCAAGATGAGTATTTCAAGGGTCCCACTGAAACCACGGCCATTATTTGTGGTAAATACTGTGCAGAGTGAGGAAAGGTTGACAGACCAAGATTTTAATAAGTAAATAAGTAAAAATTGCACAACTCCTGAAAGGAGCCAAACTTTCAGTCACAGCACCCACATCAGCCAAACTCCTGCAGAGACTGTTGCAGAGAGCTGTGGGACTGTACTTGCAGCAAATACAAAGGAGTGCATACTACATCCCAGTTTTCCAGCCTTCCATGCAAGGGATTTCGACTGTGACCTTGTGTCTGTCGTAGCAAATAGCCCGCAAGGGGACACCAACTCAAGTCTGGCTCACGTGGTATGCAGGAAGTTCAGCTGGAGTAATTTGATTGTAAATCTGAGCCAGAGAGTCAGTAACTCGAATCATGGCTGTTACTTCAAAGAATGAAAGTTGCCTCTTTGAAAGGCTTCTAGTTTTTATAGCTGTACAAAAGTTAACTATTAGAGGAGTTGTGTGTTGTACATGTGCACATATGTCTGCATGTATATATTAATATCTTATTATAAATATACATGTGTCACAGGCACCCTGTTCCAGATCTGTCCTGCTAAGTATTTTTTTGGCAGGTAGCAGAAGTTATGGAAACAATTAAAATTCCTGTGCAACACTGGATTACTAATTTGTTTGGAAGAGTGGGTGGTGTTATAGGGAGGGGAAAAAAAGCAGATCTGTACTTCAAAACCAAAGTATAAAAGCATTCTGGAGTGGTTTTGCCAGAAGGTCTTTTTGTCAATTTGTGTTTTGACAGAAAGGTCTGAGTATCAGGAGTAGAGTTCTGAGGTTTACACTCTGATGAATCTTGTTGGTAAATATTTAAGGAATTATAGAGCTGCAGTTGTTTTTATGGCCAGTAACCAACTGGTGATCATTTCAAGGCACTAGAGAGTGTATGAGAACAGTGTTCTTAATTGCCCTGAAGTGCAAGAAGTTGTTGAAGTTTAGAAACTGGTTGTTCTCTGCTCTGCCTTCGCTTTAATCTATCTAGTGCCAGTCTGACTGAGACGTTAAAAGTGACAAAAGACCCAACCAGTTTTACGGAACTCATATAGTAGCTGGGGAATTTAATTTCATCCAACAGTGAGTATTTTGATCCAGAGAATCTGGACTGCATTTTCCTATGGAGTACATGACAGGTTGGTGGCATGATTTGCTTTGCAAACCTATAAATGAGTTCATGTTTGTGAATCTTTTAGCTGTGGTTTCTTTCTCCACCCTTTTCTCATGAATAAACTTGAAAAGTATTTAGGACAAGATTTCTCTGGACTCACCACATCTGATGATATCTTTTTCAACTGTGGTCTTTGTATATATGTACTTCTAAAACAATTGGGAGGTGTGGTGCAGTGTGCTTCCTTGAAGGGAGGAACACTGTTTTAGTAAAGATTGCTGATTCTGTGAGAAGAGTCAACCACACAAAATGCTGAAACTAACACTGTAGCTGGGAGGAGTCTTGCTTTGGTTTTTAACTCTCTTTGGATTTTGCCAGTGACTTGCAGCAGGAAAGTGTTTGGTCAAGCACTGAAAAGACTTTTATCTTCCTGACAACTACATTCATCAATATAGTAACACGTTCAGTGTCTTAATCAACCACCTGACTTGCTACATGAAGAAATTGTGTGTAATTAATAAATATTTCAGATTGTTCTGTTCGTGACTTACAAGCCATGGTTGACTAATGAATTGCAGGATTTAGCACTACTAAGGCTCGAGACATCGTTGAGTGAACTTTGTGTAAGAGTGGGTTCATTCAATAAGAAATAAAAGGAGCATTTAAAGAGCCTTTAATTCCTGTCATAAAGATGCTTTGTGCTATTGCAGTTGTGTGTTTGACAGAACGGTTGGGGATGGATGCTGCAGCAAGTCGTCTTGTAATTTGAGTGTCTTCTATTTGAGACCTGCATGATTTTTATCCTGGGTGTTATGACATGACTGGTGAGTTACCATTTCTGTGCTTGAATGGAGTTTTCCACTGTAGTTAGTATCTATATATCCATAAATCAATCAGTTAGCATTGGTTGTTCTGCGTATTATGGGATGTTTTGGTGGTGGTTTTGGGGTGTTGGTTGGTTGGTTTTGGTTTTGTTTGTTTTTTTGGAAATGTGATCTGATTTTGCATCTGCTTAAGTGAAGGAGAACGCCAGACTCAGTAGGACTGGACTCAGAGTTTTGAGTATATGTTGGCAGCTAAAGTGAGCACAGTTCCATGGAGCACAGGGTTTGTTCTGCTGTGGTGCAGTACCACGGTTCCCTGTAGTGGCCTTTGAGGTTTTAATTTTAAGTCTGTGAAATAAAATAAATCAAATATGTTTTGTTTTGTGGTTGGGTTTGGGTTGGGTTTTTTGTTGTTGTTGGTTTTGGGGGTCTTTTTATAGGTAGGTAGTCTTGGTACATTTTAACACATGGCTCTAAAACACAGCTTATCGCTGGTCACACGCTTACAGCAATTGCTGCACTGTAGTTCCTCGTCTCTGGTTATTGTATCAAAGTAGTTCAACTTCTGTACGTGTGCTAATGGGCTTTTATCATGTCTGTGAGTAGTAGCAGACTAGATATTCTCCTGTATTAGTCATTGTGGTGTGATAGATAATAGGAAAGTGCATGAGGCAGCCTTCATTAATGTATGCTGCAATAGCACTGAAGGTCTTGAATTATATCACAGAGATTATTATGATAAACATATGACCAACTAGTTTTAAATTGTCTATGAAATTCAATTTCCTAATATACAAAACCATAGCCTCCCTGCAAAAAAAAAGAATACTAAGTACCTAAGTATTTTAAAATACACAAACTTAAACTGGGGAGAAAAGATAAAGAAAAAGCTTCTAACTTTCAGTAGATTAATCATGCTTTCAACACATGGAATTAAGGTTTTTCTTAAACACAGTTTTGAGATATGCAATATTAATCCCAAAGCTTTGTGAGGGTGTGCAGAGCTTAGCCTAGGAGGCAGATACACAGTTCTGGCATTAGTTTTTTGCATTGTTTCCACATTCTGGCACTCCACTCCATTTCCTCGCCTCACTGAGCACTGAAAGGGACATAAATTGACATAACTAGATTTTTGTGGCTGGGGCAAGGGAAGCAGCCTGAAAGATAAACTTTAACCTGTCATCCTGTCAACAAATTTGCATTGTTACAGAAGTAAGAATTTATATACCGTGAAGTCAAGAATAGTATGTAGGGACAATGCATTAAGATAAAGAAAGTGCATACTGTATATTTATAAAAGTGCATATCTGTAGTTATATTTTTTTCAGCCTAAAAATGGAAGATAAACATCCCACTGTCTGATTTGCTTTTCCTTAAAAAAATCTGTTTTTTCATTTTTTTGACATAAAAATTAGTTTTGAGTACTTTTGCTGGCCTAAAGCAAGGAAGGTCTGAACTATGACAAAAATTAATGGGAAAGTAATGGCCTGTCCCTGTATTTTTGGGACTGCTAACTTCTCTTAGCAGTCTATACTGTCTCTTCAGCATGCCACAGTTCAGTTACGCAACCTTGGGAAATTTCTCTCCCACTGAATGCACCCTTCCTTTATTAAGGCTAATGGGAGTCATGTGTTCATGTCAGTGGGAAAGCAGACCCTTAAAAATCTTTCTGGTAGATTTGGTGGAAACAGAGCTCACGTTCGTTATTGCTGTTCTGGGCTGTTGGGTGTCTCATTAGCGGAATGTTAATGATGTTCGGTGAACTTCATTATTGGACAAGAGGATGTGATGAAAATATAAAGTGAGTGACTTTTCAATCTTATAATTTCCTGTATTGCTGAATTCATTTCTGCCTGTTGTGTCCTTTCTCCCATCTCAGTACTTACACACTGTTACCTGGAAGCTGGTGGATGTGATGCTGGGAATGTTTCAGCCCTGCTGTCAGGGCTCTCTGCCCTGAGCCCACGCTGTGGCTCTGCTCTCCTTGGAAACTTACAGCAGCAACCCTTAGATTTTCAATCCTTCTGCAACTTAAGGCAGGGAGCAGATTATAAACACCCAGCAGGTAGGAGCCAGATTTTAGCCAGGGAATTGTCAATGCAGTATCTTTACAGAGATATCCATGTGTGGAGGGAACAAACACAGCTTTGCACAGACCCGCGGGGAAGGTGACAGTGAGACCCACACCATCCCTCACTTAGCACATGTTCCTGCAAGCCCCCGCTAGCAAAAACAAACCCACCATCTCCCCACTGAGGCGCAGGACGGGCTGGCCCCGGCATGAGGCCGGGCCCTTGGCCTGCGGTGGGAATTCGCTTACCCTCGGAAAACGCGGCCTTCCGTTTCATGTCGCTGGGCAGCCGCAGGGGAACAATGGGTTATTGGAGCATTGGAACAACGCGGGCTTTGAGTGACCCCCGCGTTCCTGTGTTGTGCAGGCGAGGCTAAAAGAAGAGACTGGCTGCCCTCAGAGTTAATTTGGCAGCTGGTGCGTGGGGGCCTGGGCTGGTGGTGGGTGTGAGGTGAGGGTGGCCACAAGGAAGCATGGAGGGCTTCCCCTTGGGCCATCTCTGGGAAAGGGAAAGAAGTAAACATAGGGAGCTGGCAAAGTTAAAAGTGTTCAGGTTTTTTTTCTCTTTCTGGTACAAAATCTGTTTTCCTTCATTCTTCAGCTTTTAAGACAAAACTGTTACATTCCTGATTTTTGTTGCTGTGGCTCTGAGTGGCTGTAAATGGCTGGCTCGCAGGTGAGGTATCTGGTCACAAGCAGAAAGGTGCTGGCCTCCCCAGTGCTACATGGAATGGCACAGGCTGGCTTTCACATCCCATGCAGGGTCCAAAGACTTTGATCTTAAATGCAGCCTTTGGAGGTGCCCTTCCTGAGGCTGTGCACATCTGTAAGCAGTTGCATAAATTATACCATTGATATCTCAGAAATTAGAGTCCCAGAATCACAGAATAAGCTGAGTTTGAAGGGACTCACAACAATCAAGGTAAACTCTTAGCCCTGTACAGGAACATCCCCCAGAATGACATCATGTGCCAGAGAGCATTGTCCAAACGCTTCTTGGACTCTGTTAAACTGCCCTGGGGAGCCTGTTCAGTGCCCAGCCACCCTCTGGGTGAAGAACCTTTTTCTAATGTCTCACTTGCTATACTAAGAACTTGGTTTTTTCAGAAGAATAAGGATGTAGGGAATGTTTTAATCTATAAACAAGGTATATTCTATGTGCCATTGGTCTTAAAGGTGCATTTTTATTAGAAGCACTCATATTTCAGTGCTGGTAAAATATGTAGAGCTGCACAGTGGACATGAATTTTGAGAAAATCCAGAAGGGACACAACACTCAGATGTTTGCCGGTAGCTAAATTCCTCTTTTGTAAAGCAGAAACCACGTTTTTTTAGCTCCTCAGCTTTCATTTGCACACATACCCGTAACAACTAAAAGAAACCAGGCCTCCTGATGACACGTCAGACTGTCTTGGGTAGAATTTTCCTGCCTCCATGGCTGGAGGAGAAGCCCATCCAGTGAGTTATTTGTAGTTCAGCTGGTCTTTCCATGATGAGAAATAACAAGGTGATGAAACTAGTTTTATCTTCTGAACTAGTGTACCTATTACATGCTGAGATTTTGTGTGTATTTTTTAATGTGTTTTTCTCAAAACACATAATAATGAAGAATTGTGGCATCCCCGTCCTGGGTAGTTATCTACTCAATATGCAAATGTATTCCCAATGTCCTGAGTGGAAGCCTGCTGGAAGCCTCCCAGGCAGTCCTTGCTGTGCAGTTCCTGGGTTGCATCTGAGAGTCCAGAACCAAAGACTTTGCTGTCAGTTTGGTGGAGGCAAAACAGGTTCTCCATGAAGGAGGAAATATTTAATAGTTATGATGTGCATATCTTTATCTTTTTTTTTTTTCCGTAATCAGTTGGGGAAAAACAAGCGATGGCAGCAGCTGTGGCATGTGAGCGAGTGTGTCATGAGCCTGCTGGGCCAGGCATAGTGAAGGGCATTATTCCACTGGGAGGTTGGCACTGGCCATGGCCCTCCAGAGTTGCCACAAAGGATTTTCTGTTCGACATCTAACGCAACAAGCACATTCATATGTTTGCAGAGGGTTTCCATGGAAACCATGTAAACTGTGATGCTAGCAGACCGAGGCAAAGGTTATACTATTGTAGAAGCCCTTTTGTATTCTCTTTAAATGTTTTAGAGCAGCTATATTTCTTAACTGATACTCTGAGCCTATGCAACAATTTGTTCAGATTTTTGGTTTGGTCTTTAGATTTTCCTCATTTTTTTTCCCCTTGTCTGAGCTTTTTCATGGTTGTACTGAGGTCAGATGAGAGGCAAGAATAACAATGAATATGTGGTTCTCTTTTTTTTTTTTTTTTTTTTTTTACATAGGATCACTTGAGTACCTGATAAGTATCATTATTTGAATTTATCTTTTTGTTAGTGATAATGTTGCAATTGGAAATGGAAGGACAAGGCACAAAAAGAAATTCAAGCTGTTCTACCCCTACTTGTACATTTCTCGTTTCTGCTTTTATTGCTCAGGTACAACTAACTCAGGTCATTGCTCTCTGGCACTTGGGGAATTTTGAATGCTGGTCTCCTCTCAGAAGTATGAACCTACGCTATTTATAGATACCAATTTTAACACTGGCTAGCCTTTAATATGCTTTGATAATTTATGCTGGTTTTAAATTTATCCTACAAACTTAAATTTCAAAACATACCTATTGCTTTGTTCATGTTTCAGGAAATACTCCCACCACAGGCACAAATGCTACTTATTAAGAAGAAAGAAAATTATTGGCTTTTCTGTTGGATTATCCAAGTTCCCATTTGACTGTCCATGTTTGCAAAACTGTGCTTGTTCACAGGTTTAGCTTAATTATCATGGGAGGTTATTTTAAATGACTGAACCTGTATCTGGGCTCATGCTGCAGGTCAGAGACAGGTCCGGGTACCTGCTTGTTGTTCATCTGCTGCTCTCTGAAGATGAGATCTTACCTGATCTTGCTGTGCATGTATCCATTCCTGCCACTTACCTTTTGAATTTACTGGTTACTTAAAGCCAAACTTGGTACAGAGGTAAAAACATAATTTGCTTGTGCATTACAGAGTTGATATCTGGTTAGAAGAGAGACATGTAGGATTTTGATGTTGAGGTTGAACAGCAACCTCAGTACTTCAAGTATAAGTTGCTCTTTCTACCTGATGATAGGGCAATGACTGAAAAAAAAGTCCAGGCTAAGTGTAGATAATAATTGAACTTGATCACAAGTTTACAGAATCAAGAGACAATTTAATTTCTCTGTTTTAAAGAATAAAACATACTTAGCTACAAAAAGGGCAAAAACATCTTAGGTATATAAAATGTTACCATCTTATATAGACAAGTAACCTAGAGGCATTAATTGTGAACTTGTGAGAGTGCTGTCACAATTACACAAAGCAGCACTTAGTAATTACTTTTTGTGGCTATCCCATAGAAGGATGAAACAGCAAACCTGGAGTACTTACTGTTGTGGGAGATGGTTTGTAATAGAGAATTAAAAGGTGGAATGTGCTGTTAGCTCAGGCTGGCTGCTGACTTCCTTCTGGACACCTTGGCATGCCCATGACCTGCTGCACCATGCCAGGAGAGGCCAGGAAGGGATGGATTTGTTTGTTTACTTATTTCTCATGTTTTGCTCTTCATATATCACATGTATAATTATTACAGGCTTCATATCTAGTGTCTCATAAGTGTGATGGTTAAAAATAACTTCAAAAAAAATAAACAATCCATTTTAGTCTTCTAGAAACCACTGATCTTGTAGTCCAATACCACACAATTACAATCAACATGTAGACTATGACATGAAAATGAACACAGGACAGACGTAATGAAAACCTTTCTTCAAGTTTCATCTGGCATAATTGTATAATTGCAGTCTCTGAGGGACGGGGGTTGTGTGCCAGGTAGGAGTGTTTTTCATTATGAATTCCAGTTTTCTGAGTTAGAAGCCAGAAGTCTCAAGAAAAAGTCTGTTCATATAGCATGAAACTTTGCATGTTTTCATCACATCGTATTGACTGCTTTGCAGTACAAGCTCTGATTAGTTTTGAAAATTTATCACAGAGAGAGAACATGTACTGATGAGACAAGCTGAATAAAAATTCCTTAGCAATTTGCCAGAGAATTAAAAAGAACAAAATGATAAACCCACAGCAACCCACAAATGGCATCTTACATGCTTGTTTCAATGCACACTGGAAGCATCATTCAGTAATTAAGATAAAAATAGAAACCCAGCTATCTCCCTGCCCAAAATAATGCAATAAATTAGGAAGTTAAAGTAACACGTCTTACAGGGAAAAAAATAGATCTAAATACTGCCCAACTCTAAAGGCAGCACCCACTCCTACTCTTCCAGAAACCTTTGAGATCAGACTCCTGAGACCAGGTTAGTCCTGCAGATTCCTTTTCCCCCTCTTTGGATTAAGAAATGACTTCCAAAAAAAAAGGATGTGGTTCCTCTGCATCCCCTCTGCGGTTAGCGCGGGGCTCCGACCGCCCTGGGTCAGTGTCATCCTCCACAGAATTCCAGCACGTCTGGGAGAGCTGTCATGAATGAGCCCTTGGCAAGCATCTAATCACCTATTGTTCAGCACTTTATTCATCAGGTTTTGTGGTATTTTCTGGCATGTTCTTGCATTAATATGGAGATCTTTAATTCTTTGACAGTGTTAGATTTTTAGAGATGTTTATAAAAACCCCACAAAACACCCAGCACATAAGTGAAATAAATAACTGAAAGACCTAGAAAAGATGTTACTTATCTTAATTCCTCAAGAAATATAATCTCTGTAACCTCAGACATTTGTTGTATCATCATTAAATTTCTTGTGGTATAAGCTGAAATGCTGTTTACCTAGAACGATTTCCTTGAGTTATTCAAATGTTCAAAATTTAGTGTCACCAAAGCTCAGAACACAATGTAATTTTTCTAACAATTGCTAATTGATTTTTAACATTGTTCCTTTTAATTCTTAGTGTTATTGCTGTGAGACAAATTTGCCTCTACATCTCAGGCTCTGAACTCCAGCCCATGGGTAACATGTCCAATACTTGCATTCAATATAAACATGAACAAGTCAAATTGCAAACAAACAAATAGCATTTTTAGGCCAGGTTTACAAATGAGCTTTGGAAGTTCAAATAAAACAACTCTTATGTATTTAGTTTTATCTAGGAGACAGATCCATCTAATCTATTTGTTGGCTTCAGAATATTCTTAAAATTACAAATAATAAACCAGTCAGAGTCAAAACTGGAGGAATTGTTTGGGTAGGGATTTGAGGAAGAGTCTTTGGTGCTGCACATGACTGATCAAAGGCTGCATGTGCCTTCAAAATTATAATCAAGGTCTTTGCAACTGGAATTCTGAGTCACTGGTGCTGCAGCTCATTCAAGGAGAAACCAAGAAGCTTTTCTTCACTTGCATGACAGTGCTGCAGTATAAAGTGTCTTCTGAAGCAGTCTGGGGTGGATGGTTGCTTGTGTGACCTTGGCTGTTGGGAAGGTCTGTTCATTGGACCAGTTCCTGTTTAGACATGAAAATATTCACACTTGGTGCAACTGCTTAGGACAAAAGAGAGGATGGTTTGAATCTCTAGGACAAGTGTTCAATGTCAGCTGGTTTTGCATTCTGGGAACAACCATCACATCTTCACAAGGTGCTAGGATTTTGTGTAGCATGCCAGGATGCATCCATGGTCTGTGATACAAGAGTAATTTGTTGTGGAGTGTCTTTTATTTTATCCAAGTTTTCAGGGCTTACAAGTAACGATGGAGGAGGAGAATTATGGAATAACGGTAGATAATTGCTTGCTTGCGCTGGAAAATAATAGTAACCTAATTATGAAATATTTATATATTCTGCTTTTGGCTTTTAAAATACTGCTCTTACTACTGGGCTTGATGCTGACTCACCATACCTCTCACTGTGTGTCTTTCCAAAGCTTTTGTTAGTAAATCTTCAGCACTTGTTCAGGGATGTGCTGGCTACTGCTCTGGGCACATCTGCTGCTCTGTTCACTGCTGTGCTTAAGTCCAAAACGACCCTCTGACATCAGTCAGGCTTGCTTGAAATTCAGTGGAGTAGTTTTCCATTCCTGAAGGTGTAGAAGACCTTTGACTCTCTAAATTCAATTTGCTTTTCTAGTACCATGACCAAAAGGTGGCAGAGACAAGGAGGTCAAATTCAGGCCAATCTCAAATCAATTGAGATTGATGTACATATTTATGTAGGTTAAACTTTGAATTAAAATGAAATTTTTTGCATTTACTAGTTAGGTAGTTGGTTGGGGGCGATTAATTGTTTTCAAGAAACCTGAAGGCAATATAAACCATGTGACTATACGCAGAAAAACTGTTTCTCACCATTGTAAATCCTAGGGATTTCCCTGGGAAGGATAATTAAAGCAACATGCTTTGAATGCTGCTAATAAAGTAGTTAGTTGCCTTTTAAACTTATGAGTAGGGCAGACAGGCCCTTGTGGCCCTTCTCTGCTCCAGACTTTCCCTTGCCCTTCTTCCTCAGATTATTTTTAACCCTGATCCCTTTGTGTAACCACTCTAGACTCAAGCTTCATGTAGAGTTGTGCTAGCACAATTAAGGAATGGCATTTTGAGAGGTGGGGGATTGAAACGTGAATTGGGAGGGGCCAATTCACCTCCAGCCAGACAGGAAAACATGAAAAACTGTAGCATAAGGTATGCTTTACTGAAACCCTCTAAAGCTGTTAATTTTGTAAGTATTAGGGATGTGACTATAGCCTCAATCAAATTCTGCATGTTTGTTAACTTTTCCCTTTTTATGTTTTAACAGTCATGAACAATTGTTTGTAAATGAACCAAGGAGGGGAAAAATGGCCCCATATGCTAAAGCAAAACTAATTCTGGTAATGGGGGAAAGACTCTTTGGAGTCTTGAATGCGGTGAGAAAAGACACTCAGCATAATTTGGTAATAGTGATTTATAGTTTTTTGTCCTTTATGCCATCCCATGGCTGATATAAGCTCTTAAAGTGCTATCAACAGAGCCTTCCCTCTACACTTCAATTTGAGCTTGCTTTTTTTGAGCATTTACTAGAGTAAAGGAGTAACTGTCTGCTCATGGCCAGACAGTGGCAATGCGCCTGCTGCACAGTCAGGCCTGGGCTTGGCTGGCATCATTTGTCTCACACTTTCATCAATCCCTAAAATTACTATTTTTAAACTATAATTAAAACCTTAAGACAACCATAACGTTCCCACTAAGCTTCTTCATATGTGAAATCAATATATGTAGTTGCATTGTTTAATCTAAAATAATCTGAGTTTTTAACTGTAACTATTATAAATCAGCCTTTTTGAAATGCTGTTGTTTTCTGTTTAATGTGAGATTGATGCATAAGTCAGTAAAATGTTAACATTCCTTTTTTGAGGGGCTAGCCAATTTATTTTGACATGGTCAAGCTGATACTGGCGTATTAATGTGACTTGTGTTATTGCTCTTTATTTAAAATTTATGGCAGAGTGATTCAGAGATCCCAAGATGAACCGGGGGGAATTGTGCAGGGTGTGGTGCATAATATAAATAAAGACACAATTTGTCCTGAAGACTGTATGATCGAAGACCTGGCACAATTTCATCCTTTCCTCAAGTTACAAATGTCCTACTGAGATTAGCTCTTGGCCGGGTTTCCCACTCCTCACTTGTGAGTTACAGAGAGTGTTGAGCTGCAATTCTGTATGGTCAGTGCATGGTGGTGGTCTTAAATGTGGTCTACACTGAGCTGTCTGTGGTTGCAAAGGTCAGGATTTGATGTGAAGAGGGAGGAACTCCAGGGGTTTGGGCTATAAAAAGGTTTCGCTGCGTGCTGCCATATCCAAGATCGGTTTTCGTGTAAATATTTGTAAAATCCAGCAGTTGCCTTGTGTCGATCATCTGGATTGCCCACCATCGCAGCCTCTGACCCTCCAGCAAAACCCAGGAGGCAGCTGCTTTGGCCCTGATACTTCTCAGGATAATCAAACTGCCATAAATCACAAAGGCTTTTCATGTGCCCTGGGATCGATAAGGGTTTTCCCTGCTCTCTGTCACACATTGTACCAGTGCCAGAGGAGGACTTGTGCATGTTGCCAGGAGTAGCCCTTATTACTCCAAATGTTGTTTTCCATGTTGGTGTGAATCAATGCATTTTTTAAAAAATTATTTACATTACAGACTTGGTTCTTCTACTTTATAACTTTATGTAGATCTACATTAGGAGTGAAACTGTTTTCCCCTGCATCTGGGCAGGTCATGGAGAGCCCAAGAAAAAGTCACCAGAGGAAGCTGGAAGCTTTGCAAGACAGGGAGGGGAAGAGTGTTGCAAAATATGGAAGTTTTTGACTGCAATTAGCTTTTCCACTTACACGTTGTTTTTCACAGAGAAGTTCTCAGTTTATACTGTGGAGGAACCCAGGTTTATCTTTTTCAAATGACACAGGCACGTTGTTCAGCCATTGTCTCTGTGTGTGGGTTATGTCTCTGCGTACTTTCACAGCCTAATACAGATAAGTGCTACCAGAATGTAATCTTTTAATGTAGCTCTCTGTTGTCTACTGACTGGTGAAATATTTTTAGGTAACTTAAGCACAAGTGATTATGTAGATTAGCAGAGGTAAGTCTTAAAAAAAAAAAAAAGTGCTTTTTATTGTCACCTATGTGAATTTTTTCATCAACAAACTCTGGATTCCTCCTCTTTTCTATAACCAGTCTGCTTCTGTGACTGGGTGTGTTCTGACTTGTATGGTTTGTGTACAGAATATCAAAATCTCAAAATGTTCGTGTTGTCTGCACAATCTTGACAATTTACTTGTAAAACAAGAAAACATTTTATGGAGTGAAGCAAGGAAGCCTCACTGCTGACTGCTCAAGTGTCACACAATACAGGGATGCAAACAGCCCAGTTATGTACTGCCTTTCCTTGGCACAAGAGATTCCACAGCGGGCAGGATGGACCTTGGATCTGAACTCTTGATGTTTTGCTTTTGAGACTGGTTTTGTCTTTCATCATACTGACTCTCAGAAAAGGGTAACTGGATAACTTGCTTACCAAGGGTTCTGTCCCCTTTTTTCATGAAAAACTCACACAGCAGTGAAGGAATACCAAAATGTGAATGATTAAAGTAGTTTGGGTCTACAGGGTTAAGCATGCAAGTTCATTTATGAGACTCAACACATGCAAATAGCATTTATGGCCATGTGGTAGAGCATATTGGATACATCAAGCCATCATTCTAGGCTCAGGAGGTTTTTTTCCCCTACTGCTTGTGCTGAAAAATGTTGGCAGGCCAGCCTGCAAATGTGGAAGTGCAGACTGCACCTGCTACAGGCTGGGTGCACTATAAGGAGCCTTCCTTAATGGAGAAAAAAATATCACCGCTTCAGTTAAGGGTAAAGGTATAGACCTCATATTCTCATGCTCTGTGGTTGTCAACAACCCACTTAGTTCTCACTTCTCGGTAGTAAAGTATATCTGGCTCAGTTCCAGTTTGCACTGAGTAAAGTGTGAGTTGCACATCTTGACTATTTGTGTTGACTTTAACATTGTACTATGTAATTGGGAAAAAATAATGCTTAAGATTTCACACAACAGCACAAAAGCAAGGTTCAAATGCACTCAATTCTTATTTCTTAGGAAAAAATATATCTTGCTGCCATGTAGTCTCTTTAACGTGGTATCTGAAAAGAGATGATAATTTTATTAGCTTGCTCTGTTTAAAAGCAGAGGGACTTAAATATGCAGTGCTGAATTTGACTATTTGATTAGTAACCAGTTTGGGCTGTAGTATGACAAATTGTTTATGGCTGCATAGCTACTGGAAGAAGTGGTATTAGACACCCCAGTATCATCATTATCTTTGTTCCAGAGCAAACATTTGTGTAGATATGCAGTCAACTGGCAGGGGAACTGATACAGCTGAAAATAAATCCATAAAAAAAAAAAAAAAGTTAAAAAACCCTTACAAACATTTGCTGGTGTTTATCTGAAGATGTGGTAAAGGGAAAAAGATTGAATGGCTGGGAGAAGGTATGATTATTTTTTTAATGCAAATTAATATGTGTCAATTTAAGGGTGTAGTTTGACTTGAGTGCTAGTGTACAGAATTACTCTATATTGGTAAAATCAGTTAATAAAATTCGAACAAATGCTACCTATCTATTTTCAGTTCTACAAATTGAGTTTAGAAAATGTTAATGTCTGAACAAACCTTACTCACCTGAGCAATGTGTAAAGTGAGACATATAAATTAAATCCCAAATCCATTGAAACATAAATTTTTAAAAAATAAAGATAATCTGTCAAGCCAGTCAGATATTTATGGTATTTGATGTCCAAATCAGGTGAATTTCAAAATTAATTTAAATTTGAGGTGTTTATCCAAAATTTTTTTTTTCCCTAGAGTAGTTGCAATTATGTCATTGCTAAAATGTGCAGGAGGGAGGATGAACAGTTGACTTTGTAATGCCAGAAAAAAGCATTGATGGCCCTCTTCTGAGTCCATATTCTCCTGCCTATTTCCCTGTCCCTCTTACCCATCCCCTCATATTCCTTAAGTGTGCGTGTCTCTGCCAGCTTACGCCCGTAGCTGATGGTGTTCGCTAGAGCCAAGTCTTTGATTCAGACTGGAACCTGTTTCATAGGGAGGCTGGAACTGAGATCAAGAGACGCCCAGTTTGCTTCCAACAAGTCTCCTGGCAGACAAGATACTGGAGGTGGGGGGGAAGAAAGAGCAGGCTGTTCCTTAAAAACAAGCAGGCGAGAAAGAGCAGGAGCAGAACAGCACAACGTGCTCCTGCAAAAAGAACCGCTCAGATGCGCGGTAGTCCGGCTCGAGTGCTCAGACCTGAAGTCAGTCGCACCAGTTAATGATGCAGTGCATACACTGCTGGTTCGCAGTGCTGGGAACTCTCAATAAGATGGATTGTACTGCATAGAGAAAATGGAGATGTCTGAAACCAGCCAGAAAAGATCAGTATAAAAGGTAGGTTAATGTTCTGTTGCTAGGTGATCTAATAATTTGGTCCCTTTTCTGTTACTCTGTCTAATGTTAGTATTTATTTTTATATACATTCAGAATTATGAAAGATATAAATATTTCAAGTCAGTGCTTTCTGGGGGGTTCTTTCTCAATATAAATTTTCCTTGCATTTGGTCTCTCGCACTTTTTTTTTTTTAGTAGTTTCTGTTTCTCTGACCTCATTATTATTTCTGAGCTGTTTTTGTGATTTGAGGTTGAAAATAGTTATTGCAACAAGAGCAGCAGGTTACTTAGACTTTACAAAGTGTCAGGTGTGGATGCTCAGGATGTAATGTTGCAACCTAAAATCAACAGTTCCAAGTTCCTGGAATAAATTGAAGCTTTGTTAAATAAAACTTAGGAGTAACTAGAGAGATACACAGCTTTCTGACAGACGGAGAATGTTCTACTTTCTCTGTGTAGCCCAGTTACGGGTATAAAATACAGAACAGGATATGGAGGCCAAACCCATGAGCTATATAAGACATCAAAGCACGGGAGGACACGACCTGTTTTCTTTTGTATCAGAATTCAGTTCAGCATGAACCAGGAGGGCAGAACGGGAAGGGGGAAGCAGAGTTAGATTAACAAGCTACATTGTAGCAAGAGCTTGTGAGCCTCTTTGTTTTACAGGTCACTAAAAGTGTTTTCAGCAGAGATGAGGATTCTGTGTAACAACAAGTTATCCATTCTAATAGCTGTTGTTAGTTACTTTTGCCCCCCCTTGAAGGAGTTGAACCTTGTGTGGGAAAACTGCTCTTCCTTATGCTTTGAATCTCTTTAGAATGTTAGCATGTGGGCCAAAATGTGGGCTAAAATGTGTGTCCCAATGGGGCAAGAGTGGTGGCTCTCACTAGGATAGACTCAGATCCGAGTTTATGTTTGATTTCTCTGTGTATGTTGTCCTTTCTCACTGGCCTAGATATAGTGTCTTGTTGCTGTAAGGTCTCTCATTCCTACTCGTGCCTCAGTCTTTGGAACCACTCTGGAGCATGCATAAGACACGATAGGTATCCGGAAGGTAGTACCTCACTTTCTGTAATTCGTAAACATCGCTGGAAGGGGTGGGAGACAAAAGTAGCCTTGTAGCAATGCTGATTTCTTTTCTAGGCAGAAATATCTCACACAGAAAAGAAAAGGGGAAGGGAGCTGGTTAGGGAAAGGATCCTCTATCGCAATTCATAGATTTTGAGGTCTGGATTTTCTGTACTAACTTTTATGTCATTGCTCGTTCTATGCTGAGAAAGGAGTATTGATTTTTTGGTCCCCAAAAGCTGTTCACATTTTTAACAAATGTCCTCTTCCTCAAAAAAAAAAAAAAGAAAAAGAAAAAAAAAAAGAAAAATCAGTGGAGGATGCAAATAAATAATAAAAGAATGGTTGATTTGTTTGAAAATTTTCCAGGAAACAGTAGGGGTTGTATGAAAGTCAGCCTGGGCCCAACAGAGCAGGCATTGAACCAGACCTAATAAGAACAACTGGACCCAATACCCATATTATGTTCAGTAATGGAAGGGGTTTGTAGCACAAGGACTTCAATGTTGTACTCCTAATGGCTAGAGGTAACAAACCAGGCTGAAAGGAAAGAGGAAAAAGTAAAGTCCAAAGCAATTAGAAAAATCTCTTTCGTGGATTTTGGGTATTGCCCGTCACATTTGTGCCATTTTTACAGATGAATGGGCTTTTCTGTCACTGTAAGAATGAATTGTAAAGTAATGGACTTGAACTAATTATGTCCTGTAAACCTATAATAATAACAATAAATGTGTTTTGAAGTTCAGACGTGCGTGTAGTTGGTCCAGCCAAGTGACTCGGTCAGCATCTGAGCAAGTCTACTACTTGGAGTTAACAAGATTCAGGAGCATTTTAGGGAAAAAATCAATCAGATAAGACAACTCGGGGGAAGGAGAAAAAGAGCAGGAGCCACAGCTGGTCACCAGTTCAAGTAAAGTTCTTTCTATATGCATTTCTAGACTGCTTTCAGTTACCTGCAGCTGCTGGTAGGTGTCTGTTCTGGCTAGGATGGAGGTTCTTACCCTAACACAGATGGGAGAGCAGTGGAGGCTGACAGGTCTGGTCTCAAGCACTTCATACCTTGTGGCATTTAGCCAGTGATCTCATGGTCTTATATTTTCTCCTGATGCTTTTTTCCTTCTTCTTAAACCTCACCATTTTGGGCAGGGGGAAATGGGAAGGTACACACAGTGCAGAGGAGGGGAGATATAATACACGGTTACATTTATAAGCGTATCCTTTCTAAACTGAGTAGTGGTCAGATTCCCAAACACAATCCCAGGAGCTAATTCCTTAGAAAAACTTAAGCTCCTTTTATACTTCTGCTAGATTTTCCCCAAACCCTCACTTCCTTGAAGCAAGCCCCTTGTCTTCTCCCCAGCATCCCCAAACTGGTCGCACTCATCAGGCTTCCCAGTGGTCAGTCAGCAAATGCTGAATGAACTCCTATTGCACCCGAGCAGCAAAGGCAAAACTCACCAATGTGTTTCCACAGCCTCTGGAATGAAGCCACCGGAGTTCATGGAGCTTGTCTCCAGGATGCAAATTATACAACCCAGAACACGTGGTATGTTCATCCAGCATGCCAGGTACCTCCTGGGAGCTCTCTGTGTGCAGCTGGATAATGTTGCATCCCAGATCATGTTTTCTTTCTTTCTCTCTGGAAAGAAAAAAAAAAGGCAGAAAGAACAAAATCAATTAAACCTGTCGTAACTGTTGTATTTAATCTCAATCACAGATTTTATCATAATCTGTAATGTACAAGAAAATCATAAACATGGTTTTCTTGGCTCTTACCTGTTAATGCTTTCCCACCTCTCTAGGTGGTATCTGGCTGGATACTTGGTTACAGGGCTGCAGTGCCCCAGGATGTAATCCTTGTGCTCTCCCTTGCAGTGTGTCAGCAAAGCCTTTTGGGAATCAGTGTGGGAAACTGGCTGAAAACCAATTTGCATTCCTCCTGCCAGTCTGGGTCGTGGCGTGGCTGCGCAGCAGAGGGTGCAGCACAGGGGCCGAAAGGACTGGCTGCAGGCAGGAGGAGAGCTTGGGCTGCTGGAGCTGGTTTTAACAGGGCTTCCCAGTGTTTCATTTGGAAAATATGTGAGATTATAGTTGAAGCAGTTCAGATGCTCCACATTGGCTCACTGTTTGCAGAATACCCCAAACAGCAATTGCAGAAACCCAAACGAGGGATGGGTGAACTGTGCCACAGAGCAAGGACACTTCAAACCACTGATAGCAGAATGTCAAACCGTGCTGTTTAACACTGCTTGACTTTGGCTTTTTCCTCTGAATATGTGAATTATTTACATATCAAATATTTTTGCAGGCAAATATTTTTATATTAAATGTATTGTTGGATGCAGATATTTGCATGTTAAAATGCGTTTTCATAATACACTCTCTCTTCCTTCAAATCTTGCTTCCCTTTGTTCCTCAAACCTGAGAAAGCATCCCTCTTCAATAGGCTTTTGAGGAATGGTGTTCCTGAGTGTTATTACAAGACTGATTCTTTGTATGAAAATTCAGGTGTCTGCTTTTTTCCTTTTGATCCAGTTCTGTTTGTGTTTACAAATGCTTATCAGGCTTTTTAATGAGGGTTTTAAGCTTTCTACAAAGGCATGAAAGTTTTTTGGTTTGCCTTTTTTGTTTCTTTTCCTAATATAATGAGTTTCAGTGAGAATCTTTGCATACAATTGCACACAGAAGGAGAAAAGCTAAAATTCAGCTATTTGTCATGGATGTAGCATCAATCCTGTGCAACTCAACACACAACCTTCTCTGCAGTTCTCTGAATATCTCCAAGTGTCTCCCGAAAGAGCAGGCACCAGCTGGAGCTCTGTGGAAATTTCCTGGTGGTCTTTGAGTGTCCTGAAGCCTTCTCTTTAAGCTGGGGTTATGAGATGCTTTGGAAATGCTGTAATTAAGGAATGTCTTCATTCAAGTTGGGAGATGAGCTCTGAGCAGATATTAAACAGGCCTTGTCTTCTGGGTGTTTGCTTGAACAGCTCAGGAAGGAGGACTGTATAAAAACCCTGGGAGGTGGTAAGTGCAGTGTAAAATGATACAGGAAAGTTTGTCATAAAATATACAGTGGTCATGTCAAATGCCATTCTTAATTGTATGCTACTGGGTTTTTATTTTACCTCAAATAGAGATGGTTATGCACTGAGACCTTATTAATGGTTTCTTAACATTTTTCTGGAATTTTTCCTTAGTTTTCTGGTTGTGATAGCTATTCACTTGTTCACCTTTCATTTTAGATGGTCTGGAGAGACGAAGAACATTAGTTGTGTCCAGACTTGGAATGTATATGCAGTGCCCTGCTTTGGATTGTGAACGTTGTTCCCTGTTTTCCATTTGTTTCAGGGGAAGCCTTCCATCCACACAGCTGAAGCATGAGTGCTGATGCCAGCCAGGTGGTGATCACTACTCCTCCCCCGGCCACGATGCCCCACAAAGAGCGGTATTTCGATCGCATCAATGAGAATGACCCCGAGTATCTCCGGGAGAGAAACATGTCTCCTGACCTGAGACAGGACTTCAACATGATGGAGCAAAGGAAGAGGGTCACCCAGATACTGCAGAGCCCTGTGAGTGCCATGAAGGGGGAATGAAAAGGAAAGGCTGTTATTTTTTGAGACTTAAAGTAAGAGATCTGTGTCACAGCTAGATAGAATATTTCTGGGCCATCTTCTAAGAGGAGTCACTAAACAGATTATCCAGCATTTTGTTTGCATAGTGTTTTGTCTGTGAACAAGCAGCCTTTATTGTGTTGTTTTTTCTCCTGATACTTTTATATTCTTATGCTTCATTGCAGTATTACAAAAAGATGTGGCTGGCTGCAGGGTGCTTAATTAAAATTTAAGGGCAGGGAAGAGAGTGAAGGAGTCACCGGTCAAATAGGAACAAATTAGGGCATTACATGGTGTTCTGCTTTCTGGGTTTGAATATTAACCTATCATTTGCATCTGGAATACTTTAATTAACATTTATAATGGGGGTAAGTTTATTTAAAAGCTAGACTATGTTCTTTTCATGTCCTTGAGGGTGATCATACCCCTACTTGGTGTTATTAGCACTCATCTACTGGTTGTGTAAGTTCAGTACTTGTGTAGACTACATACAAAATTATTAGATCTATTGAACCATACTCATAGTAGTTTTAATTTATATTTTAATACTTGTTTTCTTTGGGTTTAACCTGATGAATACGTTGGAAAGTAGTACTGTTGCCTTGAGTATTTTGAAGCCATAGGGAGTGAGAAAGGCCTGTGCACGGGTGATCCTTTGGGGGTATCCAGGTGTAATGAAAATATTGACGATAACGGGACTGGGAAGGGGCTAAGCAGCTTTACAGATCCTTCTCTGTCCAGTTTCTCTGTAAATTGGGGTGCTTCTGTAACTTTTCTTGAAGCTTTTCCATATGTAATGAGATTGCAAACAGCTGTTTGTAATCACCCTATTATAGTCATCCATGAATAACAGGATTGTTTGCTAAAGTGTTGTGGTGGAGTGTCTCTTGGGTCTGTGCGTTGCTTTGAGCATAATGTGAACCTGTTGACTAAGGAATTTATTATTTTTCAAGTCAATTTGTGCAAGCTTGGGTTTGTAGCCAGGCTCTTTTATAAAGAAAATACGCTAAGGAGGAATTGCATAGTGCTTTAATCATGATAATTTTATGTTAAACACTCAATTTTAAAATGTGATCAGAGTCTACTCATTCCTATTAAAATACTCACGTTATGTGTACCCAGGACTCACAGCAAAAACTAAATCTTTAGCCTAACAGATAAAAATAAGTGGGAGAAATCTTGTTTGAGTTTGTATATGTGGGGGTTTTTTTGGTCCTTTAGATGACAGTATTGAATCTGATGAGCGTGACTGTTTCATTAACATTTTGGGGCACTTTTTGCCAAGTCTGACAGATGTAATTAACATCCCTTTGCTGCAGCCTCTGTGGTGGTTTTTTTTTAGTAGGTGCAGTGTCAATGTGCAGAGTTTAGGAGGGAGTACGAAGAGGGGTATGAAACCCCAAGTTTATGTTACTGTTTTAACAGAAGGTTGTGGGACAAAGAGCTGCTAGGCTGCTGTTAGTGTCCTGCTGCAAGAGAAGCTGAGCCCAGCACTTTTTGGAAAGTGACTGTTCAGAGCTGCCAACAAATTGCAAGTTTTTGTTGTGTAAGGGAACAGTTGTCCAAATAAGCCAGGGGCCTGCTTGGCTTAGAAAGAAATGGGAACGTGGGAGCTGAGTGTGTGATCAGGCACAAAGAGGAGTTGTCTGAACTCCCATTTCCCCTCAAGTATCTCCTTTTATTCTCTCTTTTCCTGATAGAGAAAATTTAGAGGAACTGTGCTGTGATTTTTCATGTGAGGAAATAAAACCATTTTTATATAATATCTGTGACCAAATGTCTATCTAGCAAATTTCATAACTTATTTGGGGATGGAAGGTACTGTATTTGTTTCAGGCTCCAGCTGCTCTATGCCATACTGTTCCTGAAACTCAGGACTGAAAATTATTACCTTGTTCTCCTGAATTTAAAATACATCACAAAATGGCCAAAAAGTATTTTTCCAGTTACCAGTCTGTGTAACACAGTTTCAGGATTGAATTGGTGAGTATCTTGCATACTGTTTTCTTTCTATAGCTGCAGAATTACATTGTGTTAGGCATTCTCATAGAACTTTGTTGCATCTCTGGATTATTCCAGTTGACAAGGAGAATATAGTTTGAAGGTGTTTAGAAGAGGAAGAGAAGTTGTGAGACATGATTTGAAGAAGAGCTTGCTCACTGGTAGATCTTCACCCAGTCTTAGATATATACATTCATATCTTCACCAAGTCTTGATATGTGCATTCAGATCAAAGAAATAGTCATTGACTCCTAGTCTGGCAAGTGTTAGTAAATATGAAGTGTATCTAGCAAGGACAGTAAGTGTCTTAAAAATACACAAACATGTATGGACTTGAGGTGAGCTTTGAACATCCACTTTCTCTGAGCAAAGGTGCAAAACTAAAGGGTTAATCACTGTCATATAGTAGGAAACTTAGGTACTGATTTAATCTGTTGTTATTAACAGGCTTTTTTCTTCTTTCAAGTAGAAAACTCTAAATCTTTTGGCAAGAAAATAAATCAGAGAATATATTTCAGGAACCACAGCGCATTTTGTTCAGTGCATGTTATTGTAAGGGCTACAGGCCTGACCAGACATCTTCAGACATCTAGCTGCTGCATCTCTCTGATGTGCTGTTTGGTGCACATACTAGAGTGCAATCTGACTACTCTCTGATGTGCAATTTCCCTTTCCTAAATTAAATAATTTAAAAGCTACTGAAAAGCTATTTCCATTACCTCTGATGTTTGCTAATGTCTTGGAGTCTGTTCATAATAAGCCTTAAACAAATCATTGCAGTTTTATGACCATTGCCCATGGAGAATGTCCTGACATTATCAGTGAGTTCTCAGATGTGTTTGCCTAATACTGCATGTAGCCCCTGAGCATCTGAGAGCACCCACGTTTGCTGCTCTGTGTCTGTTGGAAAGGCGGAAAGGAATTAAGATCAGCTGGGTCTGAGCAGCCTGATAGCATGCAGAGGTACTGCTGGCCAATCTTTAGCATAAAGCCATTTAGATTTAGTTTAGTTATGCCTTCAGTTTCAGGAGATTCAAGTAGTATGCTGCTGTTTTTAAAAGAAAGGTACTACTTTTCTTCAGTGGACTAATTTTATTGCTTATTGGGTCCAAGATACTTGCCCTATAATATATCCAAAATTCTAAAAGATGGGTTGGTTGCTCTGGGGGTTTTTTATATTTTCCAACTTAACTCTGTGATTAAAAGCAGGTTTTTTTCTGTATGCTAAACAGTCATATGTTACTTGTTACACAAAGTAACTATGTCTTTCAAAGAGCAAGCATTTATTTGCTGTACCATCAAACCCCTTATTTAAGTTATGGTGTACAAGTCCTTCTGGCCTTTACTTCCTTCTGGCATTTCTTTGGTGCCCTCACCATAGCAACCAGAAATGCTTGCATCACTTGGAAAAAAAAAAGAAAGGCAATGGTTGTGCAGTTATGGTGTGTGTGTGTGAAGACTGAACAGCCAGTTCAGCATCGAGGAGCTGAATGAACATATAGAAGGGAGAAAATTCCCACAGCCATCCCAGAGCAGGAAAGGTGTTAGATGTTTCTGCAGGCAGGCAGCAGTGCCACACTGCTTCCAGTGAAGTGAGACCATGTGAAACAATTATCTACCCAGCAGGAAAGCTAACTACAGGCTTTAGCTAACAGGACAGTGTCTGTAACCTGACAGGAAATTAGGATCATGGCTTAAACTGCACTGTGGAGTACGTTACATCCCCTTGATATTGCTGTATTGGAAGGAAAGCTACAGGTCAGGATGGAAATGAGAGAGGATGCATTCTTACAAAAAAGATATGCTGTTAGATATACTTCCTTATTTTTACTGATGCAAGAAGAATTTTGTGTATGGAGTGATGAGTTAAACGCAGTTTTATGTCAACATAAAATGCCCGGCTCTTGGAATTTAAATGCCTGGTTTATGTTTTTAATTTACCAGTGAAGTTTTGTGTGGCTTCTTGAGATGCATTGGATGTGTGCTTCCTATTTTTACATATAAAACACAGCTATTTGGAGCTTGGGGTTTTTTTTCTTAAGTTGAGCACTATGTTGGCAGGTTCTCATCATGCTTTGCTTTAATTTCATGCTGGATCTAGAGAGTGTCTACCAACCCGTCATGACTGCAGGGTGTTTGGGGCCATTCTGGCTTGACGCTGCCACTGCATGAAGGTTCGGGTCAAGCTATCTGAATTGCAAAATTTTTGGGGGGTTATGCCGAGGTTAAAAATGTACTTCTCTAATGTGCCTCTCTTCCTTCCTGCCTTGTACAAGCACACACCTCCCTACCGCCCACGCTAGCAGGTCTTGCCCAAAAAAGTGGGGAGATAACTATCCAGCTTAGCAACTCTTCTATTCAGAGGTCTGCCTTAGCATGCAGCATGCAGGCAGATTTTTCTCCTCAAAAACAAGCAATCCCACCCACACTTCAGGTTTTTTTCTGGCTATGTTATTTTCAAACCATCAGGACAGAGATGAAGGATGATTTGATTTATTTTTTTCCCAGCTTTTGCAGTTGTTTAGCTTACTTTATTTTGTATCGAGTGAACATCCAGTATTTTCGCAATACCGCTCCCTTTAGGGGCAGTTTATTTTCTTAAAAATATCAAAGTCCTTTCAGTTCCTCATATGTTTTGGCTTTTGCTGCTCTTTTCTCACAAGTTCAAAAGCACTTCAGATCCTTCAGAAGCCTCACCCCTTGGCCACAAAGGGCTCACAACCCTGTACATCACCTGGGAACCTCCTCACTGGGCAGTCCTCTCGCCTTACAGCTCCCTGCTCTGGCTTTTGTCTTCTCTGACATCTTCCCGCTGTCCTGCTGGGGAGTCATGACTCTTCTCTCATTGCACTAGCTTATTTAATTGCATGCTTTTGTCATACAACCTGTGCAGCATTTTGTTCCCTGGGAGACAAGAGCTCAACTTGGCACATGATTTAGGACGTACCACGAAATGTCCCTGAAAGATCCCCTCTGCACTGTGACATTTCAAGTGAGAGGGAATTTGTGCTCAGGGTAATGTTGCCTAAAACCAAGGCCATCCACTGGATCTCTGTGAGGGCCCAAGAAATCCCATTGCCTGACTTCCATTTCTGTAGCTGCGACAGGCACGTTCAATTCACACCAACGTCCTGCACACTACAAGTGCACACCACGAGTATTTCCTCTCTTCCTTACGTTAAAACCTTTCAGTCACCTTTATTTCCATATTGCTCTGTTTCACATAGTTTGAACTGTAGCTTTCATTAGATGTAAATGCCGACAGATACATTTTGAACAATACCTGGAAAATCTTGAGAGCCATGACTGGTGACTTTCCTCCTTGGCTGCAGGAGAATGTGCATCCAGAATGCCCTGCATGAACTCTGTCATCCCTCCTGGTCCATCACCACCACTTGTGCTCCCACCTTCCTACTCCTGTGCTTACTGAAAAAAACAGTTACTTATGCTAAGGAATGTGTGAGATCCCTCACAAGCTGAAATTTGATTTCTTCTAGCATTTTAAATTTCAGTGGCTTTATTCCATTTAGCAAGATGCATTGATTGGCTTCACATCATAAGAGAACACGAGGGAGGAACCCAGACCCCCATGCACAGTTGTGTGAGTGTGGGCGTGGCTGTGCTGCGACTCTGGGAGCTGGGCATGCTGGAGATGGACTTTGCAGAGGAGTTCAGTGCTGCAGGTTTAGCTGTAATCGTAGGGTACCTCTAGGCTGCTTATCACAGGAGTAAACACTGCTGCAGCTCACAGGGGAAAGCCAGAGTGCACCAGGTTAGAGGAGCCGGAAAAACCTGCACAGGCTGAGCTGCGGGTGGGGACCCTCCTGCTGTCAGCTGAGTCACTAAATCCAGCCCAGGTACCCTCACGCTTCAGTGCAAGTGAAGTAACTTTAGCTAATTCCCCATACTTAGTACTGAGGGTATTTCTTTTTGTCTTAATATAGAAGCCCCCTCCCCCTTGTTCTCTTTCACGGCATTAACAAACACTTTTTGTGACTCTTATCTGCTCCCCGCCAGCCTTAACTCACTGGCGGTTTTTTTGTGGCCAACTCCACCCTTTTCCACTTAGGGCACCGGTTGTTTGTATCTAAACTCCAGTCTTGAAAGAGCCTGTCAGGAGCCGAGCCGGCTGTTTCGGGGAAGGTCTTCCTCTCACGGGCAGCTGTGTTTACAGCACAGGAATCAAAATTGACGTCTCTTCACTCTCAAGAACAAAATACCAGTTAAGTTTTGAAACTTTTCTTCAGTGGTGGAGATTTGGCTTAGAGACTCTGTGTAGGAGCATTTTGTATGCAGATAAGTTGAATTGTACCCTTTTTAGAAATGGGTTTAAGGTCTTAGAAATTCTGATCAAAATGGGCAAAAGTGAAAATGGGTGAATGGGTTTCCTGTGTTATTTTGCAGCTTTTAGGCTAACAGCAGTGCTGCTATGAAATGTATAGCAGCAACGTTGTTATAGCTCACATATCTTTTTTAGCTATTTTCCTGGAGAATTACATGAAACTATTTGGTCATTACTGTAATTAGTCCTGATGTGAGCACATGTTTTCTCCTCTGAAAGGTTTGCAGTGATGTGGAGTATTTGTAGATGACTTGTATACCATTATTATTTGCTTATTATTTTGTTTCTACTTCTTTTGAGTGGATACATATAGAAATCAGTGGTCAACAAACAAGAAGCAGCACAGATAGTCAAAATACTTATAAGCCTTTGTACTTCTTAACATCCTCAGAGAGCTGCCTACCAAGATGAAGAGATTAAAACCAAGTTTGTTAGCAACATCATTATTCTGTGCTATGTATATGTCTATCCATATAAAATAGGTTATTCTAGCAAGTTGGTTATTATAGTTTTTTCTACATATGTTTACTGAAAAATACTAGTTGTCAACTGAAACATGGAAAAGTTGCTTTGATTCTTAAAAGCACAAATTTACAGTCAGCTCACACTTAGACTGTCCTTCTGAAAGAAGTAAATGAGTCAGAACTAAGACTTGTTAACTTCACTCTCGAGTTTCAGAGAACTGTTGCAGATCTAAGTTGAAAGATGTTTCCATCTCAACTGCCTGAGTTTATGATGTGTATTTGGAATATGATTGCAAATATTTCTGGGGCAGTAATTTTATGATATTAGAAAGACCTTGACCTAGTCATTCTACTAACGACTCCATCAAGAAAAGCTGTATCTGTTCTGCAGGCTGTGCAGTACCATGTAAAGCTGTCTAAGCTGCTGTAAAAAAGCTGACTACAGTTTTGGAAAGAGCGGAGTTTTAGAAACAGTTTTAGGACCAGGCTGAGCTGCCCTGTTTATTTTTACTGGTGAGTTGTGGGGAAATCCCTGTCTCAGAGCAAGGTGGTGGAGTGGCATTCAGAAGGTGGGTGAGATGGAAGTAGAGCAGCAGCCTGCAGTGTGCCAGGGTCAGGTAATTCACTTGGGTGTCTGCTGCTGCCAGGTGAATAAAAGCCCTACTCAGCATCCTCCCAGTTGTGCCTCTGGTCTGTAATGTTCCTGTACCTCCTTTCCAACAGCTGCCATGGGCCCTGTTTTCATACCATGGCATATGCAAACTTTCTGCCTGATGCTTGCTGAACTGTTTCGGCACCAACAAGGGGGACACAGGTGCCTGGCTGGGCAGGCGAGCTCACTGAAGGCAGAAGGATGCTTCTGCAAACAGGAAATGATGCTCAGCTGTGGTGGGGTGGCTTATCCAGGCTACATCCTTGCTGTGGCACCGGTGCAGGCACAAGCAGGTTGGCTGAGTCCAGCTGTGTTGACAGGATCATGAGCAGCCATGGAGTGCTGTGGTTCTCCCTATGGGACTTATACCCCACTGTAAAAACTCACTGCTCTTACTGTATCGTGTCTAAAGTTTTACTGGTTTCAAACAAACAAACAAAACAATGCACATGTACCCAAAGAGCTATCTAAATCCCAGTGCTGAAACTTTCCCTTGGTTGAGCAATGCTGAGCATACAGCATAATAACATAATTTTTCATTCATCTGACAGTACAGTTTTTCCTTTGTCAGCATTTTCTTGTCAAATACTACATCTGAAATTACCAGTGACCTTTCTGCTTGAAAAATACCTGCTTTGTGCCAGAGCAGCACGTTTGTCATCTCTTTGAAAACATCTCTCTCAAGAATGACTTACTTGTATGACTTTCACTTGATCCCTTATGGATAGTGTAGTGCCAGATATATATATGTGTGTATTACAGTCTCACGAATTAAAGCAAAACCAAACCACTGGTCTCCAGGCTCTAGTTAGGTTTTCAGGAGCAGACTCCTGCTGCTGGATGGGTCAAATCCCAGAATCAGCCCTGTAAGGTAGTGATTTTACAAAAATCAGTGTTGTGCAGCGAAATAAATACCCAATAAATATCATTCATTTAGTGGTTCATAGTAGAGGTAAGTTGTTGACCAGAAGAAAGTGGTGCCCTTCATAAGAGCCCACTGGGAATTACTAGAAATGGAAGAAGGTTGTGTTAGAACATGTGGGATGGTTATCTAAGTATATACAGTTCCAAGTTTTAAAGGTCTGTAGCAGTGAATGAAATGTATTGAAATATTCATAAATGTCTGTGAAGGGATGCCAGAAAACATCATTATGCACTGGCATGTGGATGAATTGCATACTTGATTTTGTGCACTTCACCCATATTCTCACCTCTGTTTTACAGCTCATCCCACACCTCCACATTTGCCACTTTCCTGGCTCTTACCTATCTTCTGTTACTTCTAAAATTAAGGGGAGCTGCTTGTTTGATTTAACAAAATTGTTGATACAACACTAAATCCTCATTTAGTAGTCTCAGCAAGTGTGTTACATGCTACTGTTAGCATCAAAATGAAAAACTAAGCCAAGAAGAATGAAAATAACATGATCAAAACCAGAAGAATTAAAAATACAATATGAAATAAACTAAAAAATGCCCAAAACACATTATATTACCTTTTTTTCTGCTATAGAAGTAGCATTACTTGTACAGGATTAAAAAAACCCAAAAAGTCTGAATATGACTAGTAAGAGTTTACTGTTAATGTTTTTGCATATCTTTTTTATAGTCTTTGTTGAATTAAAGTATGATTTAATATAATACAGATAACTGGACAGACTTTCCCAGTGCACTGCCACCCTCAATCTAAAGTTCTTCCTCATGTTGAGCTGCAACTTTGTGTATTTTAGTGGATGGCCATTTTTCCCTGTCCTCCACTTCTTTTCTCCCAGTAGAAGTAGGCTCCTTACTTCTCGATTCCTTGGTTTTTCTTTCCTTTTCCTCATCTGCTCCTTACCCCTGACGCATAGATTTTACCTACAGCAGCCGCTAAAGAGAACAATCTGACTTTGCCCATGCATCTTCAGGCTGTTGAGTGGTTGTTCAGCTGTTTGGGGGTTGCCATGTGAATGTTCTGGTCTACACCGAGAGATCCGTGCAACAGATCCATGTATAGTTAGTCAGTGGGAATTTTCAGAGGCTTTGCTTGTGGAAATCTGGCAAGTCTCAAGTACAGACAATCCGGACAAAATTATTCTAAGGAGAGCACAGGTATCTGAAAACTTGGTAATTAGTAGTTATGGAGCTGAGCTGTCCAGCTGAGGAGGCCGTATCAAGCAGAGTCTTGAGGACATTTTTTGGGGGCCAAGTATGACTCTCTCTTACTGATCAAAACCTGTTGATGAACAGACTTGAAGTTATGAGATTGGTGGATTTTACCCAACAGAGTGGGTGTTTTGAAGGACTGACTTAAAATTCAGTGAAGAAATTACATTTGTCATAGAGAACTGGGTTTTTTCTTTAATTGTGAGCAAGTGCTCTGCTAAGGAAGGCAAACTGAAAGGAGCAATTACATACAGGGAATAGCCTGGAGTTATAATAGGAGCCAGCTGCGTGGTAAGGACACCAAATGTCTTTTTGGAATGAACCAGCAAGAGTGTTCACAATCCACCTCAGCTCGTGTTGTGTGCAGCTCTGGGTACTGCTAGTTCGGGGGAAAGCTGGAAGATGCTGCCAAGTAATGAGAGGGATAGAAAATGTAACCTATAATGGAAGTTTGAAGGAACAGAATTTACTTAGTCTAGATAAGTCAGGACTGCTGTGGTCCTAAGACAGGGTTTGTTGTGGGTAGGGAGTAATCTGTTTATCATCTCAAAGGAACAGGCTTTGTCCACAGGGCATAGTCTATTAAATTTGATACCATGAAAACTTTTTCATGATATATTCTGCAAGAGTTTATCTCTTGGGCTTGCAGGCATTTTATTCAGAAAATAAAGGAAGGTTTTTTTCCCTTTGGGGAAGGAAAGAAGTAGAGAGGAGATAGCATCCCAGCATTCCTTCTATTTCTTGCATGTCTGTGATATTACTTGTGCATGGATGAGCTCCAGTTCTACAGTTGTTTATAACTTTATCAAATTTGAATGGGTTTTCAGAGGGATTACTATTTAAGAAAATATCCAGCACTAAAAGCAACACATCCTGATCAAATTTCAAGTACCTCTTCCAAAATATGGACAACACTTTAATTATTCATAAAAATGGGTTTTATCATTTAAAAAAATACATTTTATCTTGTACTGGGAAATAGTTAATCCTCTGTGACCAAACTCGTCCTTTCTGCCCCCCAAAATTGCCAATACCTCATGTACAAAGTTTAGGTCAGATGGTTAAAGTCTGGCAAAGTTAAAGCAGTTAAAAACAAAGTCTAAGGGGAAGTTTCATGGAACATTAATAAAAGGCAAAACTACCAGCCCCACCTATAATAGAAATAAGATTATCAAGGCCAGGTTTCCTTGATGATTCTCAAATGTTTCCACAGGCTTTTAGAGAAGATCTGGAATGCCTTATTCAAGAACAGATGAAGAAGGGCAATAACCCCACTGGACTGCTTGCATTACAGCAGATTGCTGAATACATTACAGCAAGCACTTTTACAGGTTTTTCCTCATCTTCACTCAGTAAGTGAATTATATATATAACTGCTTTTTTTTTTTTTTAATTGTTACCAGGGCTTAGCAATGCTGGGATCTCCTCTTTCCTTGAATAAAAATTCTGTCTGAGCTTGCTTCAGCTGTGAAGTAGTACAGATGATGGCCTTAACTTGCCTTTTTAGGCTTCTTTCTCTCAAATTCTTTGGTTTGTACAATGATATCCAAAATGGTTGGAATCCTCAAACTCAGGTTATTCTATAATTTGTTAATAAAAGTTTAACTGACATAGGGAACAAAATGTTGTGCCCTGTTACTATTAGGAGTTTAACATGAACATAAACTGAGATGTGAAATACATTACCATTTAGTTGCTTTATTTTTCTACTCTCGCATGTAAATTGTTACTAAAAAACACCCAAAAAACCCCGAGGTGGAGAGAATACCCTGGCAAACTGAATCATCACAAAACCAGCTCCCACAGTTAAGAACAGCTTGTAGTCTGCACTCTAGTTGTAAAGATGTCGCTGGGATCTTTCAGTTTATACCCAAGTTCTTCTTTCCAAGCCATGAAGCACTGAAACACTCAAGTCATTTTAAGTTCTGTGGGTGGACATCGTATGGGAGCTTGCAAGCCTGAAGTACAGTGGCAGCTGTCAGCATTCATCATCTTTGGCGATTTGGTCCCAAAATGGTACTTCAGGGTTTATTTAACAAATAAAGTGGAAGAGAACAGAGAGCCCAAATAACCTCGTGTTCCCATCTCTGGTTGGTCACTGAGACTCTGCGTCCGACTGCTGTCTCTGCTGCGTTTGCCCAGAGACAGTGGGGACTGATCTCAAAGTGCACACTCCTTTTGTTGAAAACCAAAGTTACTTTTACCTCTTTTGGTCTTAACTTTCCCTCTAAACCAAGGTTGTGAGCTGTCAAAAGGGTATCACGCATTCATGAAGGGGAGAAGGGTATGTTTGTGTAGTCACAAGTGAAAGAAAGAAATTGATCTTTGTGAGTTCTCTGTTAAGAGGTGATTCCTTCTGTCTAAGGGTTTGAGAACTCTTGCACTAATCCTAATTTCTTCATTGAGACTGAAGTGTTAAGATTGAGATATCTCTTCAAATTAGTTATGCTGGTGTCAGAAGTCTACAAGGAATGTGTTCTCCTGTAACAAAAAAAACAAAGTAACATGTAAAAATATTTCGTTAGTGACAAATGTCTTAAAGCACAGTTCTCATCCTATATATGATATTGATTCAGAAGAGAGCTCAGAAAAACCTTTATCCAGTCTAATAAATGCTGGTACTGCTTTGCTAGCAATTTAAATACACTGCATCTGGAAGATCATGGCACAGCTAGGAATTATTTAATTGTCCAACTGCCCATCATCTTTTTTTGTCTGTTTTTCAGGCCATGGAATGATTACTCCCATCAATGACCTACCTGGGATAGATACCTCCTCGTTTGTTAAGGGAGAAAAACTTACCCGTTGCAAGTTAGCCAGTTTATACAGATTGGCTGACTTGTTTGGGTGGGCACATTTGCCAAATGCCTATATCACAGTAAGTATTTTAAAGAAAAAAATATTTATTTAGTATCTTACTTCCTCATTCAAATTATCTTTCCCCCTGAATAATGTAAATAAGATCAGCAATCTGTTTTCTTCCTCCTTTGCAGGTAAGAGTAAGCAAAGAACATGACCACATTCTAATCATTCCAAGAGGTCTGTCCTTCTCTGAAGCTTCAGCTTCTAATTTGGTATGTGATTCACCTGCTGTAATAACCACCAAGGCTCAGCCTATTTCCTAAAATACTTTTGTGGCTGCTAAAATGGACTTCTAATCTATGATCATGCTGTTATTTGGATTTTTAAAATATTTACCCACCAGCTGAAAAACTGATTAACTGTTTAGATAGTAGCACCCTTTATCCTCAGTATTTCTTCTTGGGTTTAGCTTTACTCTCTGTAGCTTTGTCTTCAGCTTCCCCGAAGCAGCAGTTTTGTTTTCCTCTCTGATGAAGCTCATCAGTAGCCTCAGTGTAGCAGCAACCTTTTATAACCTGACAGTGTGGTAATACGAGTGAACTGACTCTGTAGGAGTAGTGTGAGCAGAATCAGCTCTTACCTTTATAAGTGGGGAAATAAAGTCAAGTAATATTCCCCAGGCCCAACAAATGAGCTGGAGGAAGTTACAGGCTGATATTTAGGCAGTGGTAGCTGCTAAATCACACATCATTTGG
This sequence comes from Atrichornis clamosus, assembly GCA_013400975.1. NCBI lineage: Eukaryota > Metazoa > Chordata > Aves > Passeriformes > Menuridae > Atrichornis > Atrichornis clamosus. The sequence goes on along the minus strand of WBMZ01001861.1, from coordinate 31,475 downwards.
TGCAGAACCTGCCATATGTCAGTGCATATCTGAAAAGAAACTGCCTCCAGGTGAAAGGGGTACCAAATTGAGATTGCTAGTATTACGTAGCAAACATAGAACCCAAATACCATGTGATATGACCCTGCTGTAGTTTTTTGTTCATCCAGGAATTATTTTAATGTTCCCATAAAATTGAAAATTCTTCGTGCATTTAATGTTCTTACTGAAAATTTCTCAGAGTCTGAATAATCTTTGTATTTAAAATGCAGGAAATGTTACCAAAATGCATTTTTGACATCAGAAACAAGGAAAGATAGCTAGACTGAAGTGGAATAGATGATCTCTCGGGGTCTTACCCTTACGTTTTTTATGCCTGAACTTCCAACAACTGTCAGGGGCTTGTACAGCAGGATATTTTATTGCCACACAGATTCATGGCTGCTCTCCAACTCTTTTCATGCTCTGAGCCCTAAATTTGTGGAGGGAAATTCGGTGCTAAATAGGAATGGAAGGGTAATTTCTAGATAATTGGAGTTGTCGCAAACTTTTTCAATGTGATTGGTTTGTTTGCCTTTTTCAGGTGAAGGTGAACATCCTGGGAGACGTGGTGGACCAGGGGAGTACAGCCCTCAGCATTGACAGCGTGGGCTTCAGTCCCCACGTGGCCATCTACTCCACGCGCCCCGACGTCAGATGTGTCATACACATACACACCCCTGCCACAGCTGCTGTAAGTCTTCCTTCTGGCTCCAAGAGTCACAGAAAACACCTTATGAACTTCAAGCATATTTCTCCTCGCAGCAGTTTCATTTTTGTTTTTAATATCCACCCTGCACTGTTAAGGAAATGTGTGAGGTTATCTCATAAACAGAGAGAGGGCTGGGCCACCACAGTGAAATGGGACAGGAATAAACCGATGCTCAGAGATTGTTATGCTCAAGTTGAGGAGGTTGTAACACATATAGTTTACACAGGCTTTATTTATAGCATCCTAGACAATATAATGTGCTGTATACATCATCATCATTTGCATTATGCAGCTCCATTTTAAGTGGTTTAATTAGTAGTTATGTTTAGTTTGGATTTACCTCATTATTTAAATGTTACAGTTAACATAAAATTAAAATGGTCTGTATAATAATGATAAAAGTGTAAGGAGCCTTGAAAGAATTGGTTTGAAATAAATAAATTCTTATTATTTTATCCATAAATGCAGCTATATGCATTCCTTGACTACAGCCAAAAAAAAAGGGAATGAGTAATTTCTTTTATACTAGCTTTTTGAGGTCATAAATGTGGGAAAGAAGAAAAAACTATTAAGCTGGGTATTAAACATGGATAGAATTCACAAACATTGACTCAGTTGTCTTTTCCTCCAAAGGCTCTGTCCCTCAGCTGGGTAGCAGCACCTCTGTGTGCAAATTAAACTGGGGGGTGGTGGGGGATTGTTTCTGAGCTTTCACAGTGGAGTTTGTCTCTCTTCTAGCAAAGATACACAGTACACGCTGCTAAGGCTTGAGTGGGTGAGATGTGGGGTTTAAGAGTTTCATTTTTCCCTAGTTATCAGCACTTCATTTTCATGAAACAGGTTTCCTCTATGAAGTGTGGCATCCTTCCCATATCACAAGAGGCTCTGATTCTGGGAGATGTTGCTTATTACAACTACCAGGGATCTCTTGATGAACAGGAAGAGAGAATTCAGCTTCAAAAAGTTCTTGGGCCCAGTTGCAAGGTATTCAACCTCATTCATGCTCTTCATAAGCAATTTTCATGTCCTGCTCCAGTTTCTACCATTTAACATTAGTGTCTTCATTTACTAGGTATTAGTTTTGAGAAACCATGGTGTGGTAGCACTAGGAGAGACACTGGAAGAAGCATTCCACTATATTTTCAATGTGCAACTGGCCTGTGAAACACAGGTGAGAGAGAATTTATCTGTATTTAATTTCAAACATACTTGCTTCTTTCTGACATTACACAATTTCAGGGTTGTGGAATCCAGTAATCACGTATAGCAGGTCAAAGTCAGAGAAACTGGAATAATCAGGGAGGGAACAGCCCAAATACTCATTCTAGGAAGAGCGACACAGTCTCAGTGGTGTTACACTCCAAAGGGTACGAAAGGTTCTGTTCCATGCTGTGCAGAGTGAGCTCCATGCAGGGAATCTGTCAGATAATAGATTTGCTGGTGCTCACTGCTTGTGGAAGTGTGACTTAAGATCTCTGGAGAGCCAGCTCCTTTGTTGAAGCTGAATGTTGTGACAAGAAAAGAAGCTTCTCTCTGTGATCACAGAGATTTGTGAAACCAATTTAAAAGATGGTCCTTAGAGCAATGGTAGAGGGTGGCATATTTAAAAATAACTTGAGTCTCAAAATCAGTTGTTTCTGTTTTGTCTAACTTTACCTAGTTAGGTGTCCAGATGTTATCTATAACCCGTGAAGAGAGACCACTGAAAGTGTCCTCACCTTCAATAGGTTTTAAGTCCATCCCTAGAAACTTCATCACTTTGTTCTTACTTGTTCTGCAGTGATCCTGTCCTCCTAAGGAGGCATTTGGATGTGCAAATAGCAGTCTCCCACTCCTTTCCTTCCTTGCCCTGCCATTCATTTTGAGTTCAGTCACTCATTCATTTTGAAACAGCCAGAAAAATTAAAAATTTTTAATCTTGTGATGCAGAAGGATGTTTTTAAGGTACTCTGAAAGGAAGTCCACCCTTTTAAAAGTGCAGTTATTAGCAGATGATATAATGCTTTCCATAACAGCTACTTGCTATATATTTTAATGCAGTTTTTGGACAGCAGAAAACTGATCTGAGAAATAACTGCAGCACGTATTTAAGCACGCTTCTACTGTGAATTCAGAAAAGCAGAGAATGCAGAAGATTTTTCACAAATGAAATACACTCTTTGCTGTCTCCAGGTTCATGCATTAGCTGGAGCAGGTGGGATAGACAATCTCCTACTACTGGATCTGCAGAAGTTCAAGCCTTCCACACACGCTGTGGCAGCCATGGGAGGAGGTGGAGTTAATATGGCTTCACAACAAAAATGGAAGGTTGGGGAGCAAGAATTTGAAGCACTCATGCGGATGCTGGACAACCTGGTGAGAGCACCTTGATGGTGGTATCCATCCCTGTAAGCTTTGGAGTGTAGGATTAGCTCCTGTAAAGCAAATAATTTTTTCTGGTTTCTTTGCAAGAGTTAAAGTGAAGACAAAGTAAATTTAAATGTATATAAAATCTCTCCTGCTTGGTTTAGTTTGTCATATCTCACTGTTTCTGACAGCAGTATTCTATCTTAATAAGAATTTGTAATGATTTGAACTTCAATTTTGTCCCACCGTCTTACAAACGTAATTTGCTCTTTATAGTTGCTTAATAGTAAAAATACATTGCAATTTCCAACTAGTAAATAGACAAGGCAGATTCCCTCTATATTTTGTTATTAACTCAAATGCTGGAAGAGAAGGTTCCAGGGAAACCTCATTAAGGCTTTCAGCACCTTAAATGGGCTTACAAAAAGGACGGAGAAGGACTTTTTATACAGACAGAAGTGACAGGACAAGGGGCAACGGTTTTAAACTGGCAGAGGGCAGGTTTAGACGAGATATTGGGAAGAAGTTCCTGACTGTGAGGATGGTGGAGCACTGGAGCACGTTGCCCAGGGAAGTTGCGGATGCCCCATCCCTGGAAGTGTTCAAGGCCAGATTGGATGGGATTTTGAACAACCAGTGCCAGTGAATGGCATCCCTGCCTATGGCAGGGGAATTGGAACAAGATGACCTTCAAGGTCCCTTCCAACCCAAACCATTCTACGATTAGGAAATAAAATGATGATTTATTATTTTTCAAAATGTCCATTTCACTGCACTATGAATTCTGGAACAGCTTTCCCTACCAATAGAGTTAGGAATGGGGTATTTCATGAGCTGGGGTGTGCCATTTTGCAAGACAGATAAATGTCCTCAAGAAAGCTATCTAGATCATAACCTGAGCAGGGGGTCATTTGGTGGTCACACGTTCATGAAGGTGGGAGGAAGGTGAAGTGAGAGTGTGATCTTGTCCAACTGATGCTGTGCTGGGTTGTAAATGTGTCTCTGGAATGTTAACAGTGTGAATGAATGACGGATAACACCACTAGCCAGTTCAAAGAGCTTGGTGAATCTTTTTAATGCATATAGGGCGACACAAAAAATCCACAACTTCTTTGGATACCTTTTTTTTATTTTTAATAAATTATTTTTATTTTAATTTTTTTTAAAGCCATTCTTTTTCTGTTTTCCTCCTCCATAGGGATACAGAACTGGCTATGCCTATAGGCAACCATTAGTCAGGGAAAAACCCAGACATAAGAGTGATGTCGAGATCCCAGCCACTGTGACTGCCTTTTCCTTTGAAGATGACACAGTCCCACTTTCCCCCCTGAAATTCCTTGCACAGAGGCAACAGAGAGAAAAGACAAGATGGCTGAACTCTCCAAACACATACTTGAAAGTTAATGTGCCTGAGGAGTCCTGGAACGGGGAAGCCAGTCCCAGGACTAAGATCACGGTAGGTGGATATTTTGTCACTTTGGTTTTGCCCTATTCGAAAGTAAGTTATGCACAGTTTATATGAGGAAATCTGTGACAGGATTAGCAAATAAATTAATTGAGCAAATTAAAATAGGCTTTTCAGAGACTTAATTGGTACTAAGGGTCTCCTCTGTTTGGGGAAGAAGGGGGTTAACTGTCTGTGAGAGTAACAGTTTATGATAAAATTTAGCAATGATTTCGCTGTTATTACTAGCTCTTCTTATTCCTGAAGTAGGAAACAGTTTCTCTACCAGAGCTTCTTGAGCTATTAGTTATCCACCAAATATAGTAAGGTTTTAAGTCACCCGTGGGTTGTTCTCTTTTTAAACATGAGGGAGACACAAGCTGTAATTCATCTCTAGCTGCCCCTTTCCTGTTTGTGGGCCTGCTAAAAACAGCTTTCGAAAGGTCTGTTCATGCTACGGCTTTTAGCGATGATAAAGATTTTCCCCCTCCTGCAGCTCACCAAGATGCTTACACTCAGTTTCCAGCCTGCAGAGAGGTGGCCCTCGTGGGACTACAAAGCGAGTTATTTGCTCTTCAGCTACTCCCACTTGCACAGTACAACTGTAAAAGCATCAGCTCCTCCTGCTGGCGGGCTGGCGGGTTTCTGAACTTAAGTTTGGGAGAAACACCCTTGGAACTTCACTTGAAAAGGGAAAAAACCTGCAGTCAATAGGTGTGGTTAGCAGAGGTGGAAGTTGGTTGCATGAACAAGGGCTCTGGACCTGCGTGCCAGTTATTGGAAGTGTGATCCTTTCTGAATACAGCATCAATAGTACACAGCTAATGCTGCATTTTTCAGGAACGTATGTCAGTGTTTACAGAGAGTAATCTTGTTCAAGGCAACTTAAATCCTCTTGGGCAAACACACAAACCTGTAAGGAGTTGGGATTATTTTGTAGGTGTCATGTGGAATTGAGTATAACATCAGAAAGTCCTTTCTTTATATCTCTTCTTTAACAGTAAAAACAACACTGAGAATTGTTCCTCTCTGTCATGCTGAGGATTTTATCTTCTTTCTTTTTTTTTTTCTCCCCCTCTTTAAGTGGATGAAAGCTGATGACTCCTCCAAGACCAGTGGAGGAACGCCAATCAAAATTGAAGATCCAAACCAATTTGTTCCCCTAAACACAAACCCAAGTGAAGTGTTGGAAAAGAGAAATAAGGTAAAAGAAGTGTAATGAACTGAGAATTGTAACATTTCCAAATAAAATTATGTATTCAAGTCATGATTCAGCAGAGCAGTAAAATAACATTTTGAAATGTTTTGATTTTATTAAGAAGTTTCTTACAGTATATGTGATTTTTGGCACTAAAAACATGTATTTAAATGTGTGATATACATAAAGTCTGTAGATACATGCACAATATATATATTTAAATTTTGAGTGCAATAGTCTGATGAAGGATGAGTATTAACTCTGGAAATGATAGATTGGAAATGGTAGTCCCTGCTATTTAGCATTTTATTCGGTGGATAATTGGGTGTCAACACGAACTGAATTGCTGTGCGTCATCTGCGGCGTGATTCAATCTCAGACTCTAATCTTGCTCTGTTTTAATTTGCCTAGTGCTTGTTAAGCTGGAGTTTCTACGGTCCAGTCCTCTTTCTAATGGCAGAAAAAAAAAAAGGAAATGAGAGATTATTGTTGGGCCTCTCTGTAAATAGGAATATCTCACTGCTTTTCCCTTCCAGCACGAAAGACACTGATTATCAGACTGACCAAATACTCCACCCTCAACATAACTATATTAACAGATATTCAGGACACTTTTCATTTGATTACATATTTTTTTCTTTCTTGGAAAGCACTGTATCTGTATCCTTGGGGACTGAAGTGGAGGTAGAAAGAGCAACTCCCTTCCTCAGAACTGGAAAGGCACCCTCTAATCATCTAGAGATTAATAATACTTATCCCAGGCAATGATTTCTAAATTCATGCATGTCACTTTCTCATGTTTATTCTTAACTTTCTGCTGTAGAATTTTTTTATATGATTTGTATTGGTATTTATATTTATATCTGATCTATCAATCTCTTAAGCACTGACAATTGGAAGCTAGGGTAGTCAGTTTAGGGAAAATAATAAACTAATCACAGAAGGGAAAACTTTGCCAACCTTTGTGGCCACAGAGTTTTCTCCAACAGCTGAACATTTGTCATTTATTAGGTGGAGAAGACAGGTTCAGAGACTATTCCTGGGAGTTTATTTCTGAATATTGGCTTACATGAAGTGCAGGAGCTGTGACTAGGGTGAATATTTGGGAGTACTGGAAGAGCCAAACAACATATGCTGTGTGTTCAGAGGTGGAAGAAGTGTTCTTAATTTTTAGGTGCAGCAGCAGCAGCACACAGCTTGATCCTCCAGCCATTCACTGCTGCCTGTGTTAGTGGCTTTGCAAAGCTGATGGACAAAGGATTTGTTAAAGGGAAATATCTTTTTCTAACCTGGTTTATTTTCTCTTTATAGATAAGGGAGCAAAACAGATACGACCTAAAGACAGCAGGACCTCAGTCTCAGCTGCTTGCAGGGATTGTTGTGGATAAAAAGCCAAGTTCAGTGAGTACAACATAATTAACTAATTTACAAATGTTTAGGTTATTTGGCTGCCTGTCTTTCAAAAGTCACTCTGGGCCATTTTCATTCTAAATGTTTTGTTAGAACTGATTATTTTAATGCCAGATTGTAGAGGTGTGATACATTTTGTTTCATTTCAAAGGTTTAAAATATTCGTTTCAGATTGAGTTATGCATGTTAAGTTTGCTGCCATTAATATTAATGAAGTAAGACCCCTGTCTAAGATCATTTACGTGAAAGAGAATGAACTTTGGAATGCACGGGGCCAAAAATAATCTTCATTAGTCTGTGGAAGTGTTTCTAAAGGTAACCGTTGAGGCCCAGAAATAACTGAGTTTAAAAGGTGGGATGTGGTAGGAGACAGCTTTCATTAGAAATAGTCTTCTTATTGGGAGAGAGGGTTTCCAGTTTCTTACCTGCCCATACTAATCTTTTCTTGAATAGAATGTACTTACTTCCAAGCAGTACAGATATCCCTAATAAGGTTAACCAACCATTTTAATTTTGTTATTGGAAGATTCATCTCTGAGATCTTCCAGTTAGATTCCTAAACAGAAGCATGAGCTCAGTTACTTTCCTTAAAAAACCCAAAATCCTAGAACTTGGGGCATTTGTAGAAAATATGGGAAACCTTATTTTTTAATACTTGTTGGGATTAACTACGTGAAAGGACTTTCACTTCTCTGTAGAGTCCCTGTAAGCTCTTGAGGCAGGTCTCTACTCTGAAGCTCTCCCACCTTGATTTAAAGAAACCCAACCAGACAAAAATACCCCAACCAATGATTGTGCTGTTGTAGAAGGGTGGTGATTTAAAGCTCAGTAGTCAGTATTCATTACTGTGTGATTACCTGGAGTAATTTTTGTCTGTACGCGTCTGTCTTTTAATTCTGTATTCCCTGCAAAACTTTGTCTCCAAACTTTGGGCAAAAAAAAGAGACATCAGTGCTGCACATTTTGCTTGTTGCTTCTTTTTTATTTTAACTTTTAAACTCTGTGGCTTTCTCTTTTCCAGCCAATGCAATTCGATGATGAGCATGCACCACCGGCACCACCCAATCCCTTCAGCCATCTCACAGAAAAGGAACTGGAAGAGTACAAGAAAACCATTGAGCGCAAGCAGCAGGGGTTGGAAGGTCAGCGGTGTGGTTTGAATTGTTGGGGTTTGCATTTTAATAATAAACTTGGAAATACCTACTGTAAAAATTGGGTGCATGTTAACTATTAGCATATACTTTTGTCAGCTCTTTAGAACTCATCATTCCTTGAGGTTGTAGAATTCTTTTGTTAAATGTTCTTTGTTCTTTTACTTTAGTTAGTGCTAAAATTAAAACAATGAAAGGTTCGCACAGAAATGGGGTTGTCAAAAACACAGTTTAACGTGAAGAGTTTTTTATCAGAATCATGGAATAACTTAAGGTGGGAGAATCCATGAAGGTCATCTTAGTCTAACCTTCTCCTCAGAGATAATACTAAAGTTAGATCAAGTTGCTCGAGTCTGTGCCCAGCTGAGTGAAAGTTTACTGAGATGTTTGGTCTTGGCTTAATTTTTCTTCTTTTCTCCCAGTGTGCAAGACTCATCTACTTTCACTTCTCACATCTTCTTCCAATACTACTATTCCATAGAGAATTACTAATTCGGGGTTGATTTTTTTTTTTTCTTTAACAATAACACTGTGAATTCTTCTTCAATAATACTGCATAATGAAACAATTTTGCTATATGTCACATTCAGGACATAGTATAATAGCTTACTGTAACAGCAGACTGTGACTTATAGCTAGATAAAACCATGGGGCATGCTACTTGGAATGCAACCCTGCCACCTTTCATAATGTTTTCTAATAAAAAACTAATATATACTGATTTTTAGTAGATAAAACAATTAAATTCATTAATTCTGTAGAGTTTCAACTGTGTTTTGTAACTTTGTGTTGTTGTCAGCATGAGCAACACAAAGCTGTAGCAGAGCTGTAAATCTCGTAGCACCAGCACTGACACTCTTGCTTGACTTTCACTTTTGCTTGGCTACTAACTCACATCTTGTCCTGCAGATGCTGAACAGGAATTATTCTCAGATGACGGTTCATCTGTGTCACAAATTCAGTCACAAACTCAGTCCCCGCAAAATGTCCCAGAAAAATTAGAAGGTATTCCATGCAATTTCTGTACAATGACGATGGCTCCAATAACCCAAGTCATCCACTCTTCTGCAGCACTCTTACACTTGCATGAAGTCTGACCCAAAAAGAGCCCTCTTTTACAAAGTCTGGGTGGGACTCTGTCCAATTTTACCTAACTTTTTCTAATACATAATTCTCACAAACAGAAAACAACCCAGACCCTACCGAAACTTAGATATTAACAAGGTGGAGTAAATAGATAATATACTTTTATTTTACTGAGAATGTTAAGATTAGTTCTTTTGCCTAAGACTTTTTCAGCAAAGTCTAAGTAGGCATTTTGAATGGCGAGTTCTCCAAAGCCTTCTATATGGAATGGCTGCATTTTCATAACTTAGTCTCTTGCAGTAAAATGTAATTCTGGCTGTGCTTGAGACTGTGCACATGGTACATACTGCATTGGTACATACTCTATACAGCTTGATCTATTCATGCACCTGGCAGAGATAAGATTAGATTTTTCAGCCTGTTTCCTCTAATGATATTTTCACTATATTGTCTGGTTATAACGACTAATAGTGTGGATAAAGGGAGAAAAACACATCTAAGCCCTTTGGGTTCCATTCTTTGGATCACAGTCCAGACTCGCAGGCTTTGTCTCAATACTGGGCTTTTTGCATGAGAGTGTACATAAATAATTGGAAAACCGTTTGCTCTTTCAGAAAACCATGAGGATTTCTATACTGAGAATGCCAACCTAATATCTGTGGAGATGCCAGTTGTGGTGGTGAATGGGAAGGAAGATGCACACGACGTGGAAGAAGATCTCACCAAGAGGGTCAGTCAGTTAACCACGAGTACTGTGGAGAGCGTAGAGATTACCATTAAAAGCTCTGAAAAGATAGAAGAGGCCCTGTCCCCTGAAGGGTCACCTTCCAAATCCCCATCAAAGAAGAAGAAGAAATTCCGCACCCCGTCCTTCCTGAAAAAGAGCAAAAAGAAGGAGAAAGTAGAGGCGTAAGTGCAGTTGTGTTGTGAGGAGACATTGCACATTTTAAATCTTTAAGTTGACCATTAACAGCGTAGTGTTAGGGGTGTGCAGTAACTGGACTTTTAACATAAACAAGTAGAAACTGGAAGAGGTTTTGCTTTAAAGAAACCAAACAAAGAGACAAACAAAACAAAAAAAACCTTTCATGTTAATTGAAAATTAATTCATCTCTCACTTAACTGTGTCCAAAATTGCTATGAGGGTTGGAAACATTGATTAGTTTCATGTAGAACTACACTGGCAGGTGCTCAATTACCATCATAGCAAGGTCAAATACCATCACAGTAGGCAGCAGCAAGTTCTGCTTGGAGTATTTTGCAGACCTTAAAATTTTCAGTACAGTTAAAGTCTTTATTGAAGTTACTGTTGAGTGATCATAAAACTTTCTAAAACTGCTGTCTCATTTGGAAACCAGATCATACATTTTTGTATTGTGATTTTTGACCATATATTTTGTTTCTGTACCCCTGTTTGAGTGGGTACATATTAACAGCACACCTTTAAATCTTTTTTAAGATTAGCTCATATAGAAATATTATACACTGGCACATAATACTAGGGGAAAAACTGTGTAAGAGAAAGTTTATTTGGAATTATACAAAATGTCTAAAGAATTCCATTATTCAATAACTTTTTTGCCAAATATTTCATTTTAGTGAAATATAATTTTTGAAGACTTCTTTTTTATTCTATCAGTTGGGGCAGGGGAAACCCTTATTTTTCAAGAAGGGGGATTTTATACACTTAACATTGATAATTTAGTTTAACTGGCGAAACAAAAAGAAGATTTTATATGTTCAAATGTTTGTATACCATTCAGTATAAAGGTATTATAAGCATGTGAACCAAGCATTTAATAGTTAGAGTGTATTTAAGAATGCTTGGTTTAGAGTATACTTAAATATAATTCAGGAATCCAGGGACTTAAAAATCAAAGGAAAAAAGCATATAAAATTGAACTGGATTCATGTTTAAAAATTACTTGTGGGTTGTTCTTTTTTTCTCTCATGGTATTGCTAATGAATGAAGAAAAATAATCTCTTAACCAAATGAAGGAAACAAAAATGCTAAAAGGGAAAGTGAAATAGTAGGGAAATAGGAGGAGACAAAGAAAGTAAAAGTTCGGTGATTATTTTTTTTAACTATATGATACGGATTGCGGGATATTTTTATTAAATCAGCAGAGCGACATTTCCATATTAGATGTTTTAAATAATTTGTATGGATTCATACAGAGTGCAACACTTTGGGTTTTTTCTTCAGTTTTGTTCAAATTGTAAAAGGGTCTCGTGAATCTGTGTTGTCCTTTGGATGAACCCAGAGCAAATCAGAGCCTAGTGCCATGGGTAAGGGTGGTACTGCCACTTACTCATTTTTACTTGTATTGTCATTTTAGTACTTTTACTGTATTGTAAATACAAACTAAACATAGAAATTAACATAGGGGTTTCTTCGCTGTGTCAAATGTCTGTAAATCAGTCATCGCAATAGGAAGTACATTTTTAAGATCCATGTGATTCCCAAATTACCGGTTGAAATATTATACAATATATAATTGTTAAATATGGCTGGAGAGTGGTTTGGCATGCAAAAATGTTGATTATAGCATGATCAGGGGCTGGTTAGCTTTGACCGTGTAAGTGTGATAATGCAATGTTGGAATGGATCCTGGAAACAATTTTCTAGCTGTCACTAAATACTGGAATCAGTGTTTTTAATCATAGTGGAAACTTTCAGTTGCTTACTTTGTTTTTTATGTTCTACATTATTTGTGTTGTATTACAACATATGTAGAAACAGTAACCTGTGAACTACGCTTTTCATAACTTTTTTAAAAATATATCTAAATGAATGCAATGTGCATAAATATTTTTTAAAATGCAACCGTGAACTATTTGCACCTTTTGCTAATGCCTCTATTTACTTGCTTTGGCATAAAGAATGAGCCAGCCAACTCTTGTGTCCTGTGGAAAATATATAAATGTTATCTGAAATTGCTCATAGATGTAATGCTAATTAATGTTAAATCACAAATAAACAGTATTTTAAGTAGATGGATTTCATATAGCAGCCTTTTGTTTATACAGTGCTCTTACATCTCTCACTTGTAGAGAAGATGCTTTGATTGTGCACATTGCATCTCAGGAATTTATTCTGGAGAGGGCTTCTTGCTTGTGCTTATTCTGAGAGCTCTGCAAAAAAATAGCCTGATCTTGTTGTTAAACAGTTGTTCCCTCTGTCACAGATGCTGGAGATGCAAAAGGACAGGCCTGTGGTAAAAGGCAGGGCACTGCCAGGCAGTTGTTCTGAGCCCAGGTGGGTCTGTGCTGCAGGTGTTCCTCCCCAGGCCACTTCCCCGTCCTGGGCCGCTCCTGCTCTGCAGCACCACGGGGTCACGGGGGACAGCACGTGGGATGGGGGAGGTTTAAGTGCTGAGTAAGTACAGAGCAAGGAAATAGCTCACAGAAACTACCTTTTTTTTTTTTTCATTAATGAAAACAAAGTTTTCCTATAGGGGAAGTCTGATGCAAAGTTATGTGAAGACATCTGTGTCATGCCCTGCCAGCATATGGTATATGTCGGAGCCTCTGAGGCTGCAGAAGTTGCAATGTTATGTTTTTGTAGCTGTATCGACTCTGTGAGATATCCTTAAGGACTTCACAAATGTTTATTTTCCTTGTCCTTCCACAAATCAGCCTTTTGTTTCTGTTTACAAGAAAGTCAAAATTCAGTCCTCCAAGTCTGGTGACAGTTTCATGAACTCGGGCCCCACGTGGTGGGATAATTTTGGTTTAGCACTTTAAATAAATCTTAACCAACATTTAAGCATTTTTCTGACGATCATTGGTCTCCAGGAACATCTACAGTCTGCTTAGTGCTGCACTAATGTGAAAGTAGACACTATATCAACACAGAGGAGCATCCGCTGTAAGGCCAACGGCATTTATAGTTTTCTTCTTTAAACTCTCTTTATTCCCAAGAGTCTATAAACCACATCACACACTTCATTTTTACTTAAATCTTACTCTTCCACAGTGTTACTCAAAGGATCTGAGATTCTGCAAGCCTAAGCATGGAAATAAAGTAGATGTTCATAATAGACATAACAAACATTAAGACTTGGAAAGACAAGCTTCAAAATGGATCATTGACATGATAGGAAATAATTATTGTCATTAGGCTGCTTAACCTAAGAGAGAGCAACAAGAGAGAATCAATGTTTGCTATAAGGAATTACAGGCAAACTACCATGCAAGAACATTTAAAAGGAAAAGGATTTATAAAGCTGTGCATCCAGGTGATCACCTGCTGTTGTCTTTTACAGACTTCCTTCCAGCTGTTCTGGAGATGAGTGTTACATAGCAAACCAGAATGTGCAGAATGAGCTGTATCAGGCTTTAAATGCCACAAGGAGACAGAATAATGTTAGGGCTGTAATAGGCCACTTTGACTAATATTTTCCTGCCTTGCCAGCTGAGTCCATTGCACACTGTTGGGCAAGTGTCATGAATTGCTGTTCTCTCTGGTGCTCAGTAGTTGAGGATTTTCTAGATATCTGGTTTGCAAAACTGTTGAATTTTCACTATTTCAGCCCATGGAAACTTCTCAAACAGGATGTACTGCAGAGTAGCCAAGGACAGTGAGAAAGGGCCACTCTGTCCCATGCTGTGCACGCGGGTCTGATGGAAACTTCTGATGTGAGTGCTGATGTTCTCTCTCTCTTCCCTTCTGTGCCCTGGCAGGGAAATGCCCCCCCTCGCCTGTGGGGTTGCTGCGTGGGTTGGTGTTTGTTCTTTCAAAGACCCAGCGTGTTAAAGGGGGCGGAGGACTCTTTGTAAAGCACTGATTAGGAGCTGCCTGGTGGTGTGTGCGGGCAGCTGGAGCGTGGCCAGCCTGGCCGTGGGCGTTGCTGTGGGCACGGCTCCGGGGCCGAGAGCAGCGCGGCGGGAACACTGGGCAGGCATCCGGTGATGATGGGCACTTCTGGCGTGTTGGCTGTCACACAGCCTGTGGGAACTGCTCTGCTAGAGACCTGCCGTTAGGCCACGCTTGCTCAAACACTTAGGGGAATAAAAGAAAGCCCATCCCCAATATAAAGGTTGCTCGGCCCTTGGCCACAGTTTCTACCTCAATTTCAAAGCCAGTGGTAACTTAGGTTTCTAAGAGAAAGGATTGACAGAATACAGTATGAAGAAACTTGTATTTTTGTACGGCCTTGTTCTTTGGGAGTGTTTGGGTACAACAGCTGTACTTTTCACATGCGCCAGCAGTGCATGCAAACACACCCAAGCAGTTTTCACCGTGGAGCAGCACACAGCATGGACAGCTTCCGTCAAGTCTGATCAACCTAAAAGCAAACAAAACAAAGCCTGATGGTGAGAACTGGAGGGCAGACAGGACTTCACACTCTGAAATTGCGGTTGAGAGTCCCAAAGTCAAACAGAGCCTCTGGGAGGTGAAAATTCAAGCGGCCTTTAGGTGGCATCAGACCCTCGCGTTTGCTGCCTTTGTTCCCCGCAGTCACAAAGTCACTAACAAAGCGCTTTCAAAGAAGGTATTTTTGGTGGAGATTGTGTGGGCTTTATTCCAGTTCCAGTGCAGCGAGATGAAAGCAGACATCTGGCTGCCGGACTCATTTTCTATATTGATTCATTTCAAAATCCAGCAATGGAACAGGCTTTGTCAGGGAGGCAAGCCGTATCCTCCCCTCCCCTCCATCCTCTTGCACTTTTGCAACAAGCAAAGAATGTTGGTGGAGTTTTTTTGCACTTTTTTTTTTGCACTCCACTGAGCAGAAGAATATCCCTATGTTCAATATTTTCTCTCTATCAACTTTACCCATAGGCAGAAAATTCTCAGTGTTTCTGGATGGTGGAGCAGAAGTGACAGGAGACTCCAATGGAAGATGTGCAGAGGGGAAGGTGTTGTCAATGTTTCTTACTTGGGATCTGCCTGGTGATTAAGCACATAAAGGAAAAATGGCAGCTGGAAGCATCTGGAGCACGTGTTTAGCAGGGCTTCCTTTTCAGCCTGTCTTGCCTGACTTTTCTAGTTTTTCCTTCCTATCCCTGATCAACATTTGCACTGGATCAAACGCAGGGAGAGAAAACCAAAGGCTTGAGCTCACATGAAACAGAGGCAGATGTTTTTCCCTGTAGGATCTTATGCTTAGGCGTGACATTAGTGAGTTCCTCAGCTATATCTTTAAATCAAGCCATGCCGTGCCGCAGGCACAGTGCTGTGGGACAGGGAGAACATTATCCTGGCAGAGTCCTGGGTTGCATTTGACACTGGGTCTGGCCACACAGCAGGGTAAGCACACAGGATCACTGTCATAGCTGTGCCAGAGCTGCCCATTCCCTCACTTCCTCTGGCCAGAGGAGTCAGGAGCTGCTGAAGGCCCTTCCCAGGGCTCCCTGTCCCTGCAGGGGGAGATATCCAGTATCCACTGGTGCCAAAGGATCCTGCACCCTTCTGTCTCACCTACTTCAGAGTCATAAATTCCAGGTGCATTTCCTTTTGCATTTGCTGCAGTAGCTCAATATGATCGCGTGTCCCTGGACACTGCTGAAGGTTTTGCAAATTTTTAATTTGCAAATGTTATTTGTAAAAACAAAACTTGAGTGCCCTGGGTTATCAGAATGGTGAGTAGTTAAACTCTGTAAGGAACAACTGAAATGCTCTGGGATAGTGACGTGTCCTGGGCACGGTCCTGACCACTCCCAGCCCCAGCAGACATTGCCAGCTGGTGCTGGATTTGACCTTCGGCATGTCAGCTGCTGGCTGCTCCCTGACCTCCCAGGCACGGCACTCATCCCTCTCCTCCCAAAGGTACAGAAAGTTCAAACCTCGACTAAAGTGAGGTGCTTAACTTAATGGCCTGGCTTTTCTCAAAGGGCTCAACGTTTGCAATGCCAGGGAGAGCTGCAGAAGAGCAAGTTGCTTGTTCAGCCCTCAGCTTGATGCATTGAGAGACAAATAACTCCTGCACTGCAGGGGGGAAAGCAGCCCCCAACATCAGCATTTCGACCAGCTGTGCTTGCAGGGACTGAGTTTCTCAGTGAACATCCTGTCAGCCCAGCCCTTTCCCTCTCCTCCACAGGGATGGAAAAGGAAAGGTTGCTGCAGGTGACTGATTTCTGTACCCAGGGTGTTGAGAGCAAGTAACTGACCCTTACTAAACATGCCACGTTAGGGGTGCCTGAGCGTTAATGGCAGTGTGTGCACCTGCCTCAGCACGTCTCAGAAGCTGGCACTTGGCACAGTGGCACTAAAGCCTGGCGACACTTGGAGCCCCTGCACCGCTGGCGCCAGGAGGCAGACATGTACCCAGGCAGGTGCTGAGCCGGGGCCTCAGAGGTGCCCTGGAGGACCAAAGCTGCCTCATCTCCTGAGCTGCAGCTTTGCTGGGTGCCGAAGAGGCGCTACAGAAAGCTCTGAACACGCTGCAGCAGCTGCAGTTTATACACAGTGCTTTGCCCTTGGATGTTGGGCACTTTCAGCCCCAATCCTTCTTTAGATAGATGGGACAAGACAGAAGTTGGCTGTTAAATCCACTCAGCAGAAGGGGAACATGGGGCAATAACTTCCTTCCCCAAATAGCAACTACCACTTTCTTACTCCCGTGAGTTTAAGCATCCTCCCCTTTCTAGCAGGCAGAGGCACAGTGTTTTCAGTACTTGCTCTTTCCATCTGGCTAGACTGCTCTCTCAAACACCAATATCTATAATTACATATATTATGTATATTTGTATATACATATTACACATGCTAATTATATCTACAGAGGCATTAAGACATTTACCCTGTTTGACTTCAGTTTTATTTTAAATTTGGCAACATCCAACCAACATTGGGAATATGCTGTATAAATAATTAGAGTTTATTTAGATTTATTCAACAGTGTTTACAACTAGTAAGTAACCACATCCATTTAAGTGCTGATCTCCTGGCTGGCATGTCACCTACATGTGATCATTACCCTTCAGCTGGAGCAGCTGGTTCTTCCTGGATTTATTTAATGGGGCCAACTTCACAAATGACCTGGAAGCAGTGCATTGGGCAGAATTTGCTCTAACACTGTATAATGGGAGAATATTTCGGTATTGGAGTAGTTTTCTTATAACCAGGTGTTTGGGGCTGTCTTACTCCATTTGTCTTTCCAGTTGCTTTATGGTATTAGAGATGCCCCAAGAGACTGGCAAGGGAGCTGGGCTCCATGATCCTTGTGGACCATTCCAACTCAGGATATTCTATAACTCTGGATGATTTTTTTACATTGGGCATTTTAAGTTTGAAAGCAAAGTACACTTTGTTCTTGCTTTCAGCCTCTTCCTTTAGTTTAACCCACCTAGTGCTGGTGTGAACGTGGTGATGGTGCTGCACAGACAGTAATTTGGCTGGAGAGATCACTGTGTTTTACACAAGGGGTCAGCAGCTCTACCTATGTGAAAATCATCTCATCTTTTCAACCCATGGAGGGTTCGTGTGAGCCTCAAAGGCTCTCCTGGAGGGAGGGGGCTTCCCGACAGCACCTCCAGCCTCCCTGAGCCCCCCTTCAGCATGGCACAGCTCGCTGAGGCTCATGGAGTGCTGCCAATGCCTTTTCAGCTGGGCTTTGTGAAGCCACACACATTTCATCGACCTGTGAGATCAGGATTCAGCCATTGCTCCCAGTGCCCCCCTGGTGCTGCCCCTAAAGCAGGAGAGCAGTGCTGCTCCCACTTAGTCCTGCTCTCATTTAGATCTAATCAAGGCTGTCAATACCACTGATTTACTGGACACTCGGAAAAAACACATTTACTCTGAGAAATCAATGTGATGAGAAAGAACCAAAGTGGTGTCTGGGTGGATGGGAACACGGTGCTGGGCTCCCTTGGCATCCGTACAAATGCCTCCTGCACCACACACAGCACAGCACCTGCCTCGTCAGGGCCCTGGACATCCCACGGAGGCATTAAAGCCACAGAGGACCCGTGTGCAGTGCCAAGGGCACCGAGCCTGTGGCAGACACGGGCTCACACAGTGGTATCTCCATGGGTCAATACATTAGGTGCCTCTTTGCAGCAGCAAGGTCATGAAATGCCATGGTGTTTTAATATGAACTGTGATCTTGAGCATCTTTAGTGCTTTGATTTGTTCCTAATGAAATGAGGGATGCTGTGACAGGCAGCTCGAAGCACTTCTCCTACCTGGCTGGGCAGGGAACTGATGCTCCTCACCCAGAGCCTCTCTGTGCCCAAATAGGGGCTTGAAGGTGAAGCTGCAAATTACCCCTGCGGGATAATCCCAGCTCAGGTTTTGAGAGAGGAAAAGTGGTTCTTGCCATAAATAAATAACTTTGAACAGAAGTCTGAGATCTGCAATAGAGCTGTCAAGGATGGCAGAGACTGGTACATGTTGCAATTCCCACCTGGGCACCATCCATGCTGACCCACCAGCACTTGTGGGGCAGCCCTGGACACCCCTGGCTGCAGCAGGGTGGCTGGAGAAGGGTCAGAGCAGCAGCTGCTGTGCCCAGCTCCCATCACTGTCACCTCTTGGCTGGCACAGACTCTGAAGCCAAAGTTTAACTGCTGCAGGAGGAGTGCTGGGCACACTGCCCTCCTTTCTGAACTGTTCTGGGGCACGGGCAGCCAGAGGCAGCCAGAACCAACCTGGTTTTAGCCAGGCTGTAAAAGGGAAAGTTTTTCAGCTCCCTGGGTCAGCAATGAGCTTTTCCCCTGCCAGACAAACCACAAAGACAGCTCTGCCTGCCCTAATGCCTAAGTCTCTGTAGCTCACAAATGTTTTCCTGTTAGGAAAATTCAGATTAAAAGGGGCATATTTCCATAAGAAGAGAAGGTCTGGCATGAAGGAAGCACTCCCCAGTGTCAGCCTGTGCCCAGCATATGGATTAAATAGCTTTTGCTGTGTGAAGCCAGATGCGCTCTTTGAGCAACATGAGTGCATGTGTGTAAGTTCCATTTTTGGCAGCTGCCTCTAATTTGATAGGCGCAGTTATGAATTGATGTTAGGATTAGACAACATAATTCCTCCAGTCCAAAAAAATGACAGCACCTCTTAGCTCCTGTGTTAACCAAAATGCTGTGGCCAGCGGCTGGGATGGTTATTCCCATGCTTCAGGTCCAGTGGCCAGGAAGGATGTTCCTCCCTGGCAGCCAGCAGCTGTTGGAGAGCCAGGTTCAGTGAGGCCCAGTGCTGCACTCACTGGGCAGCAGGGATAATGTCACATTACTGGTGGCTCCTTTCATCCCATTACACCCCTGTTGGCGCAGTGTCTATTTCCTGTCTCCGTGAGTTACCTTGCCAGTCTTGTTAATGCCATGTGCCACTCCAATCCATCCAGCTGCAGTTGTCAGAGAGAGCATTTAACATGGCAAGGGAAAACAGCAGTGTGTGGTTATGGGAGCAGGTGCATGTACACACATTTGTGTGGATCCCTGTGCATATGCACTGAAGCTTCTAAAGTTCTCAGCGAAAGCATCTTTGTCATTTCCATTTTCATCTTTTTCAGGACTGCTGCTTCCCTCAGCCACCTCTGCTGAGGAAAAACTGTTTGTGCAACTGTCACTTAAAAAAACCAAACAAACCCAAAAACCTCTTAAAAGGGAGAAGAATCCATAGGACAACTTCCCTTTTACATAGATTTGACTTTATATGTGTATGAAAGTGCCCTGGACAACAGGGAGCTGTAGTGACAAACTTTCTTTGCTTGAGCCTCGTTCTGCAGGGCTCTTACCCGTGCACTCAGCTTTACCCACATGGCCTTAAACACCTGGCTTATGGATTTGCTGGGTTCCTGCTATGCCCCTCCTGTCCCTAAAGCCAAGGCAGTGGAGCTCTTGAACCCTTGACCAGGTTTGGACCAGGCACTGCCAGCCCATGTCCCCAGGGACCCAGGGCAGAGGGCTCAGGTTGGCCCCTGCTTTGGCTCTGGTCCAAGAGCAGAGCAGCAGCAAGGGGGACAGGGAGGGACAAGCCCAGCTTAAAGAGTTCGGGAGAGTGTCTTTCCAAAAATGTTTTGATTGAAAAAATACCTATGTTCCTTCTGACCAGGGAGGAAAGGGTAGGACAGGTCTGAGGTGATCATGAAATTCTTTTGCTGTAGCTCGATGGGGTGCTCTCCCATCGACCACCCACCAGAGCTTAACCTCTGCACAGGAGAGAGTTCTGCAACCCAGGCTGGCTGTGTGTCCTGGGCTTGTTTTAAAATATCACCATGGGTGCTGTGCAGTCCTTTGCCATTGCCAACAGGGAGATTTTTATATGGTGGAGCTTTGGAGGAAGCCAGGAAACAGCCTGTGCCCACCTGCCAAGGACACGGCTCTGCACAAGCAGTGCAGCCACATTCCAGAGAACCCCTGATCCCACAGGCTGAGCTCTTGGCCAGGGCTCTCCAGCCAGTCCGTGCTTCTGTGCCAGTGGCTGACAGACCCGAGCACCTCTTCCATCTCTGGGTGGGATAAAAACCACCCACCCTATTGTTCACAGCCATCCTCGCAAAGTTTATAAATAAACCCCATTTCCCTGCTGTCTTTGTGCTTTTCCATTCTGACGCACCCTTGATTTCCTCCTGTTCCTGAGGCCTTCAAACAAACAGCTCCTTTTTTTGTTGTTTGTTTGCTTCCTCCCAGCCTGTGTCCGAGCAGGCAGCGGTGGCAGTGCCTGTGCCCGGGCACACGTCAGGTACCAGGTGCCAGGATGCCGGGCGCTGGGACAGGGTTATCTGACAGTTTCCCATAAACTACCCTGTGTTGTAGGTGTGGGTGTTAATGTGCAACTTGGTGACAAAGCAGCTCCTTTTATTGCATGTGTGGCATGTTAGCCATGGGAGGAGGATGCTGAGCAGTCCAGGGATGGAATGCGGGATCCTGGTGCCATCCCAAACAAGTCTTCCCTCTCTGCAGGGTGAGGCAGAGCAGTCAGGCTCCTGCAAATCCAAGCATGAAGTGGGTGATCCACAGAAGTCACTGCTGCCCAGACAGGATCACACCCCCACTGTCCTAAAAATACTGGGGTATTCAAAACGTATTGATTCCCCAATTAATTTTAATAGTGCTACCTCATTTCTGAGCGTTTTAAAGCTCACTTCTTGCTGGAAATTTGCAGCCCTTTAACAGTGGCTCTGGCTAACAGCATCTTTTGGGTAAATATTTAAGGAACACTAAAATCCACCCATGATCTACATAACTGCCTTTCTCTCTGTATCAATATTGGGGATTGCTCATGTAATACATGGCTGTATTAGATGTGGTCATAAACACAGGTCTGCGCCCTGGGCCAGCACAAGGAAGGGCGTGTTTTGCTTTTTCAGCACTTGCATTGCAAGGGCAGGCTAATTTTTAACTCTCTCCTTCTCATATTTTCATAGCATCTGGGTGAAATCTCTCCCCACTGGCCAGAACCTGGGGTGCAAGGGGAGCTGGGGAGGGCAGGGATGCTCTGAGCATCGTGGTGTTACAGAGCCAGGGTGAGATGTGGGTGTGGAATCAATCTTTCCATTTTTTGGTTTTTTTACCTACTTCTGCTTAAACCAATGTCCTGAGAAACACTGAGGGCCAGCATAGGCGTTATGGCAGCCCTTCTGCTTCCTAAGTTAAAAAATCTGTTAGGTTTTTAAAATCCAGCTGGGTGATTCCCAAGCATGAATTTACCATCTCCCATAAATGTGCTCACACCACTAAGGTTAAAAAATAGCAGCCGGAGAAGTCTTAAAATATCTTGAGACCTGAAATTCAGGAAGAAGACAAGAAAAGCCAGGGAAAGGGATGTGCTGAGCTGTTACAACACGTGAGCAGCCCCTGCCCTGGCACATGGCAGCCCAACCCTGGTGACATTGCGGGCACTCATGGCTTCACCCCAGCTCGCCACAGCGCAAGCGGGTGTCTCCGGTTATTTGACATTTTCCTTCCTCCTCCCCAAGGCCAAGATGTCTGTCTCTTCATATCCCGCCCATGTCTGGAGCCACCAGCTCCAAAGGGGAGCAGAATCAGACGGCGGAGTTTCCCCGCTCCGCTGCCTTTGTGTGCAAACCGGGTTTATCTGTATTGTTTGACCAGCGCCAGCAAATTACACCCTGCCTAATGCGTCGTTAGGGAGAGGCAATTAAATACCGACCCAACGAGTATTGCGGCCGGCGTGACTGGGGAGAAACAGCTGCAATCTGCGTGGCAGCTGGGAGAGACGGGTGGAAAACATTAACCTTTTTATTTATGTCTTTGCTGTACCCTCTGCCATGTCTGGCTGGCTGGCTGGGTGAAACCTGCACAGGGCAGGGTTTGGCAGGAAGCAGGCAGGAATGACGCCTGCATCCAGCGAGTTTTCACTGGTTGGACTTCAGCCCAAGGTGCCCATCCTGTATGGTGCTGCCTTGGGTCGCCAGAGGCCACAAGACTCTGCTTTTGCACTGCAGAGCCTTTCTCCAGCTGCTTTCCAGTTGTTGTAGCCCTGTGGGCTGTTCTTGCAGGCAGCAGCATCAGGTGGCCACACCTCGTACATCCCTGTAGGATTTAGTGCTTCAGCTCAGTTTGCCATCAAATCAACCCCAGTTTTCTGTGACATCTTCCTCATTGCCCTTGTGGCCAAGCTCCTGGGACTGATCTTGTGTCAGTGCCATCCCACCAGAAGCCTCCTGTGCTGTCCCCAAGTGAGATTTACTGTCCCCATCCTGCTTCACCTGCCATGATCCACAGCACATTCGCATTTCCATTCCTCAGCCTCCGATGCTGAATCACCCCAAGTGTGTTGTTGACCACAAATCCTATTGCTAATCCAGAGCACCCCAATGAAGCATTTTTTCTCCCCACGTGCTGTGAGCACTCTAAGGGATGGAGCCATTTTGCTGTGGGCTGGAGTGTTTTCTCAGTGTTATACAAATAAGCAGGGGTAGGTTTGAACCAGGATTTCTGGGATCGGCTTCCTGCAGGTGCTGAGAGCCTTTCTGGGTAGGTTTAGAGGGGTACCTTTGCAAACAGCATCTTTAAATATCTTTGAAGTGTTACTCATGGCAAAGCACTCTGGCAGCTGGAGCAGGCAATGAGAAAATCAGTGTTGAATCTCGTCACAGCCAAGGATTTAAACCCACGTGCTGGACCAAGTCATCTGCCACCAGGATCAGCCACCTGAAGTGCAGAGCAAGTAATCTGTGCTCCTCTCTGTCACCAGCTTTCTGAGAGTCAACACCCAGAGGTTTGTGGAGGGGTTTGTGAGCCCTGAACAAAGGGTGCCCGAGGGGTTCTTAGGAAGGGGAATACCCATGGCAGGGCACATCAGCAACCTGGAACAAACATGTTCCTGCCAAAACCATTGCCCACAATCAGCTGCTGGTTCAAGCAAGGGTGTTCTGCCAGATTGGCTCTATCAGGAACCCACAGTCACTCTCCTGCCCATTGGTTTGGGGCATTTTATCTGGTTTTACTCTGCAAGCTGTTTGCTCTTTGGGGGATCCTACAGCATCTGGAGTTCTGGAGGAAACAACAGTCACAGATCCAGAGAGGAAGGGCACATGGTTAAAAGTGCAATGAACAGGTCACACTGATTATTCTCTTTACAACCAGAGATTTTTCTAGGCCAGGCAATGAACTGATCTAATCTCTTCTTCAGACAAGTATATGACAGCACCGTGAGAGTGATCATCAGTGGAACCAGAGCAGGTGAGGATTAGTAAACGAGCTGCAAAGTGGGTAATGCACTGGCCAAGGGGAGCAGAAGGGCTGGGAGTGTCACCCCCCTCAGCAGAGCCGGGACTTGCACGAAAGAGTTGGGACCAGCAGCAGAGGGATTTGCTGTGACATGGTTGGCATAAGATGCAGGGATCTCCGTCCATTGGAAGCCATCCATGTGGGATTTCTGTGGGCAGCAAACCAGGGGCTGGGATGTCGAGACTTGCCTGTGATGCCAGAGCAAAGATCAACCACGGTCAGGGTGAAGATGGAGGATGCCAGGCAGGATCAGCCTGGGGGGACGCCCAATCCTTCTCCTTAGTTACAGTGAGAGGGGGCAGGGGAAGATGAGGAGGAAGCTATAGGGAAATACTGGGAAGAGAAAATAGCTTTTAAACCACAGATAATGTTGGCACATGAACAAATGGGTATTAACTGGTGGGGGCTGCTGGGAGACTGGGAAATTTGTGAAGGGGATTATATGACGTGGCTGCTCAGAATAGTTGGACTAAATGACCCAGCAGATTCCCTCTGGTTTTGCTCTTCCCTTACGGCACCAGGTGCTTGGAGTAGCAGCAAGGACAGTCTATTTGTATGTGCATATTAGGATGTCAAGCAAGTAAAGATGAGCAAAACTGCATCCAAACACTGCTGTGCTTTTTCTGTTCTTGGGATGTACAAGGAAACCCTGCATCAGCTTCCAGCATCAAAACCTGCCTGCCAGTGGCCTGCAGAGCTACAGCGAGCCATGTTGGATGGAAATGCTTGTAAGAAATGAAGGAAAACATTAGGCAACAGGAATTACACTGCAAGACTCACAAGTTGTCTCTCAAAGTGTTGCTCCCACACTAAACCAGCAGAGCTGGTGGCTGGTGGCACTGGTTGCTCCCAAGGTTCCTCCCAAAGCAGAGCTTCTCCTGAGACGTGCTGTCCCCTCCAAGCCGTATGCTCCCTTGCCCAGCTGGTGTCCATCACTGCTGGCACCACACCAGGGGCTACTTTCCCCTACCTGCTGTGGTGAGACATTATGGCCAAGAGCTGTGTCCTTGTGCCCCCCAGCCTCCAAAACCACCCCAGCAGCCTTTCACCATCAGATCCCTGCAGTCCTTCCCTGGGCACTGACCCCTTCTCCTGCCTGCAGGTAAGCAGTAACTTCAGGTCAGAGCATAACCTCTTTAGCCCATGATACTTTTTCTAAAATTTAACAAATTTCTAAAATCAAACCTTTATCCAGCCTTTTATTCGGAATAACCAGCAAGACCCTTTGAAAGGAATAATGTAATTTTCCAGTATTATTTAGTTGCTGCCATTGCTGGAGTCAAATATTGGCTGTGCCCTAATGGATTTGCCCACCTTAACAACAGCCCTGGCTTCTGCAAAGCCCAAGTTAGCCATGAAATCCAAAGAAACTAATTTGACTATGCAAACTTGAGGATCTTCTCTTTGTAGACACTGTGTGATGAGCCCAAGCTTCAAAAGCTTTGCCAAAGCAGAAATAAAGTATTGCTGAAGGTACAGTCTGAGGAGGCCAAAACTGAGCCACTGCCCCTCCAAAACCCTGGGCATCATTTCTGTGTGCTCCATCTTCGGGAGGGATGGCTGGAAACCTCCCAGGATGCTTCTCCTTGTAAAGCCACTGGCTTTCTTTTCCTCTGGGCTTTATTCTCTGCAGCCAGCTTGCCAAGACATGAGGCCCTGAGGGGTGAAAGGGAAAAAGGAGGCACCTGAGCAGGTGCAATTTGTGCATGACCCCAGCGATGCCTGGTTTCATAGCCATCACCACCTTCAGGAAAATAATCCTGAGCTAATGCATCAAAACACAGGGGGATTGGGAGGTTGTGTGCTATGACATCAGTTGAAAGGCCAGCTGTGGTGAGGGACACAAGGTATTCAAAAGTGAGAAGAGGCTCCAACTACCATCCATTGAGAGGTGTGGGATCCTCTTTCCCTACTCTTTCCCCAGTGCTTGTCCTAAGTGCTGCTGGGCTTGTCCTAAGAGCCCCTCGGTCCTGGCCCAAAAAGCACAAATCCCAGAGCCGTGTTGGATGTTGATGTGTTGAATGTCACAGATACTGAGTTGAACATAAAAACCCAAAGTCAGAGCATGCAAAATTGCACACTGAGAATATTACAAGATCTTCCTGCCTGGAGCAATGTCAGATGACCTTCTCTTGATCTGCCAGTCCAGCCCAGACTCAAGGATCAATCAGTGTATTCCTAGGAGTGGTGTAAAGTTTTCAGTAGAACAGAGGGAGAACCAGATCCTCCTCTTGGCTCTTCGCACCAGGGAGATGCTCTTGGACCTCTCACCGCATCCATCCTCCCACCCACCTCGGCAGTCCCATCCACTTCTTACGGAGCCACCCAGACCCACCAGCAATATTCAGCAGTGAACCCACCCACCAAGAGATGTGCTTTTCTTCTGCTGGCACAAGGCAATTTCAGACCATATGTGTGTTTTTCCTTAAGGGCGGGCAAGAAAAATTCTTTATTTTTTTTATATCAGAACTGCATGGCAATTACTGTGAAAGGCCAAGTGTGAACAGCGAAGAACCAGCAGGAACTGAGAAGAGCTCATGCCAGCTCCCAGCCTCCAAAACAGAAAACCGACAATTACAGATATGGAGAGTGGGGAGGGCAATTAGGAGGCTGGAAATAAAAAAGTGCTTGCTGTAAAAGCAGAGATCATAGCTCAGGTTTGCCTGGTGAATGCTGAGATCAGGAGATCAGAGGGCAATATGCAGGTAGCTCATAAGGAGGGATTTCAAAGGAAATTAAGTAGAAGCTTTAGAGGTACTAGAAGGATGAAACTGTAAATAACAGCATCATAAATGGATCTGAGATAAGCAGTGTGGCTGGGAAAGGCGGGAGCAAGCAAAAGGAACCATCAGCACTATTTGCAAGTTAGTTATTTCTAGAACACACCAAAAAAGAGCATTAAGGACAGATTGCAGAGGTGACGTGCCCTCCCCCTGCAGCGTGGGCAGCTGGAGACACCCAGCGAAACCACGGCAATTCCATAACCTCCAGGGATTGCTAGGGAGCCTGAGGACCCACCTCACGCATGAGAGCTGCTGGAGCAGGCACCCGAAACACTGACAAGGACCATGCTTATGGAGCATCCCTAAGTTATCCTGATCTCTTGTTTAATTTACGGAGCAATTGGGGAAGTGAAAGGCCGTTGTAATGACGGCTTCATAACAGGGCTGGATGCATTTCCACACTCCGGGTCTGACCCAGTGAGAGTCAGGCTCTGACAGCATCCCTAAGGAGACTGAGCCCTTGGCTGCAAACATCTACCTGCCCCACAGAGGGATGTGTGGCCCTGCTGTAAATCACAGTCCCATGTCACGCCTCGGGACAAGGGACAACAGGAGGCAATAGCAGGTGGCAGCCGGGGGCCTGGCAGGAGAGCCTGGAGCCAGTGCTGGGGAGAGATGCATGTATTAATTATTGACTAGTGAAAGAAGAAATATGAGATTTCACTGACCTCTGTGTGCTGCTCTGTGCGAGCAGATTTCTGTACCCCAATTCAATAGTGCCTGGGCAACGAGCAGGACAATACCTGTGCAGCCACTGGGCTGGGGCCAGTTGGCTGACCACAAAGAGTGATGCCAGTAACACCAAAAACATTCTGGGTCCAACAGCAAAATCAAGCCTTTAGGAGTCACCCAGAATCCATTAGAGATCTGCTCCCCCTCCAGGGTACAGCTGCTCCAGACCAGCTCTAGCCCATCACCACTACACCAACTGTGTCCATTAAAAAAATAAAAAAGATATGTGATAGCCCTCCAAACAATTTTTCAATATCTTTATATCACTCTTGTGCAGTGAGAAATGCCTGCCCTTGGCAGACGGGCAGCACAACTATCAGTTGGAAAATAGGTTCGTCCTTCCAAAAGGGCAGCAGCAGACTTTTAGAGGCAGGTGAAATTTTATAAAAGGATTACAATGGGATTAGACTGAAAGGAGAGAGAGCAGGTGCTTCCAGCAGCCTTTGCAGACTGAAACCCAGGATTGTCCTGGCCCCCAACCTTTAAAACTCTCTCCGAACCCTGGCAGGTCTGTCCAAGGGGTGATTTACACTGGTGCTGCCACTGAAACAAACTGAATGGATAACACCTGCGATGGGGGGAAACAGCTGCTGTGTGTGATACCAACAGAACAAGGTCAAAATACGTCCGCCAAAGGGGACTTACCATTTGTGCTCAGAGCAGTAGCTCTGTTTTCCACTGTTCAGCCCAACATGGGTACAACACACATGCACGAGATTATTCCCACGGCAGAGGGGAAGGGATGCTCACTCTAACCCATGGCTTTCTCATGGCAACTCACACCACCGGGCAGCTTTGCACCTAAACCCACACCTTGCTGTGTTACAGAGCACTGCAAAGTAAAGCACTCCAGCAATCTTACCTCTTATCTGGGCCTATCCCCAGATGATGGGGTGGATACTTTCCCCACTTCTGTAAGTGTGAGTTTGGCAAGGTCACAGCAGGCACCCGACCTCCGCACCCCCGGGCCACGCTGCCCTTGCTGTGCCACGCTGTACTGAGGGCAGCCTGCAGCCACAGGCTGCTGATAAAAGGTCCAGGGATCTCCCACGTGGTGAGCAATGCTCTGGCCACTTGCCTGGGAAGCAGGGGCTGTGCTGGCAGTGTGGGTGGTAGGGCTGTGCCAGTGGCTCACCCCATCTCACCCCAGCTCCCATTTCCATGGGCCCATGGGGCTGCACTCGGTCCCTCCACTTTTGTCTGAGAGGCAGCTCCCCCATTGCCTTGCAGAGAAAAAATTGTCAGTGAGACTTCAGAGTGAGCTCAAAGGTTGAACAAAGTAAAAGAGAAGGGAATTAAAGACAGCATGCCCTTGACTGGCTGTATTTAGAAGGCTGCAGTGGATGATGGTGCTGGACCAGGGCTGCTGGATGTGCAGAGCTGGAGATACTGCAAAACCTTCTCCCTTTTCAGTCCTTCTGTGTTGCCTCTCCTACCGTGTGGTTTCCAGTGCTCACCCTTTTTTTTTTGGTACCCCACAGCTCATGTCCCCTAAAACCCCCATTTGCCTTGAGCCAGTTCCCTTGGAATTCCTCCCTTGGACCATTCCCTTGGAAATGCTTTTCTCTTTGGAAGAGCCTTTAAAGAGAAATTATCCTGGAACTAAGCTAGAAGGGAAGGGAATCAAAATTATTATTATTATGGCTTCAAACTTGGGATGTCACACTGGGAAAAGCAGTACCTGCTATTGATGGCTGAATCAGCACCAATTCATACAAAGCATTCCAAAAATCCCTAGAGAAGTGCTGTGCAGGGGCACAAGGAAGACCAAGAAACGCAGATGGTAAGAGAGGATGATGCCATTAGGCACAGGATCTACAATGTGGACTCTGAATGGCCATGCACTTCTTTATCTTCTGGGAGAGGGGCTGAGATTCTTAAATCAGCTGATCTTCAGGCAATCTGCTGCCTTTGGTGTGCTTTCAGCAAGGATCTCTCATACTTTAAGCTGAGGTCACAGAAAGCCTGGAAAGAAGATGGTGAGCTGGCAGAGAGGCACCCTCAGTGCTATGCCAAGCTGGACAGCTGCTTGTGCCCAGGTCTCCAGTGGATGCAACTGGGGCTGGTTAGAGACAAGTCATACCCCCAGCATGGTCCCTGCACAATTAGAAAGCCGGAGACTTTCTGACTGATGTCTAACAGGAGTGTTTGCCCATGCACGCCTGTAAAGCAGGACTCGTGTCTTATCTCAGCTAGTCAGTGGAGTTAATAAAAGCCAAGTACATTTTGAGTACTTCACTTGCCTGGATGTATCCTAGGGCTCAGCCTGGCTCCCACATCCACCCTTGCTCTGGTCAGCCCTTGCTTTTCCAGCTGAAATCCTGCTCTTAGGGATGGCCAGTTACCTGTGGGTGCTGAGTACACCCGAGCCTGGCAGCGGCGTGTTGTCCTGCTCTGCTCCCAGCACACTAGGCTGTGCCTTCTTCTCCACTCTTCCCCAGGCCGTGACTAAATCCAGCTGATGCTTTGTGTTCTCCTCTCTACATCAGCCTATTTCAGACTGCCACATAAGTGATGGGACAAGTCATGGCATAGCTGATGTGGCAGAAGCCATGTGGTGCTACCAGCACGGAAGTGCCATATGGCCAGGAGAGAGGCTGGGTTGAGCCACAGGGAGAGCTGGCCCAGCCCCATCATGTGCCATGGGAAGAGCACGTGACCAACGAAATCCTGCAGCCATGCTTCCCAAAAATAACCTGCTGGCCCCCAGCAACTGGAAGCCGGACGGATTTCATTGCACGTGCTGCAGTCTGGGGCATCGTCCCCTCTCAGATGATTCAGAACCCCATGATGCTGCGGGCTCCAGGTACCAATTAACACTTAACTAATACAGCATTTTTAAATGCCACCACGACCTCTCTTTCCTGCCAGTGCTGGTCCCTGGGAGGGTGGTAAGCCCAGCGAGACCCACAGGGTCCCACAGCATGAGGTGTGAGCAGGTCCCCATGTCCCAGCACATCTCTGGGGCGATGCTTCTCCCCAGCCGCTCCCACAGGGCTCCTCAATGGAACCAGACCAACCTGACTGGCCAGGCAGGAGCAGGGTTTTGTGCTGCCAGCGTAACACCGTGTTTCAGGTGTTGCTGCCACACATGGAAGGGGAAGTCAGGAGAGTGTCGGAGGTCACTTGCTGCCAGCCTGGTGCCTGTGCGGTCCACTCCTCCTACCCGCTCAAAATTCATGGGCCCAAGATGGCAAATGACTCCTGGAAGTGCAAATCCTTGCCCTCCTCCTCAGTCTGGGTCAGGTGCTGTGCTCTCTCCCCAAGGTGCAGGTGCTCTTTCTCACCTGCTTGGCTGCAAAACAAGGGGAAAACAAGCCGCAGTGTGCCCGGCCCTGACACCACGTTTGCAGGGATGGACATTGAGAGGGTGAGGGAGGCTGGTGCATCCCTTGACTGCTCTCCACCTTTGATTTGCTTTGGAAAAAAAATATTTATTAATTGCTTTTGGAGTGTGAACCCAGAGAGGGCTTTCTGGGGGGCACTGCTCAATACAACAGGAGTAATTTGACATTAAGCCGCCGGTGTTTCATGCCGAAGGGCCCATTTGGAGTTCGGGGCTGCGCCTGCAGTGCTGGCCCTATCGCCCCCAGGGCTGGGCGCAGCATGCGCTCCTCAGCCCGCCTGTCACTCTGGGTCCCTGAGCAGGGACAGACCCCTCGGGCAGTGGCGGGAGGTGACACGGGGTGACAAGGGGCAGGGCAGGCCTGGCTGTGTCTCCGTGTCCTGGGTGTGGGTGCAGCTGGGGTACCGACAGTGGCACCATTCCCGGGGGTGCGGTGCCACCACCGCCGGCGCCACAGCAAGCGCCCCGTTCCGGGGGTCGTTTCCCGCTGCGGGGCTGTAAGATATCCCGGGCTGCTGAGCGGCGACCCGCCTGTCCCCCCGCCCCGGGACAAGCCCGGCCCTGCCCCGCCGACCGGCCCCCCCCGCCCGCGCCGGGCGCCGC
>WBMZ01001860.1:0-82617 GCA_013400975.1 Atrichornis clamosus | reverse complement strand
TAATAGTAATAATTATAAAATAAAGTCCTAACCCCTGAACAGCTCTTTTGCAGATAATTCTAATCCAGAGCTAATTTATCCAAATAATGAGCCATGCCCTGCTCTGCACTGCACTTCAACATTTTCAGAATATAAAGCAGCAGGGATGGTGAGAAACGGAGTAAGAAGCACAAAAATGGAAAATAAGGCAGAAAATTGCAATTTAACTTCATTGGTGCAATAGTATGGAATTGAAAAGGAACTTCAGCAGCCACAAGACATGTGCA
This sequence comes from Atrichornis clamosus, assembly GCA_013400975.1. Lineage (NCBI taxonomy): Eukaryota > Metazoa > Chordata > Aves > Passeriformes > Menuridae > Atrichornis > Atrichornis clamosus. The sequence goes on along the minus strand of WBMZ01001860.1, from coordinate 82,351 downwards.
CAGCCCTAGAGAGTCCAGACATAAAAGCAAGATATTTTCCAAATTTCAAATGGATCCAAAGTTTCCTAGCAGAAGGGAATTGTTTAAGCATGTAGCTTTCTAATTAGATGTTGGAAAAATTTAGTGGTGGAGTAGATCCTGCTCTAACTTACACTGAAACTTTAAAGTACAAAAATAACTCTGGGTGGAGATGGCCTTACCAAAGGACAGAATTTAGCCCAGCATCTTTAAAGTTCATGCACCTACATGATTAGAAGCTCTCTTGCCCTGAATGGGAAAGGGTGGGTGAAATTTGTCAGAACCGGAGCCAATTAATGCTAATTTAGTTCAGTCTTTCTTGCAATAAATGGATGTAAATGAGGCATCCCCAGTGGAGGCAGATTTACAGCAGGCAAAACAGCTATGAAATTAAGAACAACAGGAAAACGAAACTGGTCTCTGATAAGAAGGTGTGAACTAATTATGAGCTTCCAGCCAGCACATAAAAGTAACACATTTAACCCCAAAAGATAGTAAATGTCTAATCTGGCAATTTATGGTGATTGACAGGTGAGCCTTGCTGTGGGAAGAAGAAAAGAGAGGTGATGTAGTGGCTCTTTGCAGTAGGCTGTGTGTTACACAGGGCAAGGTTCTGATACAGCTCAGCAATGCAAACTGATGCAATTTAATCCTGTTTCTTATCAGACTTTCCCTAGTGGCTCCTCCTCACCCATCACAAGGTTTCTCAACCACTTATAAGCCAGTTCCTGATCCACTTAATCTCCCTCATTTTCCAAGTTCGGGTTTTGCTGAACCTCCTTAGGCTTGCTGTGGAGACACAATTCAGATGGGATGGAAGAGAGGAAATTAAAAAAGAAGTCATATAACTACTGCAAGTCACATGGCCTGGGGTGTTCTTTCCTCTGTTTCTCTGAGAAATCTTGGGTTTCCAGCTTGCATTGGCTTTCAATAGGAAGGTGAATGTCATTAATGGCATTTAGTCCAAGGCGTATTTCATTATTGAGGGGCACCAATAAGTTAGTAGAACATAAGGGCCAGCAAAGGTCTGTGTGGCCCTGCAGCCACATAGGACAGCCATAAGGAGAAAGAAGTGTGAGGGAGACAAGCTTATACTGACATCTGCTTTCTCTCCCAAGTCCTGGTACTCTGTTTAGAACGGCATGACATTTTCTTGCTTCTTACAAGCCCATAGTTGTCACTTACTCAGACTTGGGTGCACTGGCTGTTTCCCCAAACTGCAATCTCTCTTGTCCACACCATTTAGATTACAAAGGATTGGCCTCTGAGTGCATCTGTGCTTGGCAAGTTACCAGTGATGGGAATGTATTAATTGCATACGGAGAAGAGGGCAAGCCTGCCCAGCTCTGTCCTCTGCAAAAAATTGAACTTTTTTGGGTAGAGTCTGAACGAGATGGGACAGGTCCATTACCAGTCTTGTGGTGAGAGTCCCAAGGGCAAAGAGAGGTTGACTTTTTGCGAAGGAGAACACCAACATTTCAACAGCCACGGAGATGTGTTTCCTACAGAGGTTTCAGACTTCCTAGAAACTGCTGAGTGTACAAAGCATTGTCTGGGTTGATCTCTGGTCTTGCCTGGTGGGAACAGATTTTGTGAGCTTAGAATCAAACACCAAGAAGAATCAAAGTCAAGGGGGATTGCAACAAGTTGTGAGTAAGGATGGTGCTCAGGGCTAGCATGACACTGAGTGAGATTTAGAAGGGTCTGTAGATAATCCTTTAAATCATCTGGCATTGCCTTCTCCTCCAGATGGCTGTACCCGCACTATGGTGAGCTGGTTTCCCAGCTACGCTGGGAGATGAGGAAGGAAATAACCTTTCCAGAGGAAAACAGGACAGTGGCTGGACAAGAGGGACCAGGTATGCTGGAGACCAGAGTAGATATGCCCCTGCAGCAGATGCTGACCCTTCAACAGTCTGTGCTTGACAAATGCCCTCCAAACAGCTTGAGGTACTGCAAGAAAGGAATTGGTTCAGGTGGGAGCATAGGGTGCCCACAGCCAAAGGAAATGGGCACCTTTGGCTTGCATTGACTAGGATGTGAGCCCTTAAGAGCAGTAACACAGCACACAGTACCTGTGTGTGTACCAAAGGCTGTGCATGAGACCCAGGAGACATGAGTATACAGAGTGCACAGTGAGTCTGGAGATGTCTTACGCTTCCAACTGGTAGCAATAAGCTTTATTCTGGGCAAGAGGAACAGTGTCATTTCTCCATGGTGAAGTTTTGGTTTTTTGTTTTTTACTCTGTTTGGGTGCCTGTTGTTGCAATAGGAAGCCAAACAAACGCCCCTGACCCAGGATTCCCTGTGGACAGGCAAGCACTTCTGAGGGGGTTTGCTTGCCTTCATTGGCAGCTGGCACACTGGGGCCACCCAGGTACCAAAGAGCTTCCCAAAATTGTCTGCAGCTCCACCTGACCACAGGCACACAGGATCTACAGACCAGTGCCATACTGTCTGGGGAAACCACAGAGCAGCGTTTAAAGCTGCGCCTTACCACCACTTGTCACCTCTCAGCCCTGTGCGGGACAAGACTAATTTTGTGAACAGCAGGGGTGGATGGTGACAGCCTGTGGGACTGGCTTGAGCCCAACAGAAAGTGCAAATGCATGTTTGGCTCCACAGCTTCGTTACACATCGGTGAAGGAGCCTTCTGAGACTGTAAAAGCAGCCACCGTTCCTGGTGTACATTGATGCAGGCCCCTCTGGTGCTGCCACTGGAAGTCTCAGCAGAGACTGGGGAGTTTATTAAAAAAGGTGAGCAATTATGCAGAGCAGTTCACATATCCACCACACCATGTGTGTACGGGCTGTGACCCTTCTGGAAGTTTCTGCAGCACACCTTCCAGCAGCTCACTATGAACATAACAGGTACCAAGAGACCTGCACCGGGGAACGCTTGCTGATTGCATGGAAAGCTGCTAAACAGCTCTCTGACAATGAGCATTTAAAGAGCAGTTTCCTCCCTGTTCTTCACTTCTCTTGCCTAATTTATTAATGTGAGCTCGTTTTGATTATTAACCTGAGCCCTGTTCTTTCTGTGGACAAGTGCTTCCACCCTCACACTGCACATTTGCGCACAGCCTCTCTGAACGTTTTATTACTCGATTTTCCTGTTTGATTTCCCAGGGTACTTCAGATCCTGTTCTGAGATACGGCATGTTCCAAGAGTTGGTTAAAGACTCGCAGGTCTCCAAATCTTCAGAGACAGATTCTTTTCCTCCCTCTCAGTAGCTGACAGATGGTCATTCTTCAACAAATAAAATCTAAATTGTACGAGTCTGCTCTACTGCAGAAGCAAGTTCTTAATAAGCGCCTTGCTGTGATGAAAGGAAATAGAGGAAAAAGCAATAACTCCAAAGTGGGGGTATTTAGAATTAAAAATAGACTCCACGTGTCCATTTGATAGAATTGCACTGCAAAATTTCACATCTGAAGGGGAATTAAATGGCACAGAGGCCTGGTATTGGCTCTCTCCAAAGGGATGAATTACATCCATAGCAAACTCTTATGAGTGGCAGCTGTTTTCAGAACCAGTGCCATTTGATGTGTCAAATCCTCCTCAAGCAGGACCCCACATGTAAAGTTATATGAAGAGAAAAATGAGTCTCCACCCAACCAGGCTGACACAGCCACAACTGGATCTACCAGGGCTGTGGAAATGAGACCCAACAGGTCTGCCAGAAGCATCAAGGTTGACCTGAGTTTACGAGGCAGAATCTGGCTCAGAGCAAGCACAAAGGGCTCACCATCTCCCTGACCTGTGAGCTCTTGCTGTCCTCTGGGCCCTCTTTGTTAACACCGTTATCACTCTGAAATGGCTTTATAAAATTTTGAAAACCCTCTACGATCGTTGTCTTAAAAATCCCACCCTGGAAAACTCTTGGTTCACTTCTGCACATTATGTGGCTGCTCTGATTCTCCTTGGCCTAAATTTTGATCAGGTTAGCACTGGCATGGGCCAATTCCTACACCAAGGTCTGGATTGTTTTCTCTGGCATTGTCAGGGTTAACATGGTTGTGCACAGACATCTCAGGCCAGCCCTTTCCTTCATAAAACCAGGGGGTTTAGCATTACTGCAGATATGGTGAGTGCTGGCCCTTGGTCAGCATTGCTGCAGCACCATGGACTGGCCCAGCAGCTAACTGTGCTCCTCACAGACAGCTCTCACCTGTTCCTGAAATGCTGACCCAACAAAGGTTTCCACTCATCTGAGACATCTGCAGATTGTGTTCCTTCTCAGGCCTAAGGTAAAGTAAGAAATATGGTTGAGGGATATACAAACACTCAGGGGTCACCACTCAGGTTGGCTGGGAAGAGTCACTGTTAGCAAGATAATCCCATGGGACAGACCCTTGGTGCTCTGGCATTTGAGAGCTGCTTTAAAAAGTGTCTGTATTAGCTCTTCATTAGCTGCAGACTATGAATGGACTGACCTCAGACAGCAATCTTCTGGCAGCCCATGAGTTTTAATCACCATATCAGCTGATTAAGAAAATAGCTGCCTAGAACCAGCCTGATATTAATCTTTGATTATGTATTAATTATTAAAGACCAGTAATTCAGATCACTTAGAATAAACAATTGCACCTTGGATACAGAGAACAGAAGGGGGCAAAATAATCTATTAATCTCTGCCACCACTCCGCCCAATTTCCTGGGCTGCAGGACATCTTCCAGAAGGTTCTCCAGGCTCTGCAAACCCAAACAGTGCCCTTAGTATTAGCCTCAGGAGGAGTAAAAGGGTCCAAAGCTGCTCCCACTGGAAACTCCTGAAGAAGCAGTTTATACGAGCTCTTGCCCTGCTCTATCTGGAAGTTAAAAACTGCAGCAAGAAAATCTCACTCTTTGAGACAATTACATTGCTCCTCTACCCACCAGTCTCTGACCACCTTTTAAATCACCTTTAATATGATCTATCTTGACAACTCCCCTGCAAGATAAGGGTGATACCATCATCCTTGTTTTACAGATGGAGAGCCAGGGCACAGACAGAACACTGTTGCCTAATCACTTTTCCTTTATTAGTGAGCTTACCTCTGGCACTGCCTGGTTATGTCTTACTCAGCGTTCAGGCCTTGGAACAGCTGCTCTCACATGAAGGCTCGTGCAGGCTGCCGAGTTGCCACGGAAGGAGCAGACCAAGAGGCCTGGCTGGTTGCATCACTACGGTTCTCATTCTGCTGATGTAGGTGCAAATAAAGACCCCGAACATGCAGGAACTGTACATTCATCTAAAAGTGGAACATTCAAAACTAGAGATTGGGTGACTTTATTCATGATCAGTCATAATTCGTGTTGGAGAGAACAGGTTGTACACCTCAGGGAGGTAATTTTATTTCACATTCTGGCTTCTCTAATTAGTACTAGAAAGCATTTATTTTGGTTGTGCACCCTCTGTTTCCTGGACAGGCAACTTCTTGCTACAGTTCCATACTTTCTGACAACATGTGCATTTTCAGAATGCATAGAAAACCTGCTTGCCATGTTGTGGCACATAACTTTGACATCACTGAGAAAATAATCCCTTCTGTTTACATGCCCATGATAGAGCTTCACACTCCTGTGAAGTCAGTGCTCTCTAGCCAGCCGTTCTGATTCTTGAGCCTAGCTGTTTCTCATGAAGCCCCTGCCAAGCTTTGATCCAAGCAACTGTGCCAGTCCTATGCTCACTGCATCCACCAAGAAGCCCAGTTGGATCCTGACATGCTGTATTGAGCCTTGTACACCACACACCACACCTGATTGAAGAAGAACCACCTAAAATCCAACTTTAACCAGAAAAAAACAGTATTTCCATCCCTCTTGCACAGCCACAAGCTGTCTGCTGCTTTCCAGATGGAGATGCCTTCCTTTGCACAGATTACAATCCCTGCCTTGCAGCAGCAGCCTGCATGAGGTGTGCTCCTGAGGTTGTGTGAAGGTCCATGTTGCCTTTGCACCGTGTGTGCTAAAACCTGAGGAGCCACTGAGAACCATGTGGTGGATGGTCCGTGCCCATGTGATAGATCATCAGATCTTTTCCTGTTGCTCGTTTTTCTTTCTTTCCTTTCTCTTCCTTCTTATCTGCTGGCACACAACACCTGCTAGGAAATGTTGGCCTGGAGCCAGCAGGAAGAGGGAGCAGCTGAAAGTTGCTTGGCTGACTTTCTCTTTGGAGAGCTCTCGGCAAGTTTTGTACAGACAATGAACAAAGTGCTGTTTCTTGCTTTCAAAAGGCAAAGAAGAGTGGGTGGGATAGAAGGGCTCTGCAGTACAGATTTCCCCACAATCCCAACTTTATGGAAGGGTAACACAGATCAGCCTTGAGTTCTTTTAATATGGGACAGAAAGCCAAATTTCAGTCACCAAACAGCACGGCAGGTGCTAAGAGCCACCCAGACCGCCAGTGTCTCCTGTACTACAAACAAGTAAACTCTTTGATTTCAGGCTCTGGCTATTTTGCTCAGATACCCCTTGTTTACTAAGTGCTGAATGGCACTCAGCATTTACAGATGTAAAGCCCCTAACTGAGAAGGTCATTAAAATTGGCGGGAAGATTGGGTAAAATCTGAGAAAATCCACAGGGGAGCCCAGCTAATTAATTATGGTTTTGTAATGCACCTAAAAGAACAATGTCCAGAGTTCTGAGCTGTTTGAAGGGGCTGTTTAAAAGCAAATTAAAGCAGAATATCTACTGTAAATGTACAATTGAGCTGCATGCTAAGCACACAGGCAAACTTGTTTACTCTGCTCCTGAACCCTCTTGAGCAGGGTAGGTTTGAACATTTGAACACAAATGTCACTGTGTTAGTAGAGGCTGTGAGAGACAAAGCAGGCAAAGGAGGAGAAAAAACATACAGTGGGGGAAAAAGTAGTGAAATACTGCAGAAGGAATGAAAAACAAATAGAAGCAAAAAAGGAAAAAACAAAATAGTTGAGATAGAACTGAGTCCACTCATGACCCTCTACAAAATTTGTAGTTCTGTCAATGGAAAAGTATTTGTGAGGCATAATTGTTATGTTTTTGAAGAGAGGCTGCTGAGAAGCCACTGCTGGGCAGACTGGAGTTCCCATTCAGAGGTGGACTGGTGAAACCAGGGCAAGGGCTGGTGATCTGTGCCCCACAAGCAGCCCCTGCCATGCCAGATCTGCATCTGCCACCTGGGGACCATCTGCCTGAGTCCAGCGAGGGCTTAGCAATGACCCACCTAAGATTTGGGGAAAATGGCTACACTGTGGTGAGCAACAAACCATCAGAGGGTTTCCACCACTACACCCAGCCCTTATTCAGGCTGAACCGTCCCAAAGGAGGAAGCATCTGCCTCCCTTCTGCTCCCTCTTGTCTGCAGGGGCGTGTTTTTTCCAGACGCCAAAGACTTTGCTTTGATTCAAAAAACTGTATTTTGGAGTGGACCACAACCCCTGGGCTCCCCATGGCTGAAAGGTTGATTCCTGCAGTGAATGTGGCTTTTTCGTCTGAGAGCATAACCAGTTATATTTGGCAACTCCAGTTATTTCAGGAGCGAGAAAAATATAGCTCTTTCTGCTGATAATCTCATTGTAATTTGGCATAACCCACTCAAAACTCTCCCAAAGGTTATGGCACGTGGTGCAAGACAGGTGCAGCTGGCTCTTGGAAAGCGCACCTGTGTATGAATGTGTGGTACCTGCTCTTCCTAAACTGCTCAGTGGACAGGGAGCAGCGGCCCTGGGGGACTTCACAAGCTGTCAGAGGCTGGGTGTGCATTCCTGTGCAGGGCTCAGATGACACCAAGTGAAGAGAGAAACCATTATGTAACTTGGAAGAGTGTACTATACAACAACTTAAATGCATGCAAAAAAAAATAAGAAAGAAGTATCCCAGCCAACTGCTTCAGCGTGAAAGATGAGATTTGTAAGATTAGTGAGGTCTCCTATCTGCCAAATCTTGCTGAGCATTACACCATGCAATGGAGTTGGGTTAACCCTGTGTGTTATTATGACTCAGCTGAGGGGAGAGGTAGGGCAGGGCAAGGCAAACTTTACTATCAGCATCTCTTGGAAATTGAGCTGTATTTACAACACCAGGTCTGATAAATGTCTGTTGTCTTTGACTAACACCAAACATTGCAATACACATCTTACCAGTAAGAGACTGGACTGGCAGCTAAATGGTTTAATTAAGATCAAATTACCAGAGGGCTAGATCTGGTTCTCAAGATGTAACACAGAGATTATTAGCAAGAAATGAGTTTCAATATAAAAATAGGAGCTGCCACCAGGTACAACATGTAGCAGCTGGCAGAAGAAACACAGTGTTTGTAACACTGAGCTTTGCCAACTACAGCTTGTCACCAGGCTGGCATTGCTCTCTGCTTGCCCAGGGGACAGCCAGGGCAGGGCGAAGGACCAGAGAGGCAGAAAAGTGCTATGCCCAGCTCCCACCCACCTCCCAAGGTGCTTTTCCCCCTGTCCTCGTGTCGAAGGGGCCAGCCTTGGAAAAGGGTGACCCTTGTGCCCCTGCCCTGAGAGGTCAGACCAGCCCGGTCTCCAAATGGGAGCTGGCATGGCGAGAAGGAAAGTCACTTCATTCCTCGCAGTAAAAGGGGCAGTCGAGTAAATTGATTCCATGCTGCACGTCCCCTATCAGGAGAGAGGCTAGCAGAGATAACTTCTGGTTTAGGTAACTGTAGGAGTGTCTCTAGGCTTGCTAGGAGTGACTTTTGTGCATCAACAGCAGCAGATACGAGTTGCAAGCACAGGAATGAGCAGAGCCCACTGCCTTGGAGCTTTGCATCATTTTTACATCTTTTTCTGTGAAGGTGTGAGCCACGTTGCTAAAATCCCATCCCCTTTTTGGACACGCTGAAAGGTCAAGTGGCCTTCCTCTCAGACAGCAGGACTTCTGGCATCCCTCTCTCACTTGGCAACCCATATCCTTCAGTTTTATTTATTTTTGCTATGTGTTTCTGTCGAATGTGAATAAATTTGACCAATGGATAGAGGAGTTATGAGGGAGAGTCAGACAGAGAGGGAGGCATAACTATGGGGTTTGTTTGAACTTCATTTTCACAAGGAACCAGACTAAGATCCACCCACTAATGAAATACACCCTGCTCCTACTTACCTGGTGACACACTGGAGTGTCTCTTAGCTTCCTGGTGCATTAAGCTTCATATAATAAAAATAAAACTGTGATCTGGTGTCACGTCTGCAGCTCCTTCTCTGAGATCACTGCACATAAAGCATTTCAAAAGTGGAATTTAAACTTAGGGTCCCAGACCCAAGGACTCAAACTCTGCCTAGTTGTACCCACAAGTAAGCATCCCTGCAGCTCCAACCAAAGCCAACGGGAGCTGCAGTAGATTAGGCACGTTGGGTTATGGCAGCATATTTTAATGAACTGTTGGTTCTTTTGAGACTTGAACTTCTTCCTCATAGCTCAGTGCTCAGGAGAGAGAGAAGAAAGAGAAGTGTGTTGGTCTAATGCTGAAACAACTAATTTATGTACTTACACTGTGACTTAAGAAAGTTCTCCTCAAAGTGAGTTTATTAAGTGGAGTCAGGATGTCTGACAGCTAGCAGAGCCTCTGCAAATAAGACAAGGCTGTTGGTAGTAAAAAGTAGGAATCCAGTTAAAAAATAGCTCCTCCAGTTACAAGACTATTTGAAATATTGTACTCTGGAAATGTTTGTATTTTAAGCTGTTTTAGTGTACAGTATAAGTCATTGACTTGTTGGGGTTTTTCTTGGTTTTGTTGCTAAACCTATGAGGGGAAATGTTTTTCTCCACTCGCTGGACAGCAGCCATGAATTAGTAATGACCGGCCATGTTTCAAAAGTACGTGTGTATTTAATCTGCATTGAAAGTCATGTTTATCTTTTTTCTGGAAGCTGAAGGAAGTTTTAACACTGGTGCTGCTAGTGAAGTGCAAACTGCTGTGGCAGGAGAGCAGGATCTGCCACATGTGGATGCTCTGCATCCCAGCACGGGATATCAGCTCAGCCCACACAACTGACAGGCAGTTTTGTTCTGCATCAGCCTTCATGACCTTGGCTCACCACCCAAACTCATCCTGCTTAGGTAGGTTCCCCATTTCAGCATGATCCAGCTGTATCCCTTGTTTCTCCATGTTTTCAAGATGAAGCATCTCCACACCAATGGGCTAACGCTGAGCTCTCGTGCAGGCAGTGAGGAGCTCTCAACTGCTGGAGGAGAGCACTAACATTTTGAGCAAGAAGCCTGTGCTACAGTGCTTCCTGAACAACATCCTAGACCAATGTGTTGTCTGAGAATAAAGGTTCTTATTTCCATGATTTCTTTATTAATTTATTGTAGCTAAGTCTGCAGTGGTTATGTTGGATCCCCTCTGGAGGCAATTTCCTCTGTTCAGGGGAAACTGAAGCAGAGAAGGAGGAGGATCATATAGAGATTAAAGGGCTAAATTGACATTTGAGAGACCTTGGTTTAATTCCTTCCACAGACTTCCTTGGACAAACTGCAAAGTCTCCCACTTCCACCATTTCCAGTACAAATGTGGAAATTTCATCAAATTTGCCTTCTGGGGCAATGAGCAAAATATGAAAAAAGCTAAGGTAATGGGTCTACAAAAGTACCTCTCAGAGATATCCAGATGGATGTGCACAAAGAGCTTAAGTTTGTGATCTTCATGTGCTTTACACAAATGTAGGTTGGGAGATGCTCTGCTGATGCAGAAGGAGAATGAGAGAGAAGTGGGTTCCTGTGATTCTCAGTGGTAAGGCCCTGCAATGAGGTTTCCTGATTCTCAGTAACCTACTTGAAGCAGCAGACTATTTTTCCTAATTCCCCTCTGTTCAATTACTCCGGCCACTTTTCCTAGTGACCAGGCAGGCAGAAATATTTAACTCAGCCCATCCACTGTTATTTCTTCTGTTTTAATCCTGCCGTCAATACTTTGGGGTCTCTGGGGAGGATGGCAATAGCAGTGGCATCTTCACAGCTACTCTACAGGTTTCATCTGTACGAAATCTGTACAAAATAGTACATCTGTACTATTCATAATGAATGACTAATTAAAAAAAAGAGCAAAAACCTTCAAAAATCTTTTGGGCTTTAAAAGTATAAGGAAATGATCACTTTTTTTGGCTACATAAGCTTCACAGTACTTCTCTACTTGGGTGGAACAGGATAATCCCCAAAAGCCACACCCAAGTAATTCCAGTATTTCTGCTAATGTGTGTACATTTTCCTTTTGTAACCTGAACTAGCATGTTCCCAGCCAGCTCAGGTATTTCTGCATGGCACTTCATGGAATAAACACATCCCATGTACCCCTAGGCCAATGTCCTGTCTTATGACAGTCATTTACACCAATTGAAAACATCTCCTTTTCCTTCCACCTCAGTTTTGCTCAAGTCCTGTTGGAGTTGATACTCTGGATAATGGATGGATAAAGCAAAGGATAAAGGGACTGCGTAAGAAGAGAGGTTTAAAAGAAGCTTCCAAGATCCCATGGAAATATATGAAAAGTAAGATATAGGACCATATAGATGGACTGAAGAGGGATTAGCATTCTTGAAGGAGTCCTTGAAGTTGATCTGTCGTGAAAGTGATCCAGAGAAACCTTGAGTTATAAAATGAGGAAAAGCGAGGAAGTTTGAAATGTCCAAGGATGCAACCTCTAGTCATGTTACCAAAAGAAACATTTAAAAGGAAAACAAAGTGAATTTCAGAGCAGCTTGCAATTTCCAACTAGTCTAATGGATTTGGATTGATTTGTTCAACTGGAAGTGCAGTATTGAGGAAATCATGCTCTTGTCCTATGATTTTGTGAAAACTAACAAGCACCAGAGATGTGGGCAGGATTATATTGAGTCATACATGGCTCTATCATATTTGAGAGAATCCTGAACCTGGTAAGCTGTTTAGCCATAAGTCTTTCTTTTCCCTAAAGTGGCTCAACTGACTTCATCTGCCATCTCTTGGAGGAGCCTTTGCGGTCTCCTACCGGGATCAGAAGGGGAAAGTGAGTCCATTACTTTCTTGGGATGCTACATCATGCATATTTCAGTGACAGTTAAGACTGAACTAGTGTGATCTTCTTCACTCTTCTTGCTTGGAAGACCACAGCCCTCAGAGAACCAGAGGGACAGTCCTGATAACAACAGAGGGTTTTGAGACCCTTGTGACCTTCAGCAGCTCTGATGCCAGAGCAAAGCCCTGTCCTTCCTGAGAATTATAGCAATTGAAACTTCCCAGTACTGCCTGGTGGACATACTGATTCAGGCTGGCCCTTCAGGGTCAGTGGATTTTGGGTTGAGATGTTGCCGTTTCACAGAGGTATGCACACAGACACTGACTCGGTGGAGCCAGGTATCACATACCCACCTGGAGAGCTGCATTTCTCTTTCCATGTTGTTCGAACTCCCGAGTGCCTGCTTGGTCTGGGTGAGCAGAGCATGGTGTAAAGTGGCCCCCAGCCCATGCCATGCCATCAGGCCTTTCTGAGCAACCAAACACGGCCCCTGGGGGTGTTTGCGGACAGCCTGGCACCAGTCTTGAGCTCTGGGAGCTTCATGTGGAGATGTGCTGTGGTCTGTCTGAGGAGAAATCACCTTCAGATAGTGTTAAGCGAATGCTGGCTTGCGCCATGAAAAGCACCACAAATATTTTATTACAGCCTGGTAAAAAGGACAAGTTTTTGCTTGTGCAGAAGCTGGGATTTTACTGAGCTGAAAAGTGAACTGCACCTCAGACCAGGACAGTGTTTCACGGTTCCCACAAGTTGCTGTTACACTGCATGTACCTCTGTAAGCTGCACAATCCAGATGTTTTTTACGTCCTTTGTCTTTCCATTTCTAAGCTTTCTGTTTTGTGCTCTAAAGGGGAGGCAAGCATTTAAATTGAAAAATATGTTCTTTTAAAAAGGTTTTGGCTTCCTGTTTGGATTGATTAGTACATAGATTTCTTCGGGGCACTGAATGACAAAACAGAGGTGCTTGTCTGTGCTGCCAAAGGCCCAGTTCATCTGTGATAGAACTCCAGGGGAAAATAACCCAAACCAACCAGCAGTCAAACAATGGACTTGTAACATGGCTGGATTTGACTCAGGCCTTCAGTGTTCAGTGTTAGTCTCTCAGAAAGCTAACATTGATTCAGAGTATCTATTGCAGAGCCAAAAGCTAAACCACATGGTGGGGAGGGCAAAGGGAGAGGTGGAGGCGATTTGCAAATGGAAGACTGTGTGCATTATTCAGGCTTTAACATTGCTTGCATTCATGGAGTAATGCCCTTCAGTTTAGGAAAGCATCACAAGAACAGCTCCTGTTTGGCAGGATGAATGAAAGGCATCTCACAGAATCTGTGTGTGAGACCATTAGCCTGATGTCTGAGGCCCTGCAAAAGCTCCACTGATAAACCACACCTCTTGAAGGAGACTGGTATCTTAACATCACTGACACAGGCAAAGCCCTCAGATTTGGGCCAATAGGACCTTGTCTACTGTCTGGTCTCCTTGCCAACATATTCCACCCTTGTTACCCAGGGGACACAAATACAGGGAACATCTTGGGAAAAAAAAAGAAAAGAAAAGATAATAAAAAGAATGATTTTGTCTCATCATTTAAAAGGTAATTTCATGAGTCTGGGTGTGGGTTTTGGAATCAGTGCACTGGCAGAAACAGAATCCCAGTCATTACATTGCAGTTCTCATGAGTAGCTCTTTGTTTCTACGATGGAGGGCTGTACTGTGGACCCTCACTTTCCAGGTGGGTATGTACTAAGGTATGGAGGAGAAAGGTGACTCAGTCAAGGCTCTGGAGCAGTCCAAGAGGAGGGACAAGGTCAGAACCAGATCTCTACATTCACAGCCTTACCGATGGACAACAGGGGCTCTCAAGGTTGTTATATGCATCTGCAGATGGAACAAAATTATTCAACAATGTGTTAAAGATTTCTCTGACCATCTGTTACCCTGTCGAACCAAACTTCTGCACTGTTCTGAAGAAAAATCATGGCAGGTCTTCAGCATCATGAAACCCTGAATAGTCACAGGCTGTGAGTAGTCTGTTAGTTATCATCAAACTGACTGATATTGATTCACTGGTGAAGTAGTCATTTTCAGACAAAATGTTTTAGCTACCAGTTTCAAATCTTCTAAACATTTAAATATAGAAACTGTTCACAATCTTGTATTTTATTGCTTTGTGGAGTTACTTGTGTGTCTAAAAGTCTCTTCCTGAAACATTTTGGATCGGTAACCCTTTGAAACACAGACTTGCCAAGTCCATCTTCAGATAAACCTCATCACTCTTAGAGCAGTTGTGTGGGTGTATTTGGAAGCAGTCCAAAGTAAATCCCAAATGAATTGCATAATTCTAGTGTAAAACAAAATATATGGGGTGGGAAGAGTTTGTGACATTTGAGTAAAAGAGAGAAAGGGGAAGAGTGAATGAGAGAAAGCATGTTAAGCATATATACAATGTGATTCTACGTTAAGTGAGAGGCTAAACAAAATGCTGTGTATATGAAAAAGAAAACCGTTTCTTTAATTGCAAAATAGGCTTGAAAAATCAGACTTCCTCACCCTTACAGGATAATTGGTTGTTGTAGGTGGGAGGGGATGTCAGGAGATCTCTAGTTCAACCTTCTGATCAAAGCACAGCCAGATATAAATTACTTTTTCCTACTCTCCCCTTCTTGCATCTTTATAACTAATGTCCTTGAATGACACTTTCCTTAGGGACTTGTCCTTTTCAAAACCAAGATGAAGCAAAATATGAAACTATTGTTTTGGCTGACACTGTTCAAAAAATGTGTAACTCCTACCCATTTGGAGTATCACCAGTGTAATCCCAGTGAGGTGCTCTCATGGGACACCTGTTGGAGAACGCTGGTCTGAGAGGTCTCCTACTTTTGTGGTGGCTTGGCCCTCAGGGGCTCCTCCTTGAATGAGCCAGACAAGCTGAGAACAGGAGACCAAGTGACACTTGACACTTTTCTTCCTCACCCATCCTGATAAGAGAGATCACAGTTTGGAATCAAAATACCGGGAAAGTTCGTGTCTCCCCCCTGCCTGATTGCCTCGAATGTTCCTGCAGCTTAAATACACATCAACACAATTTGAGAAACCCAAGATAGGGAGGAAAGCATGTAGGTTCCAGCTGGGCTAAGGGACTTTAACAGATGTATGGTACAAATTATTTCTTAGCACCCTTGCTGTGATTGCTATTTCTGTCCAAGATTTCTAGGCCGGTATGAAGGGATAATTATTCACATAACCATGAGGATTCTGGGCTGAATACGCCAGGACTGTAGTGCCTCTGTGTCCCAAACACATGCCAGTTTGATGATCTAAGCAGTGGCTGGGTTAGTCAAACTACAACTTTGAAAATATTCACACACACCCTCGTGTTCCCAAAGATTTTTTTCAGTAAGTGCTTGGATAGTATTTTTAAGTCCTTAAAAAGATGTGATATTCTGAAAATTGGGTGAATACAGCAGAAAAATCTCTGAGATTATGCACCAGGCATGAGACTATGTCAAACTTCTGATCACATAGGAAAGCTTCTAAGGTCCACGAAGTATTTGACCATAAACTACAAACACAGAAGAGCAATGTGTGAGGCATTAACACACTTTGTAAGAGGAGGTTTTTCAGCTAGGATAGGAGTACTAAAACAAACATTTAGGAAAAGCTTACATTATAAAAATGACTGGCACTGGAAAGACTGCCTTACATCAGAAAGGGCCAGGATTTTAGAGTTATTTTGTAGCTTCTGTTGCTACTACAGTCCTACATGACTTTTAGTAAGTCCATGAAAGGTACCTAGTTCCCATTAGTTTCAATGTAAATTAGTTACCCAAGAAACACCTATCTTCACCTTTTAGGTGCCAAATATCTTTAACAGCCTAGAACTTAAAAAGTAGGCTAGACAGGCTGTGAACTGAATTGTGGGTATCCAGCTGTTTTTCTACTACCATACCAAATACACCAGTCTGCATTCTGCAGAAAATTGAAGCCTGAAAAAACAACAACTAAAAAAACCCCAAACAATGGAAACCAGAGATAATGAAATATCATCAGCTGTTGGAAAACATTATATTTAAATTTGCAAAATTAGGTAGTTAGTAAAGAAAACTTCTTAGTTCAGGAGTCCTGCTAGGAAATAAGTAGAGTTTTCCACCCTGGAAAACACAAACTGTTCATCAACATGTTATCAAAAAGTCAACAGGAGATAATGGTATTGATGCAAATTCATGTCAGTCAATTAGTTATTGTTCCTGCCCTAAATAGAATGATTATTTTCATATTATGCTTGTTGTTAGATAATAACTGTGGTGACAGATGTCTAGAAATAAGGCAGTGCTCAGGTGGTTTCCAGGCAGAGCAATTCAGAGCTGTCAGTAGAGAATTTCTTATGGACTAAAGGTACTAAATGCAACAGTTAATTCACACTATTCTACACTGTACTGTTCCAGTGGTTTTGGGGGTTTTCCTTAGTGTTGTTGTTGCAAAAAATTAATGTTCTCTGATGCTTTTTTGAGAACAATAACAGGAAGTACCTTGTTTCCTTCACAGAAATTACTCTTAATTACCTATAACATAGTAGGGTTCCTGTCCCGCTTTGATTAGAGTCTCTACAAGCCCCAAGCCATCCAGGTTGGCCACTCGAACATGAGCATGGCTTCTTTACACACAGTCAAGCAGGGTGGCACCTCCACCACCCAACTTTTGACACTTAACACCCAGCACTGAGTGTCCTTAGTGCCACTGCCTTCTTTGGGTGGACCCAGTGGAGACCAAATCCATCCTTACACAGACAAATCATTTGACTTCTCTGTGCCCCACCTTAACAGTAAAATGGAACAGTAATAAAATTGAAGTGCTTTTTTTTTTTTTGCGTATATTGGACGTTTACTCCTATGTGCAATATTGCTTAACAGGGCAGGAGCCTTTTTTTCCTATGTTCCTCATAGGAGCAGAGGGAACTTAATATCACTCATCTTTCAGCAGGATATTTCTCTTCCTCATCAGGGCTCATATTTACAAATTTTCATATAATTTGATTGAGAAATTAACATTTTATGGGTCAAAACTTCCAAGCCACAGCACTCAACTTGGGACAGATCATCAGTGCTTAATTCTCTTTATAATGATTCTGCAGTTATCCAGGGGAGGATTACGCTACCCTTTAATAAAAGCTGTGAAGTCATTCCCCCAAGTCTGACCACATTCTTTTTCTGTAAAAGGAAATGGAAGGAGCGTGAGAATTTGAATGTGAAAAGACCAACAGATTTACATTTCTAGGCTTCTACTTCAGGTTCCTCCTTTGATGTTGACTTCTCTTCTGAAAGCTGAAAGGACTGGTTTGTCTTTAGTCTCTGGTACAGTTTTGCTTAAATTAGAGATGATTTATTTGAGGGATTTTGATGTGGCTTGTTTCCTATGGCCAGAACTGAATCTTCCAAATTCATCTTCTTTAGATATTTGACTCAAATCAAAGGCCTTTCTGTTTTAAAAGGAGAAATTACAGAAATGGAAGAGGGTTAAAGTTTTACATAGTGCTCCCAACATCATTATCTTCCTTCCCTACTCTCTATCCCTTTACAAAATGGTGTTTGCTTCTCCTTCTCCTGACAAAACTGTTCCTCATTCCTGTCACACATTCCTTAATTTCATGTAAATACCAGGAAAAATACTGCAGACCTCGCTCAGGCAAACCTCCCATTGAAACCAATGGAAATGTTACCTGAGTAAGGTTGTGAGTTTTTGGTCCTCCACTAGTGACTCAAAGAACAGGAAAAAAGTCACCAAGAATCAAAACACCCTGTGTTCTGACTTATTAAAGAGAGGACAGGAGGTGCAGGAAGGTTTAGGTAGGGTTTGGGGGTATTATTTTTAGAAGAAAACTCTAAGTTTGGTGTTGCTGCCAGCATGAGCACATGAAGTTTCAATTTGTGGTTTCTCTTTATGCAGTACATTTTGAAATTGGAATTTAAAACAAAATATACATCTCCCTGTCTGACTGTGTATATAACAATTTGTCATTTCTTGGCGGGAATTTGAAACTATTTTGGTGTTCAGAAATAATCTTCTGTCCCTCTCCTTCACCTCCCTCCCCCCATCCCACTAACAAATTACTCTTTAATCAACATCTAAAGATTTTTAGAACTTTCCAAACTCTTGAAGTAAGGAAAATAGTGACAGGAAATTAATAATTATTAAGGAATGGGGCTATATTTTCATTTCCTGGCCCCCTTGGAGTTAAACGTTGACTTAGAGCCATTTGTCAAAAAGTTGAACAGAACAGTTACCTGCAGATTTGTGTTAATGAACTCCATTCAAGAACAATGCTCTCTGAAAAAATACAGATCATTAGGAGAATAACAAATCCTCCTAAAGCCAGAGCACTTGTGCTTTATACCAGTGTTTGAATAGGAATAAAATCCCTCCGAAGGGAGAGGTCTGGCAGTGGAGTTGGTGTGTTGTCCTTCAAAAGCACAGGTTTTGTCATCCAGGACATCAACGTGGAGTCCTTTGGCCACCCATAGGCTGCAGCACGTGCTGTGCCCCAGGCGTGGCAGGGCCATCAAGTGTCTGCCCTGGCTTACCTAGTGATGGCACTGTGACCCCTAACAGTGGCTCTGTGCCCCCTAACCAAGGTGCTGTGGCCCCTTCAAGCTCCTCAAGCTGACCACCATCATTTTCCAAACCAGCTTCTCCCCTCAGCTTACAGCAGCAGCAGTCTCTGAGCTCGGGCCAGGGTAAAGGTGGACACAACCTACTGGACCACTGCCTCTCCTCTCCATCCCTCTCCATGTCATAACCACCAAAGAGCCTGAGCTAAATCATCCTTCTGCTCCACCTTTGAAGTCAGGCTTCTTCCCTGAGCTTGACCCTGATACATTCTGCTGAACCCAGGTGTCTGAGAATGTACAAAAGGCAGTTCTGGGTCAGGTCAATGACCTTCCTTACACACTATGCTACTAATGGCTAAAAATGGATGCCTAGGGAAACATGAAAAAACCAAATAAAAATATCATTGTGTCTCCCTGCAAATTCCTCAAGCTCTAGGACTTGGTGGCTTATGGATTTCCCAAGCCACTGGCTGCTGCTCCTGCAGTTAATACTTGGTTGTTTTTACCTCTACCATCTGTTTGGTCTGGTCACTTTTTGATGCTTTGTAGGCTTTTAGTTTCCCCAGCATCCTGTGGTATAGAGATCCACAGCTTAACTCTGTGTTGTATGAGGAAATACCTCTTCCTCTTGGTTTCAAACCTGCCACCTATTAGTTTCATGGTTGACTTCCATAAATCTTGTACTAGAAAATAGAGTAAGCTGTCACTTCCTAATTGCTTTCTCCACATCTCTCTCGACTTTATATCTCAGAAGCGATTATTCCACCTTCTCATGGCTGCCATGCCGTATCTTGAAAGCTTCTTTATACCTTTTCTACATCTGCATTAGACAATAAAAAGCCTTTAGGTAGCTGTAATTAACTTTTTTTTATTAGACTTAGCTCTATAGCTAGAAATACTGAACTATATTTTGGAAAACAACACTTCTTCCTTGCTTTTTTATTTTAGATCTGGAGAGGGTTTATGCACTCAATAGTATAGGGGGTTAGGGGTTTTTTATTATACTACCTGGACTAATAAGAGATCTCCATTTTCTTGTTTGTCTGCATCTACTTGCAACTGCAGTAGAAGTTTTACCACACATTTTTTAAGGTGGAGAGTCTGGAACAGTGTATACTACTCAAGATGTATTCATACCTTAGATTTACAAAGCAGCACAAGAACTTTATCTTTTTTGGTCTCTACTCCTGTCAAAGTAGCTCTTAAATTCAAACAAAGGAAATTTTTTTGGCTACTACAGAACATGAAGTTGCTTTTTATAGAACTGCCTGCCATCCTTCCAAGGTCTCTTTCCTTAAGGGTAATAGCTAAGAGCATTTCTGAAGAGCATGTCATTATGCATGTTAATTGAGGGGGCTTTTTTCTCTTAGGTGCATTACCTCTGATTTATCAACGCTGAATTCCATCTGGCATTTTTTCATCACTACTGTGAAGCTGATTTATTGCCTCTGCATATCTTCATAGTGAACTTTCATTTTTACCCTGAGCAGTCCTGTCTAGGCTGGTGAGCAAGCTTTGCACTTTCACTAAACATGGAGTTCTTTTATATACATATATATATATATATATATACACACACATGTATATGTTGCACCTCTCAGGCATGAGGTTACTGGAAAGCCCCTTGGCAAACATTCAGGAACTGACCACTATTTCCTACTCATTGTTTCCTCTCTTTTACCCAGGTATGTATATTAAGGTCCTGGTAATCTCACAGCAGACTCTCTAACTCTAGCAGGGTTTACTGAGGAACTCTGTTGATTGTATTTAAGAAATCCAGCTAGACTTTGTCAAGCAATTCTCCCTTGTCTACATGCTCACTGAATCCTTCCAAGAACACTAGTGTGTTTCCCTTCCTGTCACAGAAGTTGTTTGGATCATTCCCACATAAATTAATAAATTCTATTTTCTCATGTGTCATGATCTTATCCTTTATTATAAGCTCTACCAACTTGCTTGCCACCCACACTTGTGTGTTTCTGCTTGAAGAATTTTATTAAAAGGAAGATTTAAATGAGACATCATACTCCACAGCCAGAAGATACATTATTTCCAATTTACCTTTCTTTAGAACCCTTTGATGAACAATATGTGATGCTGACAATTTGTTTCTTCTGATATTTCTTACTTTGTCCTTGGAGTTGAGGCAGATAAAGTATGCATTAAGGCCTCATGGTGAATAAAAATGGAAAATAAAAACTCATTTCTCTTTTACAGTATTGCCTTTTCTCACTTGCACTTTCACAACTTCAGTGGTCTACTGTCCTGCAAAATCTCTGCAAGGTATTCATAATATAGTTAGGTAATTTATTATTGTTCCATCTTAATGCTTCTTTTTAAGGTGATTCCAAACTCATTTTAAGATTTGTCTTTTTGGATCTGTATATTTCATAGAATCATAGAATCACAGAATGGTTTCATTTGGAAGGAGCCTTAAAAATCATCCAGTTCCACCCCCATGCCACGGGCAGGGACACCTTCCACTAGACCAGGTTGCTTAAAGCCACATCCAACCTGGCCTTGAAAACTTCCAGGAACAGGGCAGCCAGAGCTTCTCTGAGCAACCTGTGCCAGGGCCTCCCCACCCTCACAGGGAACATATTTAATCTACTGAAGATTGTTCTCTCCTCTTTTCCTTGGTTTTACACAGATTCACCTTTTTCAGGAATTAGCCTTCTTTCTTCTAGCAGCCTCCTTTACTCTGTTGCTTAGCTCTACCATATTTTGTTTCTTTGGTCTCTATGTACCTCATTTTGATAGATAGTATGCATTTGATCTGAGCTGTCAGTAAGAAAGAATCCTCACAATTCCTTCATCTTCAAATAATCTTTTTTGCTAGCTGGTGTTTCATGCCTCAAATAAACTGGAACAAGCATGTCCCTCAACCAGTTGTCTCCCTGCCAGTGCAGCTTTTCTAATTCTTTTCTTAACTTGTCAGTCTATCTTTACATTTTTGTTGATCTTATTTTGTTTTCTTCAGTTACTCAGCTACCTGCAAGGACTTGTATTGCTGATGAATGTTATGTTGCTATTTAGCTCTGCTTCTGACAAGTCCTCTAAAATCCAGGTAAGGTCTCAGCAGGTTTGATAGAAATCTGTGCAGAGATGTCAATCACCAGGATCGCCCAGGTCCGCACGCTCCTGTTTGTGCCTCCAGAGAGGACCACAAGGCCACACCACCGTATAAATAAACAAAACATCTGAACCCATCCCTTTTCCAAATGCCGTGTAAAAAGAGATGTTCAGACAAGGGAAATATGGACCAAGGTTGTCACTGGAGCAAGAGTTAGCAGTATTTGGAGCTGAAGAAAGTAATTTCATTTGTCTCTGTTTTTCCTGAGTGCCACCACCTGTATTTCTCTGCTCAATGAGTGTTCAGCAGTATCTTAGAAAGTTGAACAATTTCAACAGGAGGGTTGACAGGCTGATGGTCACTTGATGCACAGATTATCTAGGCTTCACACCTTGATAACGAATAGGCATGTTGAAGGGCAGGTTCTCTGTCACTGCAAGTGAGGTCTTTGCTTTTGTGTTACTGTCAGTGCCCCAACGTGATGGGGAGACAGGGACTGGTCCTGCCATTCAGTCAGAAAGTTTATCCCCAGCCCTGAGAAAAGTGTAGCTGCACCTTACAGTGAAAAGTTTCAAATCTGACAAACCAGCATTTTCAAATGGAAAGAAAAAAAGTATCTATCAAAAGCACCCTGGGCCAGCAATCTGGTTATCAAGTGACTTAGGAAGGGACACATTTCTCAGGAGCTGTGAAGAAATGACATAATGTTTTTTATCCCAGTTTATTCTCAGTGTGAGTGAACCTTGTAGCATTAAAATAAGGCAACTCAGAGATTACTACTGGCATCTCAGGGGATAGTAAATCCCAGCCATGTGATGAAATTCACCCTGCAATGTTCACAAACACAGGTCAACAGGAGGCCAAATGGATTCATAGGGTTTGGCAAGTGAGATGGAAACTGAAGGTTACTGATGGGCTAACAGCATAATATCAAGAAATTACTCTTTTGAGTATCCATGGAAAGTGTACAGCAAACTCCTGGAAAACAAACTTTAATGTGAAGCAGCCATCTGTCCAAAGTCTGGATTTATATTTCAGCTGAGTTTTATTAAGTGCTTTAGGAGCACAAGTTCTGCTGTGAAAGTTTAGGTTCTTCAACAAGGTGTTGGCTCTGTTGAGTGAAGATATTCAGATCTGTTGGGTTGGATGAAGCAATAGGAGACATGAGATGTAAAATAATGGCCACTAGGAGATAATAAGTTTTAGAAAGGATTGGAAATACATATGTGAACATTTGTTTTTCAAATTCCTGGCTAAAATTGAATGTTTATTATACATTAGAACAGATGTTAATCAACCTACACATTTGTAAAACAAATTTTGTTTCACACAACTGGTAGAAATGGACTGTATATTTTATTATTCAATAAAGCCTTTCTAAAGCAATCATCTGTACCAGAAGCAGAGCATTATTTGTGTTAAGAACAAAGTGTATCAGAAATATTTTCTCAAAAGCAGGGATGGTCAAGTTAATTTAGGGATCTCCATTTTCCAGTACCAGTTCTGAGATTTTAGAAAAACTTGCAGAGCATTTGGAAGTGCCAAAAATTAATTCCTACTTTTTAAATATTTAATGAATGCCATTGCTTCATAATTTGAATCATGTGATATGTGTGGATTATCTCCATGTTATGAAAATAGAATTCCATATCTGTTTATGAATTAAGACATTTCTCCTCCATGATACCTCTTCAACATCAGAGGTGCTATCGAAAATCTTTAATTTATAATAAGCCTCTTTGGCAGAAAGAGTAATGTCACCTGACATTTCTACCTGAGAAAGGGTCAAATTTGCACTGGTTTGCAGGAAAAAAGCTTAAAAACCAGCATTAAGCACGCACTAGAAGTGTGCACATGTATTTTCAAATATCACTGGGAGAAAAGGAAGCACTCCTGAATGTTAGGGAGCAGACTGAAGATGTCTCCTTCAGTCCTCTGCAAAGGAGAGCTAGTGGTATGGCACCTGCACTCACACTGCCACACATTTCATTCCCTTTTTAATAGTCTTCTGTTTTGTACATCTCAGATTAGTTCTTTAGTTCTCATTAGTTTTTAATGCATCCACTTACTTTTCTTATGGATATGAAAAAAATGGCTAGCATATATTTTATACTTTGATACAAAAGACCTAAGAGCTACCCAGATGTCAACTTCTAAACACCTGATCTGGCAAGATGAGTTCATTCAGAAGTGATGTGGCAGCAATAATTTACAGGCTGAGGGAGTGGGAGAGAATCTTCACATCCAGTATAACCCAAATACTGCTCGGTGCTGTGTCAGTCCTGACTTTACAACATTGCTTCCGTCATAAACACGTCTGCCAATCCTCATTGGATCACTTTGTTTTAGTGCTCATTTAAAACTAATACAGCTCTGTAACATTTGAGAAAACACAGTGACAAAGCAAAAACCATAAAATTAAGCATAACTGAAGTGTTTGTTAAAACAAAACTGAAGCCAATCTGGCACACTTACGTTTTAGTCAGTTCTAGTGCTGGAACAGTTCCCTCCAGCAGAAAACAAAAAACAATAACAACAACAAAATCCAACCAACCAACTAAAAAAAAGTCTGAACCTCAGGAGGGAATATAATTCAGTCCAGATTAAGGGTACTTCCAACAGTACCAGAAGAAAACGTCCACATGAAGGAAGCTGTTTTAAGGAAAAAGGACTTCAAGGTTATTTCCACGGTTTCAGGGCTGTCACTTTCTATGATGACATGTTATTCCTGTCCAATATGGCTACTTTTTCCAATCTTCTATGCCTGAAGTCAAGCCTTCTCATAGGAGCCCGTGTTCCCAACACCTCCAGGCACCAGAACTGCCTTCATGTAGGAACCCAAATCCAGACTTTTAGGTGTCAGCATACCTGTGTGTAAATGAAGGCATATGTTTGTAATGCTGCTGGTTTCCTTGTTAGGAGGAAACTTATTGTTAATACCAGAGGGCCAAGCTGTATGAAGTGAATTTGTACAAGAATTCACCAAGACCACATCAGCTCTCTGACAGGAAGGACCTAAAGAAAGGAATTAGTAGGATCGGATGTGGTTCTTTCTGACAGACAGCCAAACCTACGAGGTCAAAACAAGAAGCCAGTGCAAAAATAGATTTATGCTTAAAATGAAATGTGCACAATTCCCCTTTTTATTGCTGTGCACTGGATTAAAGAACTATTGCATGGAAGTTTATATATCCAAAAGCCCTAGGCTCAAAAAGCCACCCATTTCACCATAACTTAGGCTGCATTCAACAGTGCTGCAGTGGCAGCATTTCTAGTGGTATTATCCCCACTTTCTTCCCCAAAGGGACCAGAATCTACATGAATTTGCCCAGGGATGTACATCCCAGGCTGCTTTGGAGCACCATGCAGCTATGTCATTGCAGGCAGTCACCCCAGTCAAGGTTCACTGCACATTTCCCTCTCTTTTTTCTCCATTCCCCACACTGCCCAGTTTTTAAGAACAGGGTGATATTCCTCAGCCTGAAAGGGGGTTGTTTCCATTGCCTAAGATGGACAGTCAGAAGGGCACAGGATCCCTTCTCCTGTGAGTACGAGGCTTTGCTCATGCAGACCACGTAACCACAGTGATAAGTACCTGCTTCCTGAGGCAGGGGAGCAAATGCATTGCAAGAGCAGTGTAAGGAACACACATTTCAAACTTCAGCCTGAAAATGCTGACCTGTGCTGAAAATAAGCTCAACAGATTGCACGGGGAGGTTCTTTGTTCTGTCACAGCATCTCATGGCCTTAACTATTCAGCTGGCAAATATTCAGCTGGTGAGTAAGCTTCTTGTTCCAATCTGTCCCTTATTGCCTGGATGGGAACACTGCCTTGGAGTGAAACCCCTTGTTCCAAGTGCCTTCTGTTTAGCCTCATCCTGTCTTTCCAGGTCAGACACCTCCAAAAGTAAATATCCTACAAATGGAAAATATTTATCCTTTAAGGTATTATCCTCTAGGTGGATCCTCTGAAGGATGATTCAGAAGAGTTACCAGCTCTGTGCCTAAGAACTGCTTTATCAAATTCAACAATTTTCAACACTTGCTTTGATTAGCATATTTTAGACATGCTTAGTGAGCTGTCAGCATCAAAGCATCATTCCTTGTTCAGTTCTGCCCACCACGATTGCTAGAAGGCACCAGAGAGAGGGACGGACCACTGTTCACCCCTCTTCAGGGGCAACTCACTGAACCAGAGGTTGATCCACATGAGGACAGGGAGCTGAACAAGGCGCCTCTAAGTGCACCCGTGTTATCCGAGAGGACAGCAGGTTTCTATCTACCCACAGAGGACTTTTCATCACTTTCCTTTTCACACCAGCTGTGGGAAGCAGCAAAGTGACTTGTTTACAACACATGAGTCAGCTTTTCCAGGTAAGCAGTTGTTGTGAGGACTTGTGAACTGTGTGGTGGCACTGGGAGCAGTTGCTGCCATCTTCACTCATGCCACCTGCCCATGCCTGGGGTGCACACTGCATGTCCCTGGAGCAGCCTGCAAAGCCTCCACTCTGCTCTTTCACTCCAAAAGGTCACCATTCCTTGCCTGTGAGGGCAATAAGAAGGCACAAATTGCTGCTGAAATGGGGCACACAGCAGCGGGGTACAGTCCTCCTGAGGTAACTGCTGAGGTGGTGTGGCTTTGGCAAGACATCAAAATGCACAGCTGGCTAATATAGACCTCTCTTTTCTCCAGAGCCACCTCAGAACCAGCTATTGATTCTTAAGGCAGTAATATTCATCTGGCATCTCATTCATTCCAAGTTAATTGCTTAAATGGGTGGAAAAGGAAATTTGTGAAACGAAATGTGCTGCTGCATCAGGCATAAAGGAAACTTCATCCCTATTAAGCTGAAAATGCCTCCCAAAGACAACACATAGGCTTTACTGTGCCGAGGCACTTAAGTTCAATTCTTCAGTGGGACCACTGTTTAAAGAAAGCATTACCAACTTGGTCACAGCAAGCTTCTGTGCTTCAACTTCCCAGTCGCTCAGTTTACTCTTCACTCAGTTTACTCTTCAGGATGGCTTCTCCTACAGATTAAAAATATGACCTTGGAAAGAATCACTAAATAAGTAAATACTTGAGTCTAGCAGGATTTTCTTCCTAGATCCAAACTCTGGCACGGGTTGAAGCCTTGCAACTGTATTCTATCTGCTAAGGAGACTTCTGTTGGTATTGAGTGGCATATTGTTTAGAGAAATAACACATTTTCGTTACGGAAGGAGAAAACATTCCAAATAAGCTGCTGGTCAAACACACATTTTTATGCATGTCAGCAGCTTGGGAAGAATGAGAAGGGAGCAGTTTCATTTTAAGTGATTTGCTGAAGAAAAGTTCCAATGTACATTACCACGAATTTCTCCTTCAGAGTGTTTCTCATTTTCAGGATGCAATTTTGTGCTTCCTTCTCACAGCAGTCTTTTTTCACAATCTATGTAGCTGTGCTCATTTTAGAATTGGCTGTTTCACCTCTCTAAAGAAAGCTACTTTAGTACCTGCATTAATTCCTTGCATCTGCCATTACTAACATTAAAAAAAAGCCTTTATGCAAAGGTAATACCACTGAAGCTATTTATTGAATTGTTGAAAGTAGTTGATGTCTTTTAAAGAAGCTCTTTTAATGTTTCTATTTATTATTGTTTTCCATTTATGACCTCCATTGTACTGGCTCACGGTTAGATAAGTCTAGAGAAGGTTTTTTCCCTGAATTAAGGCCTGAGGAAGGTCTGAGGGGTGTTTAAGGGATTGGCCCAGATACCATCTCAGGGTCTGCTGCCATTAGCTTTCCTGTGCCTGTGAGCAATTTTCTCCTGAAAAAAACCTAAAAAAACAACAAACCAGTCAAAGGAGACTTTAATCCTCTGTGGAGTGTTTTTTCTTCCTCAGCTCTGGTACTGCCATGTGACGAGCTGTTCTCTCCTTACACCTTAGCTACCAACAGCCTCAAAATGCCAATGGGACCAACGACTGCCAAAATAGAGACCTATTCCTGTGCTCTCATGGTCCTCAAGGCTCTCCAGCTCAGTTGCAGCAGGGTAAGCCAGGCATTGCCACTTCCTGTGGGTTCCCAATCCAGAGACCCTCTTCCCAGGTCTTGGTCCTGGGACCCGGTGTGGTCTGAGAGTGTATCACTTTGCTGGAGAACATCTCTTCCCACTGCAAGGACCTGTTCAGTTTAAGTTTTCCCCAAAGGAAACTAAAAAAGGCTATTTTTTTCTATTTTTTTCCCTCTGAGGAGAATGCCATATTGTTGTGTTTGTGGTTTTGTTTAAGGGGTGAGGTGCAAACAACTGTGCAATCAAAGTCTGCAGGTGACTTACTTGTAATGATGGTAGGTCTGATCTAATAAGGATGTTACTGAGTGGTCAGTTCAAAAGTTAAAATTACAGACAGTCAGAGGAAGGTGAGTTAGGAAAAAAAGAGGAGGAACGGCAAAGAACTAAAGGGAACTGTCAGAGATTGAAATGGAGCAAGGCAAATCTGGAAGAATGGCAGTGAGAAAAAAAGTCAGGAGTTTTTTGAAAGTGGTAGAACAAGTTTGGTGCATTTTGGTGCAAGTCTGTAGCTGTGAATTCACTGGCCTTCCTTCAGGCATCAGCAAAACAGGCAATTACTCTTTAAACTCAGTATTCTCTCATATCCTGCCTAAAGGAACATTTTAGCTGCTTTGTTGGTACTAAAGCATTTAGTTTTTCTGCTCTGGATGGAGATAACTGTGATGAGGTAGATGATGACAGCAATATTTGGTGCTCAAGCACCATTGCCTTGCTGGGTGACTGGCTTTACCAAGGCTGAGGAAAGAACAGTTTATTCTGGATCTTTGCACTTTGAGCCCATCCTTTTTCTAGCAGGCATAGATACTAACTGCAAATCGTTCCCTCCTTCTCCATGTCAGCAGCTCCCTTATGTCTGGAGAAACTCTCCCATGCAGTTCAGTGGATTTCCAACTTCTGTAAAGCTTCCAGGGTTTGGCCCCACAGAATTGCTGCTTTACTTTCCACACACCAAAACAAAGCTAAAACTTTCTGTAAGGGACTCTTGTAATGAGAACAAGGAGGCTGACAAAAAATAGACCATTAATGCTCACTACCACTCCTGTACCACATCTATTCATCCTTTTGGCGCTTGTTTTACACTTGTTAGTGCAGTGTATAGTTTAGAAGTAACTTCACTCTTGCTGTTTTTAAGGACACTTTTTAAACACAGGAAATTTCAGCAAAACGGGCACTCCCTATCCCATCGTCCCAAGTACTAGGCACGTACTTCTGTAGGACAATGAATTGCATCTGGGGGAGGTGGAAATGAGTTACAAGAGAGAGACACTTGTAAGGAAAGGCCCTAAGAAGAAAGACTTTAATGCTGAGCCTTTGAACATAAAAACCACTTTGTCTCTCAATCGAAACTGCTGCCCAGAGGACGTGTCATACAATCTGTACAGCACCAACATTTCTATCGATGTAGAAATTCAAGGCAGCCACTCTGTCTAGCCCATATCTATCAGTCCTGCTCTAGGGTAGACTGGCTGAGTGAAAAACAACCCTTACCTGTGACACAGTTCTATGCCACAGCAGTGTCAGGCTCTGCCCAGGACCATAAGCTTTAATGCAGCATTCCACAATCTCAGATGATTTTTAAGTGAAACTTATAAGATAGAAAGGCTGATGGATATTTACTCAGGAGTTTGTTCATGATTTGGCTGAGGATGTCTTTCCAGAAGTCTGTGACTGGTGCTCTGCACTCTTGTTCATCAATGCACAGAGTGTTGTGAATGGTTATCGAGTAACCTCCGTTTCAGAGGAAGGGTGTGCAAGTTCAACAAAACATTGGTGTCCAAAGGAGCCCGCGGTGAATGAGACCTCTAAAGAGCTATTAATCGAGCTAAAAAGAAAACCTTGTGAGAACACTTTAGCTTTCATAAGTTTTCTACCCTGGGGAGATGTGTAAAGAGGGAGCTGAAAGATAAAGAAACATACTCATATTTGCCTGTTTGTTTGCCTTGGTGTCAGTTATCTGGTACTTGATAAATGCAGAAATTGTATTCACTCAACTGCTAGGATGATGAAATTTTACTTTCTTCATCTGCTGTGGTTCTGGCAAGACATAAAGAATAACAAAGCTAAGTTATTAGGAAACTCATGGTTGAACCCTGGAATTTCAGAGCTGTGCTCAGGTTTAACTGACCTCTCTCAATAAGAAGAGTACTCAATGCCTTCATATTTTAGGCTTATGTCAGGTACCAAATTCCTGAATAAATGTGCAAACCTTTCCAAAGTCTTGAGTGTGCTCTATTGAGGCTTTCATCTGCCTTCCAGAGAGGTTAGAAATGGTACTAGAACAACTCATTTCTGAAATCCAGGATAAATCAGGAGTCTCACAAATCTCTCTAGTCCAGGTTTAATTCCTAAAATAAGGGAAGAGTACTGCAGAGAACTCAGCTACTCTGCTATTTTTTCTCCTAGGAGAAAAATAGCCATTCACATATCTGAACAAACTTGCCTTGCTTCATTTCCAACCTAAATGAACATTTTGCTCTCAGTTCAGCTTCAGTACACAACCCTGAAAATGAGAAAAGAGCCCAACTACACATTAGTAGGTTCCACAAATTCTGTACAATGTCTATAAAGAAGTCACTGAGCTATTTCAAAAAATGTGAAGTATTTGCAAGGTATCATGAAGTGAAATAAATTGTTCCTCTTACGGCCCATAAAAGAAGCCCTTTGAAATGTAGAAAGGATTCTAATTATTATCTTATCAGAAATAAAATAATAATTGATTTATATTCAATCTAAATTATTGTAATTTATTAGAATGATTGTTTCACTTGTAACCAAATAACTTGATTTGTATCATGTCATTTGCACTGAGTGCAAATTTCAGGCAAACAGAAAATCCTCTTTTGCAACTGGTTGCATGGTCTTTTGTATAAATATTCCACAAATGCTCATGGTTCTGCAAACCCAAAGCCATTTTCTCAGAAAATGTAAGGAACAAGTCTAAGAAAATTAGTAAAAGACTAATAGGTCTAATAAGAGACATCTAATTAATAGTAAGTCAAAAGTCACTTTTGGATTAGATCTCTGCAAAAACTTTTTCCTACATGCTACAGGAAGAATTGAGGTGGGCAAAATCACCTCTAAGACAGGCAAGAGACAATGGGCAGGAATCTGAATTTTGGGCAAATGTTCCCCCGGGGACACCTAGACAGCACATAAACTCTAATTCCCTCTAGTGGAGTTGAGTCTGGTGATTTTGCTCTTCAGCTGTAAAATTGAAGTATCTACTGTATTTCCCTTCCTCACCAGAACATTGTGAGACTGACTCAGAACAAAACATTCAGCGTCTGGCTCTGAGGAACTGGGGTGGTTGTGGAAGTGTCTGAGATGTTACTTTACTTTGCAGCATCAAGAATGGTATCCCCTTGATTGTCTGACAGCTACAGAGGTTGATTTCTATGCAACTGCTACGAAAAGAATTTGAGAATGTCAGATTTCTAGTTCTCATTCCCTTGTTTCCTTTCTCACAGTCTGATTTGTGCTATAGGCTGCGTTTTTGGGTTTACAGAATGAGATTAGCTATCACTAACTATGGATATCACTATTTATTCAGCTTGTCAAGATGGATTTTTTTATTGCCTATAAGGGAGTGCCTGCTATTTCCATTTTCCTGAGAAAAATGGGAGTTAAGACATATATCTGGAAGCAGCCTATAGTGATGACACATGAGATCACCAACCTCTGACCACACCAGAGATTTCAAAGATAATTTAGATACCTTAAACATTGGGGTGGGCTTGGTCACAATGTTCTACCAAGGTCATTTTAGGCTGGTTCAGGTAACTGAGTTTAGTGCTCCAGAATCTGAGTGCCACTGCTGCTTTGCTGCTTTATCTTCACCAATCAAGAGTGAATGCCAAGCACCTGAGGAGGGTTAGCAATTCAAGTTTAAGAAGACATTAGCTACAGAGTCCAAAATGTAGAACCTCTTACTGCATTTGTTCATCCATACACCTAATTTGGTTTTCATTTGCATCCACTTCAGCTGTGCTATGTAAGTGACAGAAAGACACAGACATCTTTCTGAGTGTGATTTCTGGGAATATACTCCTGAATTAACAGCTTGATCTTCAAAGGAGGATCTGGTAAAAGAAATAGAGGCTATTCGGAAAAATACCACTGTTAATAATGTCCCTGGAGATCATTAACACTCCAGAATGGCCACAGACCTCACAGTGACTGGAGAACATAGGAAATCTTGTGTTTTATCATGAAATGGTTTTTTAAATTCACTTTAAAATAATACTTTAAAAAAAGCCCTCCACTGAATTCCTGTACATTCAAAGGCAAAATGTAAATATTCCCCTAGAGAACAGTCTACTGGATGATTGCGGAAGAGGAGAAAATTAAATTCAGGTGAATATATAATAAAAAACAACTCCTTGCATGTAGCTACATTATTATAATTCATGGGGACATCTCTAACCTCTTGCTGCATTCATAGAGATGACAAAACTAATTTGTGGCAGTGGCATTAATGCTGAAATATCACACTTCAGCACAGCATTTTTTCATTCTCTGAACTTTCATTCTCTTCCTCGCTTTCCTGAAAGACTTTTCCACCTTACTTTACTGAAAGACTTTTCTACCTCTTCTATCTTAGCTTATAACCAGATATATTTTTGGGGGTTGTACAATTTTTTCCAGCTCTTATTTTTTGGTTTGTTATTTTGGTTGGGGTTTTTTTTTTGAAGGGAATGAACTTGTTATTAGAGAACGGTTAAAGATTCCCTTTAGCTGCTGGGACTGTTTCTGTATCAAAATCTCAGGACTGACTCCTCCAGTGGACACTGGTACTTTGATGCCTAATGACCTTCATGGTTGCACACCTGCACAGATCCTTTGGGAGCAGTGTAAGGATGGGCACCAGCAGGAAGAGTATGGCCCTATGTGAGATATCAATGCCAGCCAGGGTGGCCAGGATGCCCACTGAAGCAGTCCTCTACTCCTTATCTGTAGGGCACACATACATGGTCCTGAATGGGCTGAGACAGTCCTGTAACCAGAGGTTCCCAAAGGAAACCCAGCAGGAAAGCCTGGATGTTTGCATCCTCACCATTAAATACGCAGCCCTGATAGCAAAGTGGGCAAACTCCCTCCATCTCATGGATTAACACTGTATCATTACAACTCACAGAACCCAAGAGCCTGTTAGTATTTTCACAATTGTTTCTGATATCATTCTGGCTGGGTTTCCCCATTTTCATGCTCAGGAAGGAAATGGTTTCTTTGGGAGGGAATTCTGAGCTGCCATGATACGATATCTTCAACTCTTCTTTTCTTGTGCAAGAAGCAGGACAACCTGGCAATGTGTGAAGGGCAATTATTAATGAAATTATTATAAAAGCTTTTTTTTTTTTGGTCAGAACAAGTAGAATCAGAAGAAAACTTGTTAACTTTCCAACTTCATGGGAGGAGGCTGAAATACTTTCCCACTATGTAGGAGAGAAGTCAGTGAGGATGGAAAGACTTGAGTCGAAAAAAGGAACTTGAATCTGGACTTTCTTGTATCCCAGTGGTACCTGAACCACAAGCCAGACAGGCAAGGTCAGAAATCCTCTTTCTTGCTCATTTTCCAAAAGGAGAGACACTTCTTATGGTGCATCAAAAAACACCTCAAAACTAGTAAAAGTTTTGTAAATTTGGGCTGACATCACTCCTCAGAGGACTTCCTTCCTACTTAGTACCTTCTGCTGCCTCCACACACAGTAAGGTCTCCTCTCCCAGCAGGAACAGGCAGTGAGGGTGCAGAACCACCAATCTCACACCAGCTCTACATCAAATAAACAATGGGATTTCAAAGAATCGTGGAATCATAGAATGGTTTGTATTACAAGGGACCTTAAAGACCATCTATTTCCAACACCCCTGCCATGGGCAGGGACACCTTCCACTCGACCACGTTCTAAAAGCGTTTTTACTTTGTGTAGGAAATTATTTTAATTGGTGCCATTTCTAGTTAAGGGAATTTGCCCTCTGACTTTGTTAAAAATTAATAAGTTCATCTGCTATATAGTCTCAGAAATAAGGTTTGTGTTGTCCTGAATAAAGTATCTTCCTGGTCTTGGGTATAAGCCTAAAACAAATCAATTCTTTATCGTGTTTTATCTAAGTACCTCAGAATCCAGTGTAGTTGTTCCCTCATGTGAAGAGAGGTTGTAAGTGTATTTTGATTCCACTCTTAGGTGAACAACCACAGCACAGAGCAAAGAAGGGATTTGCCCAGGGCCATACAGGTACTCTGTGGAGGAGCAGGGACGTGAACCAGCTTTCCCACATTCCTTCTCTGGTTCAGTAAGAGAACAAGGCAATTTCAGTCAGTAGACCAGCCTGACCTGGTCTCACATTTCCCAGCTCAGCAGTCAGGTACAATAATTTCTGCAAGATTGTTTCACTTTACTAGCATTCCCATTTACCTGCTTTCCTGTGGGCATGCTCAGTGTTTCCCTCAGAAAATGTTGGCTGAGCAGCAAAAATAGGGATTTTGCCATTAGGCAAAGATCTCCAGGTTTAGAAGTAGCATTGTCAGACTGGCACTTGTGGCGGTAGAGTTATAGACAAGCAGCCTTTCCACAAATTCTTATTCACCAAATTGCTGGTACATATATAACTCCCTTTTTTAATCTAGGGTTTCTTCTTTAGAAATATGCAAGAGCTGCTCTGTCCTTTTCTAGGCTATAGGAACGATGAGTTTTTGCCATCTCCAAAATATCTCCACTGGGAAAATCCAGAAGCTTCTTACATCTTGTAACATTCTGGTGTAAGCAATACTCTAAATTGCAGTGATTATGCTTACATTAAAGTGCTACCAATTTCTACAGTGAAGCCCAGTGTTTCTCAAACTTAACAGAAAGAATAGAGGAAAAAACATTAGATGATTCATTAATTCTATATCTTCTCTGCATCAGTAAATTCTAAACAGTGCTCATGAGAGAAGAAAAAGGTTTTGAGGGATTCTAGGGACATTTCTCACAACTCTATGTGCAAAACACATCACTGTAAAACTAATTTGATTTATCTTCACAGCATGGCTAGTGGTAATTTCAGTATGAGGTTAACAGCTTTATGTCAGCAGAGATTGTGGGCATATATATGAGGGGGAAGACAGAACATCAGTAACATTGTACAACTCATTAATTATCTGAGAAAATAGTGCTGGTGAAAAAAAATATGTGTTACACTGTCCTGACATTCAATGCCCTTCTGTGTATGAGAACTTTTGCTATGGCTTCTTGATTCCAAGTATTTTTAGAATTCTTCCCGGTATTTTCCTTCTTAAATCTCGTATATATCATACTTCACAAACTTCCTCTGTACTTAGCCCCGCAGATACGGCAGAATTTTTAAGGGCACTTGTTTATGAAACACAACTGGTATCTATATCCCTTATAAGAAATTATACTCAGGAGAAAGATTTCTGAGGCAATCATGCAGGAATAGCAGAAATTAGATTGACTGCTGCTGGAAAAGCACAGCATTCCCTCAATAAAATACAACGATAGGTAGTGCTCATCCTACGAGTGAGAGGTTTTATATCAACGCATGTCTCTTCCTGTATTTCTCTCCGAATTATATTGGTTCAACACTCATGCCAATCACCAAAAGTGTCTCCCAAACGGGCACCGTGCGGCAGTGCCCGTGTGAGGTCTGCAGCTCCTCTGCCTGGCTCGGCCTCATCCAGAAGCCTGTGAATGCTGTCACCTCATCGATGCATCAAACACGTGGGGCCTCGCTGGTGTCTCTAACCACAGGCGACTCCACGTCTCTGTGCCTCTGAGAAATTATGTGCCAGAGAGCCGGGCTCCTTTGGAAACGGAGCTGTGACTTCCCAGGGAGAAGCATCCACGGAGAGTTAAGGAAGGTTTCTGGGCAAAAGCCAAGCTAATTCCTGCTCTGGTTTTCACCAAAATAAATGTGAAACTATGTGACAGAAGCAGAGAAGCACATCAGCACCTCAAACCCAATGTAACTGAGATCCTTCTGCATCTGCACACAGCAGCACCTTCCTTGTGGACATGGGCATGTGCTGCCTGGGATGTATTTGGCCCAGGGCTTACGGAGTTTGTCCTCAAAACCCCTCCAGACAAGCTCTCCTTGCAATTCCAAAAACGTAGTTCAGTAGCACAGCGCAGCTTGGCTGATGACGAGAGGACACAGAGCAACTTTGGAAACACAAACTGGCACGGGGAGAGAGTCTTTTTGGCTTCGAAAGGACAGCGCACACGTTCGGAGCCAGAATGTGTAAAGACTTTTGTTCACAAACAGAAATCCCTTGTGCTGACAGGCTCCGAACAAGGCTGGCACTCTTGTGAAGGCAATATGAAAGTTGCCTTGTACTGGGATTAGCCGAGTGAACAGTTCGAAGCAAATAATTGACTCAGAAAATTTAGAAGGATAGTGCTCTAATATTTAAAAAAAAAATCGACTGTGAAAGCTCTGTTGCTTCGACTTTGTTCTCTCTTTAAAACCAGCAAATCTTTCAGGAGAACAGGCTTCAGCCCAGGTGTGTCTCTTGGTCTGTTTGTTACAAATATTCACCCTTCAAGGTGTGATACTCAGTCTATATAGGGTGACCCATGTCTGTGGCTGTGGTCTATTTGCTTCTCTGGAGCAATGCACTGATCCTTGCAGCAGCTCTGGGAAGAGGAGGACTCTTTTCTTCCACTTTACCCAAGGCTACACGAAATGAATAGGGTCAGAACTCAGTACCAAGTCACACAGAGATTCTGCAGCCAAATTGGTATTGCTGTGTCACAGGAGCATCATGATGTCAGAGACACGTATTTTTTGGCACAATTGTTACACTCCTGATAGAGGGTTATTTACTAACAAGCAAGAAATTGGAGTGTCCATATGGACACTCTCTCCTGGCCTTATCTCTCCCATCTGAGGCAGAATCAGCTGCCCCTGGATGAGGTGCTGTTCCCAAAAACTACAGGTGGAGCATAAACAGGCCAGGCAACTCTCTTACATGCCTTCAAGGTTGCTGTGGAGAAAAGAGGCTGCAGTCAGATTGTGGTAAAATTTCTGTCTCTGATCAAAGTCCTATATTTTACAGGCCACTTTTAAAAAAAATTTCTTCTCAAATTAATTTCAGACCAGTTTCAAAAACAAATTACTCAAATGTCACTTTTCTCTGTGAACATTCATATGTTCCAGCTTCTCCAGAGCAAGTATTCTCCAAAAAGGTCACAGGCACAGACATAATAAAATCCCAAGATTATTTCCAACACTTTCCCCTCACTTCAGACAAATGTGAAGCTCAGTGAGCTGCACCACTCTTAATTTCACTGCAATGGTTTTGTTCCTATGTCCTGTTGTGTTAACTATCTGGAATGGAGCTAATTATTACTGGATAAGTTAATTTCTGTAATTTGACTAGCCCTCAGAACAGAGGAAGAGTGAGCCAAGTCTAAAAATTACCAGGTTAAAAATTATGAGATTAAAAAAAAAATAGTAATGAGATTTTTTTTTCTCTGCTAAAGCTGAGTCCTGTAGTCCTCAGTTTCAACCTTTCTGAAGTGATGAGAAACTTCTTGCTGTCTCAAATATCAGTGCCCTGTTTCCTTGCAGGGCTCATGCTGGGAAAGCCTCAGCATTTGCAAAAGCCCCAATGGAATGTGGGGACCTGGGAGGGCTTCCCTGGGCAAGTGAGAAGCAAAGCAGGGCTCAGAGGGGGACCTCAATGCCAAGGAAAGCAGAAGGTGCACGTGACCCACGTCCTTTTGAGAGCAGTTTGGGACTAACAACCTTGGTGGTGCCCCCTGCATGGCTCAAGCCCCGTGTGTGCTGCCATCGACTGTCTGGGCGTGAGGATTTAGGGGCCTTGGTGCTGCATTTCTTGCAGCCCAGTCACTACACTGTGGCTCCTAGAACCACAGACTCAGAATGGTTTGGGTCTTTAAAGATCATCTTGTTCCAACACCCCTGCCACGGACAGGGCCACCTTCCACTAGATCAGGTTTCTTAATGCCCCACCCAACCTGACCTTGAGCACTACCAGGGATGCGGCATCCACAGTTTTTCCAGGCAATCTGTTCCAGCGTCTCATCACCTCCACAGGAAAGAATTCCTTCCTGATATCTAACCTAAATTTCCCCACTTTCAACTTGTACCCATTACTCTTTGCCCTATCACTACAGTTCCTGATGCAGAGTCCCTCTCCACCTTCCCAGTCAGCCTCCTTCAGATACTGGAAAGTTACTGTGTGGTCTCCACACAACCTTCTCTTCTCCAGGCTCCACAGCCTCCACTTTCTCAGCCTGTCTTCACACCTCAGCCCCTCTCCCACCAGACTGACCATCGAGGAGCCACAGGATGAGCAAGTGGGAGCAGTTTTGTGAGAATTTGAAGACCAATGGAAAGCGTGTGAGATCTAAGCCTGAGCCCAGGTGGGAAACCTCCAGGTCTTTAAAAAAGGACACTTTTACCTGCCACACAGTGTGAAGCAGCATCTGTTCCCCACTCTCAGGCCTGCCTCCAAACATGCTTTTTTCTTCCTTTTCCACACTTATAACTTTTTTTGTCTTCTTCATTTCTTCACTCAGTCACTATCTCAGCTGCATGAGGGACTCTATGCAAAACCATCTCACAGTGAATGGGAAGGACCCTTCCACTGAATTTGTGGTTGGGACTCACAGGCACAAGCATTTTCCAGCAGCACTGAAAGGATTAATTGAAATGTTGAGCCAGAGCAGTAATTATTTTACCAAACAGTGAAACGCTATTCAGCCCTCACTTCTTTACTGATGCAATCAAGGCCAAACGGAGCCAAGATATAAAATTACTGCTGCAGTCCAGCAATCCTCTGCATTTTAAAAGCAATTAAAAGTGAGAGGTGCCCACGATTACTGTGTAAGAAAGAAGGTTTTCATTAAACAAATGGGTGTAGTGCTTGTTCTAAAGCCCTACTACTGCTTCCCAGCAAAACAAAACACACAGGACTGGACTCACTTCTGACTTTCCAGAATGAATCCATTCACTTGAGTAGAGTTACTTCAGATTTACTGAGTGAGATCAGAATCACACCTGCACAATGAAAGACGTTAGAGGTGCTTTTCTTTGCTTTGCATTTCTTTCCTGTAAGTGTATTTTTATCTCTTCCTATTTGCAGTTCAAACACAGGGAAAACAATAAAAGTCCCAAAGAAGAAACTCAACTGGGCTGGGGAGCAGGAAGTGAAAATATTCCCGTCTTCATGTTTTTTCTTGCCATAGGAATAAGTAGGGCTTGGTTCAATGCACAGTTCTGTCACAGCACGTTGTGTTTGCTTCTCCTTAGGCCAGTGAAGCTCCACTGACTGCTGTGAAACCACCTCTACAGTGAGCAAACAGAAACCGGCTGATTCTCAGAGGGGACAACCGTTATCTCCCTCCAGGTTTCACAGACTGGAACTGCTGAGTGATCTGCTCTCTCAGACCTGCACTTAGTGCTCCTCACCCTTATGCTAACAGTGAAGAGCCCTGCCTTTTTATCACTATGAATCTGCCTCCACAAACCAAGGGAGTCAAAGCACATTTCCCCCCCACCTGAATTTGCATGCTCTGATTTACCAACCACCTCCGTGCATTTTTGTTCTTTAATACGCCTGGAACTTGAAAAAAATTCAGACACCTTTGCTGAAATTTTCCATGTTACATTTCTGACCAAAGGTGAGTTTGGATTTTTTGAAAAGCCAGAGGAAAATTCCATTGGCTGCTTGTGAACTGAAATGAAGTGCCAAAACAAAGAAACATTTCCCCCCATTTGAGACAGCTTCTAGCCACATCTCATTAGGGAGAGAAACACCAACCATACAACATAAGGGAGCTGCACAGAGACCTTATGAAGGTCTCACCCAACATTCAACCAGCAATAAAGAGCTACACTTGGACTCACACAAGCACTGGCAGCTTGGAAACCATATGATGCAGCAGGTTTTCTTACGTATCCAACCTAAACCCTGCAGAGACCTGCAGCATCCTTCCATTCATCTAATGACAACTCGGCTGGACCTGAACATCAGCAGTAATGTGGTAAAATATAGGGCTTCTGTCTGGGTGGTGTCTGTTTTGTGGCTAGTTGGATACCTATTACCCCAAAAGACTGCCAGGTCCCTGCATTCCCCTCTGCCTAATACCCACCTTTTGTCACCAAAGCAAGCAATTTTCCTAACATTTTCCTTGTTCTAGCCTGAACTGCCAAAAATTACGCTCTGCCTCTGAACAGAAGACATGGCCAGTAATTTTCCACCTTTCATAGCCAACACAGAATTAGCTAGTCCCTTTCTGGAAGAACCAAACACTGGGGTAAAAGGTCTTTATAGATTTTCATAGAAGAGGAGTGAGGATTATTCCATCATTGAAGGGATCTTGAAAGTTTGGTCTTTTTTTGCTCTGAATGAAAATGAAGCTACAGACATCTCTTAGCTCTAATAGTGGAAATCTCTCCTGGATGCAGCTGCCTTCATAACTTTGCTTTGGAAAGCATAAGGCAGACCAACATTTCCTGCTATTTAATTTTAATTTTTATTTTTCTTTATTTCATTCCCTTTTCTCTTTCAATCTGCCCATTGTGATCCTAACACTAAGATGTTGGGTTTTTTTCATGCTTCATCTCTTTACTAGAGCCATCTGACTCACTGGGTACAGAGTAGAGTTGTTCAGCCCTCAGAAGGAGCTCTCTGGGGTAGGACTGGAACACGTTAGGGAAGTTTATTATGGCCCCTATCTTGGCTGACACACTGGGATTGAAGTAGGTGCCTCCAGAGCTAAAAGCCCAGGTTGTTGCAGGCTGGGGTTCAGAGCCAGGCTGCGGAGCTGGGAGCTGAAACAGCTCCGATCCTCTGCGGATTAGCACAGAGGGGGACTTGTGAGTGGTCCATGTGATATCTGTTCGGGAGGTAAACAGAGGATTTTAGTCTCCTGGGCTGTCAAACCAACTCCTTTGACAAGCTCTAAATTCACTTAAAACCATGTAATTTGAACATGCTGTGGGGTCCAAGTCTACTTCACCCTTGATACTGCGTAAATAGGCCCATTAAGATTCAGCCAAGTTTTGTGTGGTTTGTTCGTAAACAGTCACCGTGACGCCTACTTCGGAGAGATAAGCCCTCCTCTGCCAGAGCACAATAGGAGCTGCTCACAGGGTGAGAATCCATGGCTTTAAAATCATTAGAGGGGGAAAAAAGTGCGAAAAAAGAACTGTGCTCAAAAAACATTGTTAAATGCCAGCAACTTTGCCATCCCAGATAGAGACCTTGTACACTGAGTTATGATTTTGCCAGCACCTAAATCGTAAGGACAGTCTCAGAGGGCTGAGATAATCAGTCGATACTCAGACACAAAATTTTACATAGGACAGAATGTTGCACACAACTTCTCATCTAGGAGAGAAATACTTTCTTCTTCCTTAAGCTTAAGAAACTTAAACATCATGTAGATACCTCTAAGTGCCAGGATGTTGCAGGAAAATAAAATTGCATTTGGAAAAACATCACATTGCACTACATTTGATTTGAGCTTTTTGGGGTTTGGGTTATTTTTGTAAAGTCATTGCAGTATCAGTGCAGTTTCAGCTCTCAAATTGTTCTCATAGTTCTTCTCTGAATCAACATCAAATACCACTTTCCAATCATGCCAACCCAACCAGATGCAGTATTCCATAACACTGAATCTGAAACAGGATGATTTGGTAAATCTGTTCCAAACTTCAACAAGAAGCACAAGTTGAACACCCTCACCTATGTATTTCTGCAAAAAAAATCTACCTTCTTTATTGGAACCATACCAACTTCTTCAAACACAACAGCTATGATTATTTTAAAGATAGCAGAATTTTTAAGATTCTCCAGTGGCAGCTCTGGGTGGGAACCCAAATTATTGCCACAGGTAGGAAAAACCAGGTAAGGAAAGAGAAATGGGAAAGTAGCCCCCAGATGCTGATTGAAGCCACAGGGAACACATGGTTGCAAAGCACCAGCACCCAGGTGAGCTCTTATTTTCAAACATCTTAAAAGAGAGCATGGTTAAAAATGGAATTTGCTGCAAAATTGGACAGATAAGAATTCACTGTTGGTTATTCTTATTGTCTCCAATGTGACAGGGTAGGACACCAAGAGAACACGCACACAACTGGGCAGGTTGAGAGCACTCCTGAGGGTACTGAAGGCAGATAAACCGCAGAGCTCCAAGCCTGGGAGGGTCACAAACTGTGCTCTTCTGCACCTACAGCCCTTGGTTAGAGCAAAGTCCTGGCAGTTTGGGCATGGCTGTCTGAGAGCCCAGGCAGCCAAAGCAAGGTCTTCTTGCAGCAGACTTCTCCTCATCCAAAGAGAGCTGGCCAGGTTGTGTTATGGCTATCTGCTATCACTGGCAGTATTTGCCCTATCAGTTTTGTGCCTCACTCATCTGTATGGCCTGTAATGAGTTTGCAGTGGTGGGTTAACCCTCTTTTTAGCCTTCATGTTATCCTTCAAAGGGCTGTGCTTGCACTAGGCTGAGTGAAGAGTAGTTTGAATGTTGATACATCCCCAGCCTGAAGGCCAAGGAAAGTCTCCCACTGACTGCTGCAGGGCAAATCTCACATTATTTTTTCTAGATAAAAAACTATAATAACAACTGGGAAGCAGCCCTGAACCCCTCCTGGATCTGGATTCAGTCTCATTTCTTAGAATTCTTCAAGCCAAAACCCACTTTTCTGGTCCACCCTTTACTCCCTGTGCCTCTGTGGCTTTCCAAGGCCCTCATCACTTTTCTCCTTCAGGTGTTGTGAGTGCTCCTGCACACAAACTTCCTGGATCACTCCCCAGTGTTTTGGCTCAGCAGTACCCCTTTGCACTGTGAGCTAGATGAGATGAATGCCTTCATAACAGCTGGAAAGGAGGACACATCACCCTTCAAAGCCAGCAGCCATCTCAGCATCCAAGCTGCTGGTTGTTGAGGTGTGTCTTGGCTCCACTCAGGCACATTTGCAGGCCTTCCTTAGCCCTTTAGTGTTGCTTTAATGTTTTTCTATATATCTGATGTTCTGTCACTTGCTAAAACTTCCCCCTCTTCAATGTCTCAGATTTTCAGCCTTCCATGTGGAAAGGACTATTCCTCTTACACGGGGTGAGACTTCAGGGAAAGTGAATGAACAGAAGAGAGCACTTAGAGCCCAGACGTTGAAAGACTTCTTACACAAAACACAAAAGAGCTTTTCTTCTCATCAGTGTTTTCAAGAGACAAAAGAAAACACATTTTCTGAAGTGTTCCTTGGAGATACTTTGTTTTGAAGTGGTTAAAGAATTTCGAATGTGAGATAAGGGGGAGACACTGGCATGGAGCAAGGATAACAGCTTGTTCCTCCAAGGGCTGGGATTAAATTGCAGGGAATGCTGGCACCCAGCCCAAGCTCAGCTTCCCCGGCCCCAACACTTGTTTGAAAAGGTAGAACTTGAAACATGTGCTTTGCACTCTTTTCTTATCATCGCCCTCCCCGCTTCAACCATTGTTCATGTACTCTGGCACTCACAAAGCCTGCATCCAGGTTTTGCTCAAGACAGCGTCGATAAGCCAGATGATGAATGTGGAAAACTCCTCCCTGCGAGGCTTTGATTGGGGCTGCATCTGAAATTGCTGGCAAAGGACTCTTCTGTTGTTTTTTGTTGGTCTATGCCCAGCATCGGGGCAGTCCCATTTCGCAGAAGGTTTCACGATGTCAAGTGGAGATGCTCCACTTACAGGTGACTCATTATCAGGCTGACAGTACTTATTGCTGGATTATATCAGCTCTTGTTTTGACATGACAAAACTCAGGATCTGTTCCTTGTGCTGTTCCCACTCTCTCTCCTTACCTGCTTCTGCTCTCCT
Organism: Atrichornis clamosus; assembly: GCA_013400975.1. NCBI lineage: Eukaryota > Metazoa > Chordata > Aves > Passeriformes > Menuridae > Atrichornis > Atrichornis clamosus. Next base: position 38,792 of record WBMZ01001860.1, on the reverse strand, counting down.
TTTCAGCAGCAGAGGCTTGCAGACATTTGAAGCTTAATATTATTCAAGCCAGAAAATGTGCAAATCACTCACGAAGTCCTCCCTGCTCAGTTTGCAGGCATTGCTGACAGATATGAGATGTTTCACCTATCTAACCCTCAACACACATGTTCTCACAGCAGATGGGTGAGTGGGGATTTTCATGTGCTCAAAGGCAGCATGGAGTGGCAGATTGGTCAGGTCTGTGAATCAGAAAATACTGCGAGGCCCTTTTTGTGTGCTGACAGAGAATGTCAAGACCTGTGTTTGCCTACATCCATTTATCATGTCTTGCTATGTTCAAAAATGTTGTTGTTCTTCATTAACTCTTTCATCTGTAAAAGACCAGAATCTTCATGCTATCTTTTCAGCTGCATTCCTGGGTCTCCCAGGTTAATTGGTTAATGAAGTGGAGCTGCTGGTATCTCTGGAAGAGAGGGCATCTTGATTTAATGTAGATACCACAATGATGGTCACTGGAGGCCTGATGTAAACACAGGGGGCTGGTATGCAAAAAGAAAGATAGAACCCTGAGAGCCTTATGTGTTAAACAGCAAGGCAGAGTAGCATTTCACCCTTTTAAAGTAAGGGAGAAGGTTGTAGTTGATGGAAATGAGGGCAGGAAGTACACATTGACTTGTCTAAGGTCATACAAGGCAGCTGTGGCACATCTAAGTACCCAGGTCCCAGCCATGTGTCCTAGCACAAATAAATCAATTTGTAATTTTAGATGGATATGTCTGTGTAGGCACATGATGTGCCTATCCCTGGCTTACCCATTATCTCCTGGTAAGAAATGATGAACAGTCCCTTCTCTAACTGGGCAGAAGGCAGGGACACACGCTGAGCCATTAATCTCCCTACTGGCTGCTAAACTCAGCCCCCGTAAGCAGGTAAGCTTTGTGCTTCTCTCTATCTCACTCTCCAAGAGCAATTTTGGCATGTCCTAGTGTGGTTGGGTTACAGGTGATTCTACGTTCATCACTCTGCTGTGCCCAAGCATAACAGGCCCCAGACCCAGCACAGGTAAGCACAAACATTATTACTGCAAGGGTTAGGGTTACCCTGGGGATAAAAGAGAGTCATAAAGCCCACATCCCAGCTGCCATGCCAAAACATACTGGATTTGGACTGGGGGGAAAAAGTGTCCCATAAAAACCAGGTCAGTTTTAACTTTGATCTCATGACTTGGAAGGATGCTGCTGTGTGGTTTGTGTTTCGTCAGTTTCATTTGGTTTAGGATTTTTGGAGACAAAATACAGATTTTAGCCTATGTATCTTAAGTAACAGTATCATAGAGTTTGGCCTGTGTTGTCTCTGACATATTGTATACATGCAGCCTTATTTAAGTAACAGCTGGGATATAGGAACATATGTCATCTATCAAAGATTGGAGAGGGAAACGCATGAGCTGGTGCATTTTTGTATAACTTGCTGTCATCACATTCATGTAAAAAGAATTAAGGCTCAAGGGAAAAAAACTTGTTGCTCCATCTGACCATGGAAATCTTCTTCCTTTAACCTTATGGCCTGCATGGTTGAGTAACTGCACGGAAAAGCTTAAGTGGGTAGTACAGAGATCAAAAGAACTCCATCCATTATAAATTATTGGAGTCTCTTGAGCTTCAAAAAAACACCAGAGTCATGTTCTGTTTGTGTTCCTGTGGGTTGTTGTTGTTTTAACCTGTTAGTATTTGTTTCTTTAACTTCTTATTTTGATGCTGACTGTGCCCATTAGTCAAAGCGTAAAAAAAGTCATAAAAACAGGGACTGTACGCTCTGTGGAGCTGGGATGCCGCATTGGTCTCTCCTGGAGTGACAGGGGTCTGTTCAAGGATATAAATAAAAGTTAGTGATTGTGGACCCTTCCACAGATTGACAAAGGCTAAGGGACCAAAGTCCCTAGGGAAAATGTGTCTCTTTTGAGGCTTTGTAGAAGGTATCATATTCCCACCTCCCTGCGTAACACAGGTGATATGGGTGTGATACAGGTGTGATACAGGTGATGGGAGAGCCTGGGGAGGTCAGAGCACGCCCTTGTGGGATGGATGAAATTCCACCTAAATCGAGACAGTGTCTGAAATGCATTGTTTTGGTAAAATCACCTCTCAACAGAAGCTCAAGATCCAAATACTGGCTACAGCTCACTTCAGCCCCTCTCAAGACAGCAAAAGCAACTGTACTTTGATACACTGAATTTAGGCTTGGATACCCTTTGTTCTTCATGCCACATTAGCAAAGTCAGTGAGGCATAAGGGAAAGACATGAAAATTGTATTTATCTTCTGCCTATCTCACCTACAGATCTACAGATTGTCTTCCCCCATCCTCAGAATACAGAAGCTGACATTTTAAAGAAGACCCAAAGCTGATCTAATCCAGTGTCTTGACTCTGACAGTAGCCAGTGGCAAATACTTGAGATAACTGCATTAAATCATGACTGCAGGGAAATTTTAAATAATCCTCTCTTAGAATACTCATTCTGCATTGAAATAGTTAAGGAATGACTTCATCTCTTACCAGAAGTTGTATTACCCCTCCAAAGGTACATGCTGTTAGACATGTAATTTAGACCCGGGTATCCCCATTATTGCTAGGAATGTACCTTTGTGAATATGGTTAAGCCCCTCCCTGCAGCAGTGAGTGCCTTATGCCTTCATCTACCAGGAGACAGGGTTTCCTTTTATTTTGATACCAGTTTCTCTGAAAGCCATGGTGCTTTTGAAAGCCATGAAAGCCATGAAAGCATCATGACTTTGGAGAAACAACTTAGAACATCTCCCAGCAACTTATTTCTTTCATATTTTCTGGTATTTACCTCCTTTCTCACTTGATGCAATGACTGCTTACATGGGTTCCTCCCGCTGGAGGAGCTGTGCCCTTGGGACCTTCCTCCCAGGGGCAAAGGCTCAGACGCATCTCGGCCAACTTCAAGCATCTCAGCAAACTGCCCTGAGGAGAGCTCTCCAGAGGCCAACTGAGATGTCACAGGCATGACCCTGAAAGTGCCAGGCTTCCTCTGGAGAGAAAGCTGAGGTTCCCAGCACCCAGTGTCTTGAGTCGGGGGGATCAAGGCATCTCCATCATGAGTTTGCTTATAACCATCCCTACCTGCAATCCACCTTCCTGCCCTCTTCCGATCCTTGTCTTGACTTAGTGAAAATACCATGCCTAACCACACTCTGAGAGTAGGAGTGTTTCAAAAAGTGGCAGGACTTACAAAAGTACAGTAAACCAGTTACAAATTGCATTCAGATTTAGTTTTAAAATGCTCAACAAGTTATACCAGCTGAGGCTTGCGTTCCGAGCCTTCTCGTGTCCTGAATTTCAGCAAGTGCCAGATGATATCTTTCCCTTTCCAAGCTGCTGCGTGGAAGGAGAGTTGTCATGCTGTTCCCCATTAACACCACCACTGTTCTGCCCCTCACACCCAGACTTTGTCACAGAAGCCCAATGCATTGCATGAGTTGTAGGTGGATTTCTAAGATATCATTTCCCTGGAAGCTTTTTCATTACTCATAAACAACATTTCCCACAGGCCTATCTGTAATTCACTCTCTGAAAAGCCTTGACATGGATGCCATGTATCTCCACAGGCTTGCTCCTGTCCCGAGCCTGATTCTGATAATCTGCTACAAATAACATCATTTCACTTGCACGCGTGACTTGTCAGCCAAAACCTTCATCTGAACTCTGTATGCTGGTTCTGAAGAGCTTCCCACTCCCTTTCAGCATGTTGATTTAAATCTCCTGTATGGAAAATGCTGTTAAACCCATATGGACTGATTTTGCCACCACCAGCACTGTTCCAGTCTTTATCCTACTGTGAAATGCTGCCAGATCAGGAGAGCTGTGTTTTACTGTCCCTCTGCCTACAGCAACTGACAGCACTGCACAGACAACAGTCCCATGGCTCATGTTTAACTTAATCTGTGGCTGTCAAAATTACTAGGTGCTCTCAAAAGACAGGAAGAAAAGAATGGAAAATGTTACTTCCACAGTGCTGTGATCAACTGAGTGTTGAAACTGGCACACTTGACATTAGAAAGAGTCGGACTGAGGCAGCATTTACGTAGGAATTAAGAAAAATGAGGAGGACCTGGGAGGATAACCCAGGTCTGCTCAGTGTCCTGCAGTTCAGGCTGTGAGGCAAAGTTCCTCAGAGGGGAAGACGAGCTGCTCTGTTCTGCTGATGGAAATGGTGCCATGGGCAGGGGTGTGATCCCTATATCTGGATTTGCCCCTTTTTGTAGCTAATCTGATACCTTTGGTAGATGAATGCATTTTGAGAAAGAACTGCTTTGGATTCTAGAGGAGGCCTTGCAGGCCTTCACTTTGCTGGAGAAAGCAAGGTCCAAAGGGTGAAATAGTTTGAGCAAGGGCCATATAAAGCCATGTGCATGTGGCTATTTATCATCTTCTGCACCCACACAGACCTCAGCGTGCTGTGCACAGCTTTGTACCTGTATCCACCCCCAAAAAGGTGCTTCCTCATTGCTTTTCATGTTCTACTGAAATGTCTGGGTAAAGAGTGAGCGATTATTTCCTTCTATTGTTGCCGCCATCCTCCACCACCCTCAAAATTATTCATTCTAAAGGAAATTTTTAAAAGCTTTTGTTTGAGAATTCCCTCCCTCTAATTGAGTGCATTATACAAAGATCAAAGCACTGTTTTTAGTGGGTCTTGGTAGGCAAGAGTTTTTCTGAACAGACTCCAAGCTTTTGGCATAGAATGGGTCAAAATGACCTTTGCTTTTCCCCCCTCCCAAATTCATAATTAGTGATTGTTAATTCACATTAGCTGGCATGGCCTAGACTTAGTTCCTAGATTGATTATTCCTACAGCCTTGTATTCACACAGAGTGGAAGAGTAAACAGTGCTCCTAAATTGCACACATTTGAATCTTGGGGTGTGGATCTAGAAGGGAGAATATCCTTCTCAAAGTCTTTTTTATGGATATATTTCACCTCTACCAGCTTGCAGCTTATGGGACCAAAGTGGAGGGAAGCAGAGGAAAGATTGAACCCACAGCAAGCTACTATCAAAGAGATACAGATCTCATGTGTGGGTAGTTTCCTAATGCAGGACTCTCATAGGTGAGCAAAGAAAATAATATCCCATTTTATCGCCCTGAACACAGAACCCAAAAGTCAAGCTTTGGCAGAAATATTCATCACAATGAGGAACAGGGACTGTTAAAGACCTAAAAAAAAATAAAAAATAAACAAGCAAATTTCATACATCACCCCTAGGGAAAACCTCCTCCCACACACAAGTGTCAGATGCTAGTCTTGGCTTGACTGTTGCCTGAAATGCTAAAGTACTAAATAGGGAAAGGAGAAGGGCATCTCAGCATGGCTATTTTCAAAGCTTTGTGTAGCTGGTGGCCTTTGGAAGGAGACATTCATCACCTGCAGGAAGTCCTGCATTTAGAAGGGCCAATGGGTTATCACAGGAAAGCAATGGTGGAATGGCTCCAGAGAGAAATATTTAATAGAAAAGGGCAAAATAGAAGAGCAGAGGGAGATAATGTGAGGATTTACTCATAAACAGACGCATTTCACTGCTGCCAAATCAGCAATCTTACTAATGAGGGTTTAGAGAGTCTCTTGCCAAGTAACTAATATTACAGTGTGTAAAAAAGCTCAGGTTTTCTAAATGCATGACTCTCCAGCCAAAACCAGCTGAATGCTTCCTCATTTAATACTCTGTAAAATGTGTTATTTAAATGTCTCATAATGCTTTCAGTGTTTCTAGTGCACTGAAATGCAATATGTATCATTTAAATCCTGAAAATACCAGCACTTTGCAGGTTTGTTCAAGCTACCAAATATATCATATTGTCCAATGCTGCTATATTTGGTACCATTTTGAGGAGAGACATTAGTCCAAAACAGTATTCATGTTACAGTAGTTTCCCAGTCTCAGACAATTTTTTTTCCCTAATTTTCAAAGACTGCAACAATCCATCTGGAATTTTACATCCATGATCTTCTGAAAGAACATTATTTTCTTTCTGGAAAGTTTGAAGTAAAAGTGGACAAAGTGTCTTTGAGACCTGGAGGTTCAACAGATGAGGTGTTTTCATTCTTGAAATAGTTGCCCAGTTTGTGTTTATTTTGGCTCATCTGATTGTACATGGCTGGAGCTACAGACAACCAGGGAGGATCAATGCCTTTCACCAGATTTTAGTAATGTTGTTTAGGGACAAGGACTGGAGGTCTGGCACATCAAATGGAATTTTAAAAATGGGCCAACATGCCTGAGCTTAAAGCTGAAAATATTAACATGAAAGATCATCAAGTCCAAGAGGCAACTAAATTACATTTGCTTAAATGAATGAGGCTCTTCATATTGTGATTTGAGAAGGAGGAGGACTGTCAAACAGATTAAATGCAGCATAGTTTTTCCAGTGGTTCCCTTAGTCCTTTCTCCCTTGCAGGGCTGTCTTCTGAGGCTTCAGGGGATGTCCTGCTGGGCTGCAGCTCCTCCCTTGGTGCCATCTCCCTTTCCCAGCAGTGTGGTTAAAGTTCTGCCTCTACTGCTGGTCCTCAGCTACCTACAACCCACCATAATTTTCCTTGACTTTATAACTAATTTCTTCACCTTATGACTCACTGAGGTCAAATCACTTTGGATGTTTTTAGCAATTAGAAGTCCATTTCCTCCCAGCCATCCATTTGTGACTATTCCAGCATTACGTATTTGCAAAGATGCGACTGGGCTGAGGAAGTCCCCGAAGCACAAATTGTTGAATCTTTTTTACACTTTCCCTTTTCCTACGCCCTTGCTTAGGTACCTGCTACTGGCCAAGGCTTGGAAACAGGATAGTGGGCTACCAGGGTCTTTATACAATTGTTCTTATGTTCTTGAGCTCCTATAAAATGTAATTTATGTAATGAAATAATAAATGTAAATCTGTGTGAATGATGAGGATATATAATTTTCAGGAAAAAGAATGTTCCTCCTTTTAGGTGGAGCACTGATCTCTGTGTGTTTATAAACTATCCTTTCTGTCTTATCCACAAAGGAGGTGAATTTAGGACAGTTGAATCAGCAGGAGTGACTGCAGGCACAGTAGCTCAATCCAGACAGAGTGTTCACAGCAGCACATGAGAATGGTGGTGCTGGATTTAGCAAAGGCACTGTCAGGAAAGATCCCAGTCCCAGGACAGTTGTCCTGCTGTGGGGTCTTCACTGCTACTGCCATTTACTCCAAGCATTTGGTCTGACTCCATTTTCTGCTAGAAAGCTAAGCCTGGTTTTAAAGACTGCTGCTTTTCCAAGCATGATACTCAGTGTGAGCCCAAACCAAGGGCATCCCAATGGCCAGAGCTGATCTACACTTCCACATGCAACTTGATTTCTGTAGTGTAACTCAACCCACAGACATCAGAGAGATGAGAGCTTTGCAGAAATCACGTGGCTTCACTTCCACAGAGCTGCCTCAGTCAGCCCTGAATTCTGAAGAGCCCTACACCCTTTGCAATACCAAATTGTTCAGGAGGAGTCATGTAGGCTGAACCCACCCCTCACATTTCCTTGCCCCACTCTGGCATTACAGAACGAGACAAAAGTTTGCTGTGTCATATCACCCAGACTATTAGAGACCAGCATGAAATGACACATCAAACACCCCTCCAGCCAATAGACTACCAACATGTAATCATGTGAGACTTAATGACAGGAAAAGTAAACAAGTATTTTGTCTTTTCTAATGATAAATATGATTATGCAGCTACAGTAATAATGTTTGTCTGATCTTGGCTAATCTGCTTCAGTAAATATCATGCAAAATACCTCCTAGAAAGAGTTGAGGATACTGAAATGTTTGGGAATTGCCTAGGATAAATAACAAAGAGAGCAGCTTGCCCACTAAATTAAAAGCCAAGCTAATGGAAGAGTACAAGAAGAATTTCCAAATGTGACCGTCCATGATTACAAGTTTGCCTGAGTTCAGTTGTACACACAATAATTACGGTGAAATAGCAAACTGCTTGTGAGGAAAAAATCATTTCAGGTCCTGCATGGGAGGGTAGATGAGAGAGGAGCAGCATCATCAAGGTTTGTGTCACTTGATCTGCAGCCTTCTAGGCAATGTCATTATTCTTTTCAAGTTACAGTATAAACTCCCTGGAATAAGAAGCTGTTTCTCTGCAGCACGAGGGTACTCTGTCTCTGGAAAGTCTCAGTCACTTGGAAACAGAAGTGGCAAATGCTGGCAGTGTTAGCATAGTCATTCTTCCATCACTCCTTCTGAAAGTTGTTTTCTGCCTCCAATCTCTTTCACACAAATAATTTGATTTTTTGGGGGGAAAAAAAGAAGTATGTATGCAAAGAAAACCATTGTTCAGAATAGTAAGAAAATGTGTTTAAAGTGATAATTTATTTGAGTGCTGTTGTAACTTGTGTATTAGGGGTTCACAGGTTGCCCACTCCATACTAGAAAAATCAAAGATAAAGCTTTACAAAATCCTGATATCATCTTAAAAAGTCATGAGATGTTCGAGGAATGAGCAACAGATTTTTACTAATTTGAATTCTAAACATTTAAGCATCATGGCCCATATTCCTGACCTCTTCTTTGCAACTACTACTTATATTTTTGTTTTCATTAAAAGGTGAATTCTTGTGTATTTGACCATAGGAAAACAGTCATTAAAAGTTCATAGGGGCTAGTGATTTTGTTTCAGTCAGACACTTACCCAGATATGTGCAGACAGAAATGTCATGGTTTTACTACAGGTCTCACAGTGTTCTGTGGTTTTGCTAAAGGTCCATCAGCTGGAGTAAAGAGATGTGTACAAAAATTCAGCTTTCAGTTAGAAAAAAAGAAGGAACATCTAGGCATTGACATTACAGGAATATATTCACATACGTGAGGCTGAGGCTCAGATGTTGGTTCAGTTCTTAAAGACATGACTTTTACAGTGAGATGTCAACATTTCTGAGGAAATTCCTTGGATGTGAAGGCCCGCCTCAGGGTTTACACCATGAGGTTGGGATTTTAGTGGTATTCCAAAATTCTGCACTGATCTGGGGAAAATCTGAAATTCGTTGCACAGGGAGAACACTAGTTTAGACATGTGCCTCTGTTACAGGAGCAAATGTATAAACACAGAGCAGTCTGTGCATATTTTAAGAAACCTGTGTATTAAGAGCAACAGGTTCTGGGAGCATTGACAATTCCGTAATGGTGCAATGCAGTGATGGTCCCAGTTTGCAACCCAGAGATGCAACAGCTGCAGTCAAGGAATGCACAGCCTGGGTTCCTCTCAAGCAACACTGAAATAGGAATTTGTAAACAGCAGCACATTACAACATCACTTTATACACCTTTGAGCCTTTCTGTTTGGAAGGTTAGTGTAGGAAACCAGGTTCTGGTGCTTTCACAGCATCCAGAGACACATGTTTACACAGTTACTGGCAGGATGCAATAAGCAAGCCCTGGGATTCAGAATATCCTTCCCCATATCAGTGAGCAACCTGGGGACAGCCAGAGAGATGCCTTTGCTTGGCACCGCTGCACAGAGGAAACAGGCACCCCCTCATCTACAAACTAAAGCTGGCAGCCGCAGAGAGAGATCCATCAGTCTGTGTGCAGCATGCATACCATCGAGTCCTAGAATGGTTTGTGTTGGAAGGGACCTTAAAGACCATCTCATTCCAACCCCCCTGCCATGGGCAGGGACACCTTCCACTAGACCAGGTTGCTCAGAGCCCCATCCAGCCTGGCCTTGAACACTGCCAGGGGTGGGGCATCCACTCCTCTAGGCAACCTCTTCCAGTGTTTCACCACCCTTACAGGAAAGAATGTCTTCCTAATATCTAATCTAAATGAAGTTTCTTTCAGATTAAAGCCATTTTCCCTTGTACTATGGGTATGCAGTCCAACACCAAAACAAAAGTCCAGCATCAGGCTCCTAATGCAGCAAATTCAGGTTCTGTTTTCTAAAAGCTGTGGGTCGCACTGGACGAATCTGGCTGTGGAAGGTCAGACCTTTGCTCAGCTCCAACCTCAGCCTGCAAGGACCTCAAGGAAACTATCTGTTAACTTAGGTGTCAAACAGGAGAGTGATGGGCAGCTCCTCCACAGGGCAGAGGCATGAGGTCACGGCTCTTAATACACCTACAAACAGTGCATCAATATTCACTGCAGGCTGCACAAGTCTGTACTGTGTTTGAGCTGGTACACGAGCACTTTCCTCCCAGTGGCTGCAAAGCCTCTTCAAACGCAGGCTGGATCTTCCTGCACAGCCAGCAGCAAGGCCAGTTCCTGCTGCCGAGGAGGAATGCGGACTACAGCCCTGGGATGGAGCAGCCTGAATCCATTTTCCCAGAGCGTACTTCGGGGGATGTTTTTGTTTATCCAGCTCACCCATTTGCATTTGCTACTTTGCTGTTTCACCTCATAAGCGCTTGCTAAGAAATCCTTCCTGGCTGCAAGCACTGGGAGGGTGCAGCCTTCACCAGACGATTGCTGGGACTCTTCTCCAGCTCTGTGGAGTAAGTCACAGCAACCCCTCCTCCTCTCTTCTCTTTCTCTCTGTGCACAGAGACATTTGTGAGACACAAAAGGATAAAAGTTCTCCTGTAACTGCCAGGCTAGTGCTGACACTTGCCACACAACTGACAGGACTGAGATTATAAAAATAAAACTCAACAATAAAGAGCTCGGGAATTGTTAAACACAAGAAGATCCATTTGCTCAGCTGGGGAGGTCTTTTGGAAATCACCATCCTACGGGATTTCACCCTGGATTCCTTCTCTTGAGACAAATCACTTTTATTATGGTGAAAACAGGACTTTCAGAAAGGGATTTGATTGAATGAAGAATTTGAATATAGATTTGAAATTGTCTTGCTTCCTCTCCATATTTTGTGCTAAGGGTTAATCAGCCTTGCTGTTTTAATTGTTTTAATTGTTTTTCCATGCTTTATCTCCCCTGTGAATTTGACTGCCCTTAAATTCCAGGCTGAGCTTCTTACTGGTCCTTGTTGTGCTGCTCTCCGGCTGAATTTGAAAAGCCCTTGCAGTGCCTGGTGTCTCTGGAATGTACTTGGACACTTCATCAGGTCAACTCCTCAGTCTTCCCTTTATTGTCCTATTTATCTGGGGGACGGGAGGGAAACCGGGCATATGGTGACAGCTCCAGGGAAGTCAGGTAGCTGAAGCTGTGCCGGCTCTGAGGGCATTATCAGAACCTTCCAAGCCTTTTACATGCAATCCAGGAGAACCATTCTGGTGAGGACTCCTTTCTTCATTGAGTCCCTGGGGAACTCACCCCTGTCCCGGGCAGCACATCGGTGATGTTAAGGGGAGATGAAGTGACGTGATGGCACAGCCACTCAGCAGCAGAGCGAGGACCTTGAGCCCAGCCCAGTAACCAGAGCACTCTACCAGGAATCCATGTTTCTTTGTTTTCATTATTTCATTCCCCTTTACCCGAGCCTTACAATCCTCTTCCTTTGCATTGGCATCTTTAGCCTCAAGGTCTTTCTCGTCTTCAGGTTCTGGTCCTTTCTCTCCGACTCCTGGACAGCAGGTTCCCGGGAGAAGGATCACAGTCTCACTGTGTCTGCAGGGCACCAAAGGCATCCCCTGTGCAACGTGGCAAAGTTGTGACCCCAGTGTGAAACGTGCTACTTGTTGGTGCACATGAGCCTTGAGCCCCCCTTCAATGCATTGATCTTCACGTGAGTCTGCTTCCTGACTTGTCCAGCAACTTTCTGTTGAACTAAGAGTCCATGCCTCAGTTTTCCCAACCACTGAAAATATTTCAGTGGGGTTATCAATGCTGTTATGAAGATAAACACTCTACTCATCAGTGGGACCAGAGGTGCAGAGGTGCTCTAAGTGATGGTACTCAGATATGAACGGATTGGTTCCTCAGATTTTATAAGGAAAGGAACAGACTTTGCCAATGTTAAAAAAAAAAGGCATTTTTAGGAGCAAATGCAGAAAGCTTTCATTTTGCAGACTATCAGCAGCCGAATTTCACACCCTTTCTCTCTGAAATGGACCTAGGATTTCTTCCCTCAATTTTTCCTGCCTCAAAATCCAGGTTGGTTTGTTGAAATAAGAAGTAAACATAATGACTTTAATGGGATGAGCTTGCAGGGCTGTTGGCTGACTGAGGCCACCCAGCTAGAGTTCAGTGTGAGACAGTCTGCACCTTATAAGGCCAGAGATGAAGGCATTTAAAACAAAAAAATAAAGGATCTGAACATGTTATTTAAATCATGGGGAAGGCAATTTTTTTAAATTCTTTTTTTCCCCTTCTGGTTCATGACAAAACCTGATATATGCAAGTGAATATAATGTCTAACATTTGTTAAACCCAGACTGAAGGCCAGCCAGATAGTTCTGAAAACAAACTGTGAATATTTTAAATGGAGTGAGATATACATGACGGAGTAAATAAAGGGCACATACCACATAAGAAAAATTGGACAAAGTTCAAATGCTATTCATCTTGGGGAAAGGCTTTTGAGCAGAGCAGTGCAGCTCGGAAACACTTGCATATGGATTAGAGTCCATTATTGGGGTCCAGCTCTGGGGGCAAAGGGAATTAAATCATTAAAAAGAAAAAGGAAATAAAAATTACTAGCCCAGGTATTGCATGCTCTTAGGTAACTCTGAAGAGCTAGAAAAAGAGAATAGGGATTGTATTAGGCAATAGATGGAAGAGGTCCAACATGTCAAGAGTTCAATGCTACTTCTAGGACTTAAGTGCTAATAAAATAAGCTTCTAAACTGCTGAAGGCACATGTCCAGCCCCAAATGCTTTCCAGTTCCTTAGCAGCTATTATTTTTTCTCTCTGATATGGCATTTTTAACTCTACTTTTCCAATCCCAGAGATACTTCCAAATTTGGCTTGTTTTGTCTTTCTTTGGGTACTTTTTCAGTTGACACTACTTTGGAAATTGAAAGCCTTGAACTGAAATCCCTGCTATGCATAATACCACTTCTCAAAGGTTTAAAAACTTGTCTCACTCTGCTTGTGCGTTTGGTGGGAATCCCAGCTATGAAAAAAGGCAACATACACAATACATACAAGATTTTTAAAATTGATATAATTTACCCATATATCAGTAGTTGGCCCTGTGCAAGCAATAGGTCCAGCTCTATGACAGGAGAGAAGTTGCTCAAAAGAAGAAAAAAAGGATTTGAGAAAAAAAATTAGTATTTTTAGAAATGTAAGGACTGGGCTTTGGAGCTGACAAGAGTAACTTGTGGTTAGTGGTACATAATATTAAATAAGTGGTAGCTCAGATCCCAGTACCACCAATGGAAATTTTTAAGCTCTCAACAGAGTTGAAACAGGCTGTCTGGGGAGGTTTGCAAGGCAGTTTATTCTGGTGAGAACAGGAGACATACTTGTGGGGCAGCAGGAGAGTTAACAAAACTCTACCCGTGAACTCCTTCTCCTGAGCCACCCTCACAGCCCCTTCCCCAAAACCTGGTGCATCAGTCTTCCCCCTCAGCCAACAGCTGAGAGCTCTTGGCAGCCCGGCTCGGCGGGGCTGTTGGTTTTAATCACATTGCTTAATTTCTGTTTTCACTCCATGCTCATGTGTCTGTTGCCCATGAACTCTGCATTTTAATAGCAGCACGTCAGAAGAGCTGTTCAGACGCACTTTGGAGTAGGAGCAGGGAACGCTCGTTTGTCATCTCCCACAATATCGGGCATCTCGGGCCTGTTTGGATATCTCCACGGGACCTGTTTGCCAGGGTGCAAGGCGACAATATTTTTCCAAAGACTCCTCTCTCAATCAAATGACAGGGGTCTTTGTGCTACCTCATGGGAGTCCCTCTCACCCCACACTGCCCTTGGAATAAAAAAGCAGGGAAGCACACTGTTTAAATATGCATATAAAGCTCTGCTGCACAATAGATTAACTGCTGTCAGCTTTCTATTTAGTGTGAGGAAAAAACAGTAGAGATTTTTAATTGATAATTCAGAAAGACACTCCATTGAATGGTGTTAATAATTACATCTGCCTATTCTGAGCTCTTCATCTACGCAGGGGTAATAGAGCCTTGTCCCTCAGGGACTGGAGCCCAGCTGAGAAGGCGGGACACCAAGCAAAGGAGTTGTAATTTGTATTTTGTCAACAAAAGCTGCTTAATCCTCCAGAAAGGCATCCTTCAGAGAGGCAAGCCTTTGTCCCAGGGTTTTCAGAATGGAGGGGGAGGATGGGGAAGGAGGGAGAGAGGGAGAAAAGGGAATTACTGGCCACATGTAATTTATGGTTGAAAAGGTTCATTTATAGCTATCCCACTGTTGTATGCTTAGCCTGAGACCCTACTAGCTTCTCATTCTCTCATCAAGTTTGCCTTTTGTGGCTATACGAATGGTAATGATTTGAGGAGAGGCTGGTCATGGTTGTTAAGAGTCATCTAGCATGATCAGAACTGAAGTCTCAAATTGATATTCATGTTTAAATGCATTTCGGCAGCATGAAATTTGGGGGTCCCTGCAATAATCATCTAGGAGCAGGCAGCCATGATGCAGTACTATGCATATATGTATTTATTAGCCTCCTTTTGGTTAGCTTGCTAAGTTTCAGATGACACAAAGGGTTCTTAGCATCTGGCAGAATTGACTAAGTGTATATGAGAAATAAAAGACAAAAAGTTCAGGACTGGAGATGAAGGCATATGAACTCCGGTGATCTGAACATACTGTATAGTTTTGCTTTAGGTCAGATCAAAACCAGAAGACAACTATTACAGTTGTGTAGTTTGGGTAGAGTGAAACGTGAAGCAAGAAGCCCTTAAGTGCAGCAGCTGCTTGACATCTATGCCATGTAAGGCTGGCATCTCACAGGAACAGACCCCAGAGCAGCATTACCCTGTTCTCCCCTCTGACTTCCATCCTGGGCAGCCTGTACAGGTTCCAGGCCACGAGAGAGAGCGTGGCACACCTTCACGGCAGGTGTGTCAGCAGGCTGGCCACAGGTAACAACAGAGCTGATGTGCTCACCCTGGACCTTCGCAAGGTGTGAGTCCCTGGGTGTGGAGTCAGGCTCGTGCCCAGAACAGTGAGGATTCTCCACCCCAGGAGTCTTAGTCTGAAAGGTGCAAAATAGCCCACAAATAATAACCAGAAGTGATCTGCAAAAGAAAAGCTGGGCAGAAGCCGATAAAACTTCTGCCATCCTCAGTTTAAAGCCAAGGGCTTGAGTTCTTTGGTGCAGCACTTCAAAAAAGCTGTTTAGATGCACTTTGACATGTGTGGATTATCATCCATCCACCAATGGGTGTCTTTTCTGCAACGGGCTCCTCCTGACTTCAAGGCAGAGGAATGACTGTGGGATAAAGGCTGAGAGAGGAAGATCCTTTTTCAGTACAGGACAAAAAAGATGCTGGCAGCAAGGGAGAGCCATATCAGCATGGGGCAGTTGCAAAGCACAACATGGCCAGCAAAGTGTTTACTCTCCTTCATTCTGCAGGAGTTCAGAACAGGGTGTATAGAGCTGTGGTTTAATGATTGTTCAGGCAACTTGTTATTGGAAATGTGATGCCAAACTGTACACCTAAGCAGACCCAGATCTGAGGGCACTTGATATCCAAATTTGCACCTTGATTTGCATTTTGTCACGGGGCTCTGGTTCTGTGACCAGTGCAAAAGCCTCATTTCAATGTACATCAATTCATTCCATGAAAACTGGTTATTTGAAGCTGGGCTGGCACAGGTCTCAGGCAGTCTCCAGAACTGGATCTGAGCTTGACACTTTTGATCCATCCTTATATGTTTTCCTTCCTTCCAGCTTCCTTCTTTCTTGCTTCTTCTTCTCTCCCATCCTGCCCATTTTCTATCTTTCTAAATGAAATTGCACACTCTGTCCCATTTGTAGGTGATGGCCTTGTCATAGAAACTCTAACTAATATAAAGTCATCAAGTTCAAGAGTAGCTTGAGGGTTTCCATTCCCTAAAAGAATTTCATTTTAAAGGATGAACAGAAGCAGCAAGGGCATTTCTGGGACAGAAAGAAAAGGCACTTTACAAACCAAATCAATAAGTGTTCCTGCAACAGACTAATCATTAATTTATTCGTATGGCATGTTATCAGTGCTTCCCTCCAACAGGAAACTCACAAACCAGCAGTTATTCTCCTCTGCACAGTACATATAATGGATGATTTCTTCACTCAAAGGCATTGTCCAGGAGGTAGATGGGACTAAGCAACAGTCACANTGGATGATTTCTTCACTCAAAGGCATTGTCCAGGAGGAGGTCGATGGGACTAAGCAACAGTCACGCCACGATTATTGCACCACCTTCAGTGAACTCCTCACCCTCAAAACCTCAACAAGGTTTTACCTGGCTTGCAGGCTGTAACACCAGTCCTGACAGTCCTGACAGCTACCCAGTCTGAAAGCATGTTAAGAATACTTTCTCATCTCACTTTTTAGCAAATCAGGAGTTTAAGGCCACTTCCACACCTCTATATTTTGTCTAACTTTTTCTCAAGTTTCACTCCATAGTTGAGCTTCATAAATGCAAACAGGGACAAATAACAGTATGTACATATGGACAGGGCAAAAATTATTCCTGGAGAGAAGCCACTGAACGCAAATACTAATGTAAAATCATTAGCCAGGTAATGAATTTGTCCTTTCTGCATTACCCCTGCTAATATGTGCAGTAAATGCCCCTGAGTAAATGTCTCTTAGCAAATGTCTCCTAGCGATGGGTTGTCATTCACTTGTAACTGTGTTTTAACACAGCAGCTTCCTTGCCCATGCCTTTCTAAGCACCTTTGATCTTGCATTTGGACCATTAGGAATAGGTTATTACCTGGTTACTAATGCTGGGTCTGTGTAATTTCTCCATGGTATTACCTGAGTTAACAACTGAATCATAGGAAAAAGCGCTCTGTGCATCATGGAATCAGGGCAGGCACCTGGGATGCTTTGGGGTGGCTGAAGCACGAGTGGTAATGGCTTGTGGGGCAGTGTTGGCTCCTGGCACAGCATTGACTGATATTGATGTGTGCCTGTGTTGATCTGCTGCAGCCACAGGCCCAGGGGTTACTTGTCTATTTAGAAGTGTCACGCTTGGTTTAGTGCCTTTGGTCATTTGGTAGCTATTTGCATTACCTTTCTTTGCCTTTATTATTACTGAAGGGGGACCAGTATGGTCTTAATTGCAAAAAGAGTTGGACAGGTACCTGAGAAACCAGAAAAACAGGATAGGAACAATGTTTTGAGGGTAATGTACCGTTCTTACACAGCCAGTGATTCAGCAGAGGAGCTGCTGAGAACAGGATCAAGATCTCCTCCCAGTTATTTCTCTCTGTAACCCCGTGCCACGTACAATACAAGAGGTTTTCCTGGTCTGTGAATAAAACCAGAACAGAGACAATTCTTTTTTTATCCTCTCATCATTCACAAGAAGAACATCAGATCCCTTAAAAACCCGTTAACCAAAATCCTTTTGCTCAAGCAGGAATAGAATCAGCTTGACCAAAACACGCTGCTCTGCGTCTGTGTTTGTGAGAGGATGACTCCAAATAACACTTGGGGTTTACTCACAAAACAAAAACAGTGTGTTTCTGTTGAGCCAAAATCTGTTTAAGGATTTCATATGCAGCAGACCAGCTTCAGCTGAAGAGACTGTGCCAGACTGCTGAATTCGCTCAAACTTTTCAGTTTGTCTAAATCAAAAGGGGAAAAAAAAGATACTTTCAGCAAGGGAATTAAATAGCTGCACTAATTTACCCCTTCCCTGTGTTCCTTGGGCAGTGTGTCAAAGGGAAGTCCTTGTCCATATTTTCAATGGGGAAGATGGGAGAAAGAAAGAGGTAAATAAAGTTTATCCTTTCATAACTTACCAAATGCTGTCTGCTCATTGCTAACAACAGAGGTGGTCCCTTTCCAGACTTACAGAATCTCATCCTATGGAATTTTTCCGTGTTTTGCTATATTTCAGTGAAGAAAACTCATTGTCATCAAGAAATTAGGTTTCAGGTCATTCCCTGTTTTGCTATCTGCTTCTTACATACACCAGGAAAAACATCTCACTGCTACCACACATTTCATTGTCGGTTCTTATCTTGCTGGGTGAAATTTTCTCATTGTTTATTTCTATTCAATGAGAAATTATTTACCCCAGAAGCAATATTTTTTCCAGCAAACTGCCAGCATTGTTACAATTTTCCATCTTTTTTCCTTCCACCCTCACTTGTTACAAAGCATTTGCATTGACAGACGAAGGTGGGATAGCAGGATTCTCCCAGGGCTCTGGATTCAGTCCTGGCTCTCAGGACATGCCATCCCTGCCAGAAACTGCCCAAGTTCCATCCAATCTCAGCCCAGCCCTCACTCCCTGCACTGCTGATGGAAGCCTCTTTCAGAGCAGAGCTGCTCAGGTGGCTGAAAAACATCTTCTAATTTCCTGGCTATGTTTATTAGTGACCAGTTTATATCCATTTGTTCTTGTGCCAACTCTGCCTTTTGCTTTAATAGCTCTTTTCCCTCCTTTGTATTTACATCCCTGCTGTATTTATAGACAGCAGTCATGTTCCCTTCATTTTGCTGGGCTTAACAAGCCAATCTCCTTTAGTCCTGTCTCATAAAACAGGCTTTCCAGGCCCTGATTATACTCCATCCTAGTTGCTTTTCTCCACACCTGTTCCTGTTTGAATTCATCTTTTCTGATAAAGTCAAACCAGTTTAAAATCATTGAAATATCCCTCTGAGTGAAGGACTGGATTTGATTATTTTTCCTGCCAGAAGCATTGTAATAAAGCTCGGTATTATTTTATGAGGGCTATGAACAAAAGCTATGTATTTTCTTAGGTACAGGTATTATCTAATTATTACTTGAGGACCACACTATTTAATAAAGCTACTTTTCTGACTACTCAAGAGACACGTGGCTGTGATTGGCATGAAGCAGATGCTTGCTCTGCCTGCAACATGGCTTCATTCAGTGCTGGGGGAGAATCTATTTATTTAACTTTACTAGTTAACCTTTATTTTTTAAGGTTTGCAATATCATCCATCACATTGGGAGGATTGCTTTTCACAGGTGCAAATGAGTCATCACATGTTTGCCAGCTTGGAAAATATTTAGAAAATTAGGGGCTAGAACTTTAGGGGGAAAAAAAGAAAGGGAAAAGAAACTACAGTCAGTCTTATGGCCCTGGCTGTCCTGCAAGAAGAAGAGATGGAGTTTCTTCCATCACAGGTTTTGTGCCGGGTTCTGAGATCCTTGTCAGCAAACATCAGTGGCTCTAAAGCTGAGCCCATCCCGTAATGAAACAGTTATCCCAGCCTTAAAGGCAGGATTAGCTACCCGAAGTGGAGCAGAGAGCCCCTCTGCACTTTTTAACACCTCATGAAGAGATCTGGCTGCTAACAAAAGGAAAATCCTAATGTGTAAAAAATGCATAATAATAAGGACTTTGGCTGAGTGGAATTCCATCACGGATCAGATGAAATTGCCTTGTGCAACTTGCTGAGGGCTCCATGCTATGCTAAATGACCTTTGTACCAAGTAAAATGGGCACTGCAGCAGGATGTGGGGAGGACCAGGGGCTGGGCTGCTCTTTTATTTTCCCCCCTATGGAGTTCAAGCTTGTCAAGAAAACAACAAAAACGAGAGGGAGAAAGAGGGGGAAGAAATGTCATTGAATTTTTCATGAATGATTTTTGTCAGAGGAGAAGGAACATCTGTGTTTATGAAGGGTCTGAGGAGGGGACAGAGTGAAAGCAGGATGTGACCATCTGGTCCTGGGTACCCAAGGATCAGACATTGGTCTGGTGCAACACCCCATTCCAGTGGTAAAATCCAACATGTGCTGCAATTTTTTAAGGCTACAGCTGAAAAGAACCTTTTCTTTCCCCTCAGCATTGTCTGCCTGAGGCTGTCTGCTTTGCACTTGTGAAGCAGTAGTGATTCTTGGAGAATTTGGGTCTGAGGTTCAGTGGATCTAGATGCTCAGCACCCTAAAAAGCAAGTTCTTGCTGCCTCAAAATGATGAAAAACCCATGACTGCCCCATTTGTTGATATATCTGAGAAGGCCTGTTGGGTGACCAGGTTCTACGTGGGACTGATCGTCACCTGAGGTCGTTCATGGCTGCCTCCAGAACCCATGAGGAGCTTCCCTTTCTTCTTTTTTCTACTGGTGTTTCTTCACCTTCCTCAGAGCCACCTGAGGCTGACAAGAGCTGGAAAGGGGAAGCAGGGAAGGACATAGGGACTGATCCTGACGGAGGTGTTTAACGCTGTCTTGGATCACACACTCAGGGTTACATCTGGCACCATACTTGAGACCAGGAATCGGCGTCTCTGGGCTCAGACTGGCAGGAGCTGTGGGGCTCTTTCCTTCTCTTTGAAGTAAGAGCTGTGAGCCCTTCTGTAGAGTCAAGGGGGAATTTTACTTAATTATTTCTCTCCTAGTCATGTTCAAAGACGGCCTTGAGCAATCCTGTGTCTACAGTGCAGCTCTGACTGGAAGTCCGCAGTTTTTTACAGGAAGCAGGGCAGCATTCCCTTGGGGTGGGCATGTGGAATAGCTATTCAGTGGTGACTTTGGGACTGGGCATGTGTTGCAGAGTTGCTTGTGGTGAAGGAAGACTGAGCTCAGCATCAGCATCAGTTCTGCCTCCATTCTGCTTGCTCCACTAAGGACTGGGACTGGAGTGCTGGGAGCTGTACAAACACAAGGCAAAATCTCACATCGGCCATTAGCATAGCATACTCCCTTAGTAAAAGAAAAAAATAAATAAACAGACACCCAAAACTGATGAGAATGATCCAAGGTATCTCAGTAACTGTGTTGTACATGCCTGCAGAAGCAGGATGTGAACATTTGTTGTTATACTCTCAGTGGCTTTGTATTCAGTCTGGCTACATATCAAGTGTCAAACTTCCCAAGAGCTCACCATTCAAACTATGGCCAGATCTCAAAACAAATGGTTTTCACCAGAGCTCACCGGGTCAGCAGCCCCTGGAAGTTTGCCCAGGAGGGTGATGAAGGGCTCAGAAAGAAGCAAGTTGATTGCAGGTGCAGAGCACTAGAAAATCAGCCCTTGAGTTGTTGTCAAGACTTGTATTTCTGATGTTGCCTTCTGCTCCCAAATAATCCTGCACTGCCCCACACGTTCACACCCCCATACCCCGAAGGGTGAGCAAGCCTGAACAGGCAGAGATGAGTATCTGCTCAATGGCACTGGATACCTAAAGTGCTCCAGTCACCTGACAGCTATCCATGCTGCTTTGCAGCTCTTCAAATACAGATTACCCAAGCAAAGATAAAAAATTCACGGAGCACACAGTATTCCCGAAGGTCAAATGGCACAGGGAAAACACAGCTGGAGAGGAGAAATGGAGCTGGAGTCCTGGGGTCTTTTTCTACCCATTCCAGGACCATTTTGCATGACTCAAAGCTGTTTATTCTCTCTACCTCCAAATCTCTTTTCACCTATCTATGGAATTCATACCCACCTGCCAGGAACTTTTCATGAGTTAATTTGGTCTGGGAATGTTGGGAGAGCTGTTACTGAAATGCAAAGAGGATGTTTTTTTAAATCCTTATTTTTATTAAATTTTGTTCCTCCCCCCACCTCTCTCTTCACTCTCTTCCCATGGCCAGAAGGTAACTGTGCACCTTCTGAGAACATTGCAGAATGAGTGCTTCCACAACTCTCCCTGGAACTTTCCTCCTCAAGGGCTAGTATCGTACTGTCAGAGACCTGATCCATGTGGAGATAACAGCAGTAATTCATCCTTTGTGGCAGCTCATCTTTTTGCCCAGATATCCTCAGTGCTGAAGCAGGAGAGACTCTTTCCCTTGGAGGACAAGCAGGAGAAATTGCCCTTGGTACATCTTTTTCTGGTGGTAGCAGCAACATTTGACTCCAGTGACATCTGATGCCCCTCCCGCGGCTGAGACAGCCACCGAGTGGACACAGGAAGCACACATGTTGGAATCATAGCCCTTCCTGCCATGTTAGCCTTCCCCTGGAGGGGTTTTGTCCTTCATGCAGAGTTGGATCTCTGGGCATGGGCTGACTCCACCGATGAGGCACATTTAGCCACACGCACTGTGCAGAGCAAAGCTCCACAGCTTTCCTTCCACAGTGGTGCCTTCCCCCAGCGCCACTGAGTCCCCTCACAGCAACCTCTTTCTTCTTCAGTTCAAAGTGCTCTGGCACTTCATCTGGAAAATTCTTTAAATCTACATTACCTCTGCCTTATTTAATCTTTTCGGGAGCGCTGACATCCAGTGCATGAAAAAAAGAGATTTTAAGCTGAAAAGAAAGCAGCCCCTGATCACTTCTTGAGGCTAAGTTACAAGCTGAATTGGGAACTGGAAGGTGAAAAGAATATGTTACCTTTTAAGTGTCACGTTTTTCTCTGCAAGAATGCCTTTTAACGGAGCTGTTGCAGAAGGCGTAGAAATAGCATCAAGCCACAGCCTTAGATTTTGCTCTGTGCTTTGCTCCTAAACAGGTGCCTTTGGTGTCTGGCTTTGTTTCTGCAGAAGTGGGGGCCACTAGACACTTGGAATCTGGAAATCCCTCAGACTTGGGAAGATTTATATCTCTCTGTTGAAGCACTGAGAGTCCCCATTTCTCACAACACTTCATGCACAAACCAGATCCATCCGCAGCATCAGCAGCGCTGAGATAGACCTGGGCACTGCAAATATCAGAAGGAAAAGCAAGTAGGAATTTGCAGGCAGCACCAGCATAGCTGAACATCAAAAATCTCTATTTATCATACCTGAAAGCTTCAAAACACAATGCCCCTTGGAACTTACCTGGTTGTAGGGTGAGGTGTTGCAGACCGTGTATCTGAATGGAAGGGTGTGCAGCAACTTATTGTACAAACACTCCCTCCATGCTGCAGGACACAGGGCAGACAAAGTACTCTCATGATCCTGGCTGAATCCCCTTCGGCAGGACTATTTTAGGACACAGTCAGGTGAGGACACAGCCCAGAGTACATCATTTCTCCAGGAGGCACGTCTGCCTCCAGCTAGTTACTGATCAAAACATATCCAAGGTCACCATACTCCCGAAGCGCCTTCCTGCATCAAAACATCTATTTGCCTGGGGTGGAAAAAGCATCAGCTGGCCCACCACACATCCCAGCAGGACAGTTCATACACTTCTCCTGGTGGACGTAGGATTTGTAGGTGCCCGAGACAGAGCGGAGATGGACAAAGATGCTGGGACAAGACAGAGAGGTGCACAGGTTCACTGCATGGGTCCAAAGCAGATGGAGAGAGAAAGGCTGGAAGCAGCTCTCCAGGGCTGGTTTCTTCCTGAGTATCTCACAAATACCGTCATCTTCAACATCTTTGCTGCTACTCGACCCGCAGCTGCACCAGGGTTACCTGACCAAGCACCTTGGGGTCCAGTCCCTGGGGAAGCTCCTACATGGTGGCAGTCTCTTGCACCCCTTACACCAGCCACCCCTGTCCTCATGCTTCTGAATTTAGCTCTGAAAAACTTTTGTGTTTGATCCCTTTTCTTTTTTTGTCCCCAGGACTCTCACCAGAGCTGGGACCCATCGATTTTGACAGAACTTAACGTTAGTAGGAATTTGCCCAATTAAGAAAAAAAAAAGCCACAGTTTCCCTATAGAAGAGACAATCTCTGTTGTTTGTGAGCAAACAGGCTGTAGGACACTGATAAGAGCAGTGTAACAGAATGAAATACTATTTATATTTCAGACAGACTGACAAATGTTGATTAAAATGTCTCCTTTCACAATCAAATGGCAAATATAAAGACATATTTTCTTATCTGTTAAGGAGCTTTCATAGCAGCCTAGGCCAGAACCCTTTGATATTGTACAGTATCCAGTAATGTGAGTGCTCTTTGCAGGAACAGGCACGAGCCTTTGTTGCAGGAGACCTTGGCTCGGTCTTTCCCTCTGACAGTGACTTGATTTAAGACAGCTCAATTCAGTAGTTTATGCACAGGCATCCAGTGCCATTGGGCACAGTCTTCAGGGTCCCTCTGAACCCCAGAGGACATAAATGGCCCAAATCCTCTTGTTTGATGTGTTGGGCTCCTTCAGGTTTTTGACAAACTCCCAGTCTTGTCCAGACCAAAGGATAACCAGTTCAGGGTAGTCAGATTGAGCTCTTAATCCTCTGTGCATTAAGTTGCAGTTTGCAAATCTTGAAATACTTTTTTTCTCCTTGTTTTTTTAAAACAACCTGTGAGATCTGAGGATGGGATCAGCAGGGCCCTTTTCTACCATCATGTCCTTCTGTCATACACACAGCAAAAGAAACCTAGAGGAGAGCTCTTTCCCAGTGCACTGATTAAAGATTTATTGATCTCCCTTGGGATGCTGGACCATGTGTGGACCTCCTCTGCATGCTGTGAGCCCACCAAGCACCAAAACAAAATACAAACACTAAGGAGCAAATTCCTTTTTACTGATACAACAAAGCCACAGGCTTGCAGGGCAGAGGCAAAGGAAGCTCCGTTTCTGACTGCTGAAGACCTCCCTGTGAGCATGGAGTGGAGCCTGCTCTGCCCTCAGCTCGGCAAGGCTTCGTCTCCATCCAGCAGCTGCAGGTAAGGCCCTGCTTAGTGGAAGGAAAGAGAGGGAAGCAGGGTTGTGTTAGCACCACAGTGCTGTGGCTTGCACCCTACCAGCTTGCACGTTACAAGAGGCCGATGGATTGGCAGGAGCAAATCCTGTTCCTGAGCAGATGCAGACAGCAGGAGCTGGAAATGTGTGCCTGCTGCCAAACCAGCGGGGCTCGGCTGCAGCTGGAGGCAGTGCTGCGAGGGAGGGCTGACCCCAGCAGCTCCGTCAGAGCAGCCCCAGGACAAGCTCTGGTGCAGACAGCTCTGACTCACCAGTCCTCCCAGCTTTGTCCCGGGGCAGGAGGGAAGGGTGAGCCCGCATGACGATGGTGTGTGTTCCCCCCACAGCAGCAGCTGTGCAGGGATGTGAGCAAGGAGAGATGAATTTACTGCTCACTGCTTGCCATCCTTTCTGTCCCACCACTTGCACTGACAGGACGAACAGGAAAAGTCCTGCTTACTCCTCAGCGTACAGCCCAGGACACTGATCAGGGTGCTGGGTGGCAGCAGACCAAGACCAAGAGATTGATGGCACAAAAAGATAGAGACAAAGCAGAGAGGTGAACACAGATTCCTTGGGGCAATTCGCCCACCTGGCAGGAGACTTTCCTTCTCCGCTCTAAGGAAAGGCACTCCAGTTGAACACCTATTTTTGCAGTGTTTATGCATGCCTGAGTTTGCCAATGCCTCTCATCATCGTCAGGGCCTTCCTCTCCCAAAGCACCCCAAATGTGCAATTCATACCTGGAGGTGCCCGAGGGAGGACAGGCTTGGCTCTGATGCCAAGCAGACAGGTGAGCACTGATGGTACCGCAGCTCCTCTGGGGGAATGATTACCTGATTTATCTCCAGCCAAATCCTCCCTGTTGTAAATTGTAGAAGCTCACTTGGCAGGAAGCCCCATCCCCTTATATAAGCTGAAATATTGCCCTTTGAGATTTATCCATTACTGCCAGACTGCTGAGCCGTCTGTCTTCAGCAAGGGCCCCAGAAGAGGAGAGGATGGTTGTGTTCATACCATTTTCGTCTGCACAAGGTAAATATTGTTGTACATTTTCCCCTGCAGCAGAGAGCCCAATGCCACCTGGACAGAGATTCCTCCTCTCTGTTGTGCTGAGACACTGGTTCAAATAGTAGGAATTCAATTTGACCCTGTAAATATCTTTCGCATTTAAATGTTTGATCTTGAGTGGTAGGGGAGTCTCTATTGGGGGACTGAAATTTATATACATGCACAGAGAAAAATATTTAAGAAAAATTCAAAGCAGCAAATCACTGGGCATATGGGAATGGATATTCAGTAAGCTGTAATCCCATTCCCCTACAGTCCTTCCTGCCCTCCTTCCCACCCACAGAGATACACAACCACATATGCACGCCCCAACACCTCTGATCCCCACCAGAGCCCCCCAGCCCCTACCTGGCTGCTCTCCCACACAACCAGCACCTCTTCAGTCATTTGTGCCCCTGTTTACTGGAGGGATCTGCTCCTCATCCCCACGGCAATTAGACTGCACTGTTGGACCAGTTGTGTTTGGAGGGCTACGTGTTGAAACCCTCGGAGAGCTGACAGGCCCAGGGAAGGGAGGCAGCTATTCCC
The DNA here is from genome assembly GCA_013400975.1 of Atrichornis clamosus. NCBI lineage: Eukaryota > Metazoa > Chordata > Aves > Passeriformes > Menuridae > Atrichornis > Atrichornis clamosus. The sequence continues at coordinate 12,598 of WBMZ01001860.1, read as the reverse complement.
TCTGCAGTGTTCTGATAAGGCCAATGGTCTGACTGACAGACCTGGAGGGGCTGTTGGGGTCCGCTGAGTTTTGAAGGGCTCTCTACACAGCTGCAGATTGCAGAGGAGAGCAAACCTGGTGCCCAGAATGTAAGACCAGAGGTAGCGACAGGTAGCCTGGAACTACACTGGCTGAGACATGGCTGCCCTCATTTAATCTCACTTAATCTGCTGCCTGAACTTAAGTAAAGCCACTTCCTTGCACTGAGGTTTAATAGGTGCCCTGTGGCTGCTACCATTCCTGAATCCACTGCTGAGCACTGGCGTAAGGGGAACTGCTGCAGAGAGGTTCTCGGGCAGAGCTGGGCCAGGTCTTCCTGACTTGGAGACAATTCACAGCCCCGAGCAGGAGCCTCCACTGACAGCTATTGTCCTGAAAAGGACACCTCTCCCCTTTCTATCCCTGATGTCCCGATCTCATTCAGAAAGAAGAGTTTCAGCTCACTCTGCTGAACCCAATGATTTGAGCTCTGCTCCTCTCTGCCCTTCCCACACCACTGAGGCAAACTGCTGCTTCTCCAAGGGGAAGCTGGCTTGGATACACTTTTCCCTTGTTGCAAGGCCAGTAGGGAAGTGAATCACTGGCTGTCACCGCACAGATTGCTGTGCCCCTTCCTGGTGCATCCTCTATTTGACTCCTCTTGTGACAGACCCCTTTGCCACCTGGCTGTAGGGAGGAGCCTCACCTGAACCCCCAAACAAGCAGAACTGGGGTTTGAAGTCTCAGATCCCAGACTAGATAAACCCCAACTTACAGTAAAACAGCCCCTCATCCCCTTCAGCATGCTGTCATGTCTCTCAAAGGCTGGGGACCATTGTTAGAGAACAATGCAGCATTTCTATAAAAGAGGAGAGCACAGTTAATAAGTTCACTAACTGAGAAAAACAGCCTTTTAATATCTTTCTTTGTGGCTCATAGTGTGAGAGCCAGCTGTTACTACTGGAGTGAAATTCCTTGCTGATTAGTCTTTTAAAGGGCTTCCCAGATAATTAAATAATGATTTCTCTCCCCATTCATTCTAAGTGACAGGAGAGCCTGGCAAACCCACTAAGCATGGAAGGGCAGCATGTTTTCCCAAGCCTTAGAGGAGCTTAGCCATGCTGCAGCTAATCCGGTGCTTAAACCCAGCCGCAGATCCCCGCACCAAGGGACAGGCTGTCCCACCTTTGTGGTGCTCCAGGGGTGACTTGGGCTCTGCCAAAATCCTGAAACCAGGGTTTAGGCCAGGGATGTGTTTTCAAATATGAAATTATGACAGGAAGGATGGTCTCACCCGGGCAGACAAATTAACTTTTCCTTGCCTGAGCGTCCTAAGAAAGCGACTTTGTCCTGGGGTTTGCATGAGCTCAGCAGTGGAGAAGGTGAATTAATCCCTCTCTGTCCTTCCTGGACTGTGCTCAGGGCCACAACTAGAAAGAATGAGTGACCAATACGGGGGCTATTTGGGGATATTTCTGGGATAACCTGGCCTTCAGCACATCCACTGCATTTCCAAGCCACAGCACGAATCACAGTGGTTTGCTCAGGAAGACATTTCAGCCGTAAGATCGTGTGGCTTCTCTGGGTTCAGCTCCATTGGTCTTATGGAGTTATTCTGGATTTCCACCAAAGCATAACAGGTGAAGGACAAATGTGTATCCTTCAGGTGAAACCAGGTATAAACCAGGTATATCCAGTCAATGCAGGATTGGGAAGCAGATAGGTCTACACTTGAGTAACTGCATTCTCACTTAGTTTTATGTGTTTGGCTTTTAGGGAGGCTTCTTACCTCATACCTTACTAAATCAGTGGGAAATTTTGAAATTCAATAACCTCTGGGAAAAATTAAGGTCAAAAATTAAGGTCACCACCAACAGAAAAAAAGACATAGCACATATTTTACCAAGGAACAAGACTGGTTTGTAGCTTCAGTTGTGCTGAAACATTTTTTCCAGTGAGCAGATGCTTTTATTTAATTGAAAACCAATGAGAAATATCATCTGAGACAGAAAAACATTGACCAACCATACAAATATGTGAAAATGAGCTTGCGAGTTTTGCCCATTTCTAATTGAGAATCTGTTCTTGTGGTTAATTGAGAATCTGTTTAGGGGCAGGACAGGGGTGGGATAGATAGAAGGGAGAAAATATTTAAGAAGCAAGTGTTCTATCAGTAACATACTGTAATGAGAGTCAAGCAAAAAAAAAGTATTAATTTTATTTTTTTAACAAAGATCCATCTGGCCATCTTGGCAAGGAAAAAAATTGCACCATTAGCAAAAGAGATTTCTGAAGAAGTTGTTCCAATATAAGTGCAACCCACACAGGAAGTTTAGGCACTTGGAAATGTCGTGGATTTGTAATGTCCCCACAACATCAGTTGTGAACCATTGAATTGACAGGTAAACTGAGGCAGAAAGTGGTTAAGTCGCACTACTGTGTGACAAAACCAGTCAAGTGCTTCCTACTCTCTTTGCTCCAACACTGCAGGAAACATGACCCAACTATAACACAATCTGGAGATGACAGGCAATTTTGGATGAACTGTCCCCCAACTTGCAGCCATGAAGGCAATGGGTACTGCAAAACTTTCCATGAAAGCTGGGCTGGGGGAGGATTCTGCTATGGAAAACTTGCATTTAAATGGCATTGAGCACTTAGCCTGACAAAAGGCAGGAAACTCAGAAAGCAAAGGGTGACACTCTGTGTTTAACTTACATTTTTATGCCTTTTATTCCTTTCTTCCCCGAAGTGCAGATCAAGGACAGGGGGTCAAATTGATTCCCTCAGGAACTCCCTGCATTCAGTGGTTTTCCACCAGAAATGTTTGGTGGCCCGTATCATCAGACTAAACAACTTTTCCTGGGAATGGGAAACTTAGGCATGATTTTCTGACTCACAGTGCAGAAGACCTCCACAGCCACCCTTGTCCAAGGGGAACCAGTGCTCCCAGCAGCCTGGGTCCCTGTCCCTTGACCCTGGAGGAAAGGTTAGTGAGATGAAGGTGCTGGGACATGGGAAGAAATGGGGATGCTTTGTAAAATGATAATGTTCCCTTTGATCTGAAAAGAGTGAAGGAAGGCAGAACCTTTTTTAGATAAGCCCTGGAAAGAGAGCAGTCCAGAGCATGAGGGCTGAGCTTTAGCAGAGGCTGGAAGAAAGATGGACCTCTTGCTAAAAGATAAATATTTCAAAACCCCAAAGCTGAGCTTCCTGGGCAAGAGATAGCTTTTTTACTATCACCTTTAATTCAACAAGTTATGTTTTTTACATCTGTTGAAACCATTAAAAACATTCTATAAAACGTCAGCAAAACTAGCCTGAGTTCAGGGACTCCTAAGCATTGAGAAGTTCAAACTTATGGTCAAAATGCCACCACACTCTAATTCTTTTTTATTAGCTGTCTTCTTAGGAAAATAATTACCTTTTAAGTGTTACTACATAATTTGCCATGTGAAAGGTCCCTGTCAATCTGTCTTGTTATTCTACTCCTCTGCAAAGGCAGCCACAGACCACCTTCCCTGATGGAGCAGGAGGAAACCAAATCCTGCTGGCACATTTGTTGAAGAGCGGAACTAGCAATGGGTGCAGTAACCAACATCTGGGAATTAAGGCTAGCTCTCTGCTGTTTGCAGGTGTCCCCGTACCCTCAGAGTCCTCTGGGGACAGACTTAAAAAACAGGGTGAGATGAGCCATTGCTTTACTCCTGAAACAACACAGGTAGTTTTCCCCCATGGCCTTAAACATATGGAAGAACCCCTTCTTCAGGGAGCTGTACCAGGAATCACAGGGCAGATGTTGAGGTGTGGAAAGGGAGCAAAAGCAGAGGACATAAAATATGTCCAGGACATTAGGGGCAAATTTGGGGAGTTTGGGAGAGAGAGGCTGGGATTGCAATGCTTCTTCATCCCCCACACTCATGTGGAAAATCTGAGATATCTGCCAACTGTCCCAGGCTGTGATCAGACAACACACTGAACAACACATCAGAAGACCTCTGCTCTGCTGTGAAATGTGCACTGTGATGAAGTCTCCACCACTGTGGCAGGTACACGGGACAACTTCACTGCACTAAGCACTTGGTGCCTTTGGGTGATGCTGCAAGGTCTCCCAGTTGTGCTGCTCTTGTGCACTGAAAAGTGGGTTTTTCCAGCAGGAGTCAGCTCACTGGAGAGGACGGATTTAGCAATAGCAGTTTTGCTGCCACAGGTGCAACAACAAGGAATGGTGTAGCTCAGCTTTCCCAGCACAGGCCGGCTCTGGCACTGAAAGGACCAGAGAGGATTTCACACCAGCAGGAGAGACCCTCAAAAGAAATTGGATTGCTCTTTTGAAGAGAGTCCCCAGGTGAATAATTATCCTAGGTTGAATCTTGGCCTTCCCAATCCTGACAGTTTTTAACAGCATTTGGAAAGGAGCAGTGGTGCCACAGTGAAGCTGTTCATGTTTTCAGGGGGAGCTGCACATCCAGACAGCTCTCCTGTTCAATCACCAAACACAGCTCTGGCACAGCCACTAAAAGACTGATTTTTAATGCCTTCAACTGCTCTTAGCAAGTCTCTGACAATCTCAGCTGGTAAAGCAGTGAAAACTTGGATGCAAGGAGCAGCATCTGCTTCAGCCTGGGATCTGGGGTGCATTGGGGTTCGATTTTGTCTTTTTTTAACTACTAGGAAAACATGATAATCAAATCTTTTTGACACTCTTAATTAGCAAGGGGGAAAAGCAGTACAAGAAATAATTAGCAGAGGCAACTTTCCTTTAATATGAGGGCACAGTCAGCCACCCCAGGCTATCGAAGCACATGGGATCATGCAGGGGCATTCAAAGTCAGCTACAAAAGCAGAGGAACTCCCCTACATCCTAAAGTTACTGCCCTCCTTATATTGCACTATAAAACCGGGGTGTCAAAAAGGCTAGAGATTTTACACTTAGTGTCAGTGTTTTATAGTCATTAGACTAATTATGTTGGTGTTTTTACCACCTTTATTCTACTAATTGGTCTAAAAGCCAAACAGGGACATCATTACTTTACACAAACAAGCAATTATTGGGCTATAAACACACCCTGGTTTGTGTTCCCTGGGTGAGGAGGGAGCTCCTAATGCTCTCTCTGTGGTGTCTGCCACAATAACAGGCATTACTGATGCACTTGACTTTAGCTCTGCTTACAAAGAGGCCTCAAAGCTGATACACAAGAGAAACTGGATATTTGTTACCTCCCTACAAACAGATTAAGGAAAATGGCAAAACTCCAGGTTCAGCCCATGCATTGCTCTTTCATTGCCAGCATGGCTCGGCTTCATTTTTGGTTGGGCTTTGTTGTGTATTTGCTCTTCTAGGAGGGGACAGCTCAGTGGATGCAGGCAGAATAACTTGTTTATGAGACACCCAGGAGAAATGTTTGATTTCCAATAAATTTAGTCTCCTTGCAGGCTACTGGTTCAAACATTATCCACTACTTTCCAAGACTTGTGACTGAGCTCTGTAAAAGACATCTGCTTTGCCCGAAAGGGCAGTGTCTTCCCAGGTTACACTCCCTGGCAGTCCTTCACCAGTAACTGCTCTCTCAGTTTGGCAGTTTCAGTAAATGCTTTCAAAGAACAGGGACTGCTCTGCATTCCTCCTTGCATTCCTGGGAAGGCCATATCTGCTGGCTACAGCATTTTTCTTGAAGGCTCTGTGCACTTCATGCATGTGAGCACTGGCTGCATTTGAACTCGCACTTACTGGAGAGCAAACATTTGCACGTGGTTGGAAGAGCTGGGCTACGTGTCACCTGACAGCAAGCCTGCCGAGACTCAGAGACCTGGACTCCTCATCAGAGCTCACACAGCAAAGCTTTTTGATACCATAATTTCTCACAGAAACCCTAACACACCCAGTTCCAGTGACTCTGCATGCAAGGGATGCTTCAGAAAGGTATGGGGGAAAAAAACCCAAAAGAAATCCACCTCAATATTACCACACTGGCAACAAAAAAGTGGTCTACTGTGAATATCATGGTCTAAAACTTTATTTTATTTTACCACCATGCAGATAGCTCCTCTTCAGATTAGATTATAAAGTGAATTTATCTTCGCGTAGAACAAATGTTGATCATTCATGGTCTTTAAGAAGCCACAGTGATTTTCTGTAAGCACTGGGATATCAGGGAAAGATTAGAGAAGTTTGGAAGTGGGAGGTTTATCTCAGGCAAAGCAGGGAATAACCTTGCACCTCCCAAAATTCCCTCCTCAGTGTCCCCCGGGTGTGATAGTCCTCAACACTTATTCAAATGTGTTTCAACAAATTGAAATGCAGCATTGTCATGAACCATTCAATAATAATGTGCTTCCTTACAAAAGAGATCTACTTCAAAATGTTTTTTGAAACAGTCTGTGTGGTTGGTCTGAGTTCTGATGCTGGAAATATCTGTATTTCACCTAAATAAAGGGCTCAGGACTGAGGTCTTTTTAGGTTACTGAAGGGCTTTGAAATCCTTGTGTCCTTACCGTGTCACTGCTTTTTTAAGCCCTTCCCCTGAAGACTTCATCAAGAATTCTTACTTCAAAACTGATGACACAATAAGGTCCATTAGAATTAAATTACATATGAAGCAAAAGTCAAACGCTCACTGTTTCACAAATGTTTTCTGCAGCACGGCTTTGGCTGCTGTATTTACTTAGCACGTCAGATTTTTGACTCTACATTTTCTTTGGCAAGCCAAGATTTTGTTTTATTTTATGTTCCATAAATCCATTTAAATTCGGCTATAATGGTTAATTTTAATCTCTCTCTCGCAAATGTTTCTGAGGGACTTCTGTAATATCCAACAGAGCTGGCTCCTCTCCTTTGGAAATAAGAAACTGCAGCTTCAGTGAGAAACACTATCTGAAGCAGGTCTTCTTTAAAGAGCCCCCAGAAGCACTGCATTTCCAACTCTAAGGGGAATTTGCATGTGTTTCAGCATCAAAGGTTGATATGACCCTATCACCTAGAGACTGTCATGTTATCTAAGTGCCCGCATATCAGGAGCACGATAACATTGTGTGGTTCACAGCTGTTGCAGAAACGACATATTTTCTGAATTAACCTAGGCTCGGATTTGTATAAACTATCCCTGATAACATCTGCCCAGGACTCTCCTTTGAAAATGAGCAGAGATCCTGCCCAAGCGGGCTCATTTCTGCAGCCGGGAGCAGACAAAAAACCAAATCAAACTCCCTCTCCCTGGAAAAGCCACACTTGGATTCGTGATGCTCACCCCAAGAAACGGTGGAAAAAAACCTGTTTAGCGGCGAAGGTAGAACAATGAAGATGTCAAGTGGCTTCTAGGGAGCGAGCCGCTGTGTCTTGTCATGCTTCGACATGAACGGGGAAAAAAATGTCTTTATTACCCGGCGCAGTAACCCCGCAGCGCGCCGCCGGCTTGATCCTATAACTTTCCCATTAGAAGAGGGCACCCGCAATCCTAATGAGGCACAATAAGTAGATTATGGGAGTCCTTTTGTTTTGCTAAACAGCCGCTTTTTCTGTCGGGGGTATCACAAAGGTGTGCGGGGCCCCGGTGCGGGGCCGGGGACCGGGACGCGCCGCGTCGGGTCGGGCCGGGGAGAAGAATCGGCGGAGCCGCGGGAGCGAATGTGCGCGGAGCTGCGGGGGGCGATGCCGGGGCCGCCGGAACGAGACTCATCAGTACCGAGGCTCTGCCCATTGTATCTGGGCTATAAAGCTGTCAGAGCAGCCCGATTGAATGTTCCCTCACTCCTACCCTGGCGCTTCCTCCCCTCTCAGCAGAGAGCTAAGCCCTGGGATCTTTTGTTTTCATGAGAAACCACTGGCATCTCACGTTTACAAGGACTTTTAAAGCTCTGCTATGAAAAATAACTCTGCCTCAAAAATACAGGGGATTTTCTTGTTGTTGTTGGGTTTCTTTTAATTGCATGCAAACTAGGCAGTGAATTAGTGCACTCCTCTGAAAAGTTATTTTTACAGAGAGATCAGTGGTTATTTAGGATGCAAAGGAGAGCACAGCTTTTCACCAGGCTGCAATCTTTCCACCTTGCATATTCATTTTGATGACTACAGAAGGAGACTGCTCCAGGGGAAAAATAGCAGGGATGGATTCCTGCCTCTGTGAAGGGACTGGATCTGTTGGAAAGATAAGAGGGAATAGCAAGAGGGCACACCACCCCTGAAACGGGCTTCTTAGCGATGTTCCTACAACCAGTTCCCATGCTGGATGGATGCAGAAAAGATATTAGGAGCTTGGAAAAGGTAATAGGAATAATCAAACTAACTTGTAGACTCAGATCCAGTGTGCAAAATTGCATTCCCATTTTCTCTTGGTTTTAATTAGGCCACCCAACCTTTGAGGACTGAGGTTGAGGTTGCAGGTCAGATGAGGACCCTGTAGTGTGGCTGTTGATGTGAAAGGAGAAAGACTGCACAGTCAAGCAGGAAGTTTCATCACAGCCGGCTCAGATGTTATTTGGTTTCTTGTCATCACCCTGGTTGAACTGGAGATATATGGAGAAGAGTCTCTCCTATTCTGCTTTGGTCTCTCCCTGTGAATCTGACAACAGACAGGGAGAAGATATAAATCTTGTGAAAACAAGTAAAAGTAGCTGGGATTTGAGATCACTGGGAAAATCTGTTTTGTGTTATAAATGTAGTCTTAGTGCACCTTCAAGGGGGCAAAGTTGCCCTGGTGTCCTGACCTACCTGTCCATAGGGACAGCCTGTGCACATCTCTGCAAATCCGCATTTCACCAGCAAAGCACTTGAGTGTCTGGACACAAAGACTGTGGGGCAAAGATTTTCTCAAACTATAAGCAAACTTTAATGCATTCAACTCTTTTGATGGATCTGGAAATATTTGCTGAGGAGTTTCCCTCTCAGTCCTTGGTCTGGAATTGTATCTTAAATTTTTCAGTGGATATTCCTCTGGAATTTCATTGAAATTCTGAGGTTTGTAATCCCCCAGAACCATTGCAAGTGTTTCTACTGAACCAGGAAAGCAAGAGAGAGATGAAGCTCTTAATTTGTCACTGCAAATATTCAGTAAATTGTAAATATTAATCATACTTCTAGAGTATTATTAATATTTACTATTTTAATGCTGGAATCAACACATCATGGATTGAGATCCCACTGTGTGAACCACTCTGCTAGGGCAGATGGATGTCAGAAATGCAGCTCCTTTCCCTGAAGGGCTCACCCAAGGCATCGGTACCCAAACATGAAGCCGTGCAACCAACTGTGCCACCTCCAAGAGTAGATATTTTTGTTTCTCACAACCCAGGAAAGAAGACTCAGTCAACTGGCCATATCAGTCAGCACTTGAACAAATTGCTGGGATCATCTCAGTCAGCTGAAATAAAGTACAGCATAAATGTGATGAAACTGATTAAAGTTGTACCAAAAATAACATAGAGAACGATTTTGGATGTCAGATATTGTGAATTTCCTCAGTATTAGAAAAACAAAACAAAACAAACAAACAAAAAAACCCCAAAGCAATCACTTCATACCTGATCCAAGCAGCTGGTACTGTCTTTTACTAACACTGAGTCATGTTATGGGTGTGTTATTGGGACCTACCAGTCCTACATCCATTTACTGCAGTCTTGGTTTAGACCAAGCAGTAACGATTGACTGAAGAGGCCCTCCTGGAGGCATCCTTTCCTTAGACCGTATCAGTGAAATTTGAAGGATTTTCCCAAATGATTTTTTCTTTGATCTCTCAAATGCCCCATTGGTTTTACTTTTTTTCTTTCCCATCACTGCCTACTCCTTGCTCCGCACTGCCAAAGGGCTCTGGGATCTCCCTCCTTCCAGTGCTTGGATGAAGACCCTTCTCACAGCCATGGCAAAGCCTCTGCATGCTGGCAAACACATTGCAGAGCATCGCAGTACACCCTCTGCTGTATTTTTAAAACCTCTCTTTCCATGGGATACAAAAAAACCCATCACAGTCTGACTTCTGAGAAAAGTGGGAAGGCCTCTGCAACTCTGGGCTGTGGGATAGGTTGGAGTGGGGTACCCAAAAGCACCAACAATACCAAAGGCAGCTACATTACCCCGCCCTAAGGTCTGCCCATCCTTCACAAACCACTCCGGAGTCCACCCTGGACCCACTGGGGGTAGCAACTGTTGGTGGGAAGCAGCTGGGGATGTTGAAGCACCAGCATCTTCCAGCACACAAAACGCAGCCTCAGGCTACCCAGTCCTGGATTTCTCCATGGAGTGCCTAGGGATGTGCTTAGATAAAAGATATTGTTGAGAATAAATCTTGCTTTACAACTGTTTTTTATTCTTGGCAGTGGGCAGGCCATTGGAAAAGGGGCTGTTAGAAAACAAATCTGAATCAGTATTGTTGGTCAAGGCAGAAAACGATTGTCCAAAATAAAGCACAAAACTTGTTAACAAGCAAAGCACACTGTTGGATTCAGTGGCAACAGGAGCAGGGAAAAAAAATATGGAAACCTACTCCAGGCAGTCTGAATACAGCCCTTATGAACTAGACCCTTTCAGAAATGTTATTTCATTTCTCCCCCCACCCCCCCCTTTTTTTTTTAAGGGTTTTGTTTTATTTTTAGCAACAATCCTGTATTTTTCCTTTTTCTGATATTTTCCCGTAAATAATAATTGGTTCTTTTGTGGCAGCATTTCCACATTGGCAGTGGTGTGTAGTGCTTTCTTCGAGGTGGCAAGAAAAAAGGGAGTGATTTCTTTCAATGGGTTATTGTTGAGTGAATGCAAATATCTGCAGCCACTGGAGCAAATAGGAGCAGGGGATTAGGTGCAGGAAACTGGCTGAGTGGCATAGGCCATCTGTCCCGGGCCTGAGAAAAGAGGAATCTCGTTTGCAGTGTATGTTAATTAGTTAGCTGATTGGCTCAGCTGTCACCTCTGCAGAGTGAAAGCGCACGGGCACAATTAAATTCATGTCCATGTATGTTTATCAAAGCACATGTTTTTAGACAGCTTTGGTTTTTAGGTGTAATTTTGTCTTCTCAGGGACCGAGAGGATTCTTTGCTATTGTGCCTACAAATGGAGGGGACAAAAAAAGAGAGGGAAAAAAAAAAGAAAGAAGAGGAAAGAAGAAGAAAGAAAATACCTTAATTAAAACATGATCTGGATTGTTTGCTGAAGCGTCTCTGGCCACATTCTTTAATGCACTTGAAATTACCCATTTGCATCAATAGGCGTTTGCTGAATTTATTTCCATTCAAATGTATTCCCTTGATGTTTCTACAGAAGGTGGTAGGTTTGGAAATACATGTATGGCAAGTTTGGGCTCCTACAGTGCCCCCATTCAAACACAATGTCAATATCCCACACTTAAAAGGGACCCGTTAGTTAAAATAAAATGCTGCCTGGTTTGGGGTGGGTTTTGTTTTCGTTGTCATTACATTGACATCTCCAAGGCAGCATCCCCAGTAACTTTCCTTGGGAAGAAGTTGTCTGCTTGCAAGCCCCAGGGAGTTATTTCCCATGGTGTCATTTCAATTATTTTTGATTTATTTGTTTACTGTCTTCCAGTCCTTGTCAATGCACAATGGGCCATGTCTCCCCCTCCACGAGTACACAGGGCGCTGCCTGGGGAGGGTCGGGACACTGTGGAGTGCCAGGGGAGCCACGGAACATCTGACCGGCCACTTGTGCACTTTAGGGGCTTGTGCAGAGAGGGCAGGAGCGGGGACAGGGCAGGGCTGGGGAGAGGGATCCTCCCTGGCCAGGCACATGGGTGTTGACCTTCACACAGAGGCATGAAAAAGCTGCAGAGGCTCTTGCTTCCAGGATGGAGGAGCAATCAGGGAGACACTCTCCTGAGGCTGATTTGCAGCAATGGAAGGTTTCTTCCTTACCGGTCTCGGAGGAGAAACCTGTCACTCATCCCACTTGGCTCAGGCAAGTCCTGGGGAGAGGAGCTGCCTCAAAATGCTCCAGCCCAGTGCCGTCAGACTGTGTTCACAGCCCCACTCCCTGGAGAAAAACCCATCCCTGTCCTTCCCATCAGCTGGCAGGGTCTGGCCATGACTTCTCAGGCTACAAAACCAGCCAAGGGCCATGGCTTTATGCCATGGGGAGATGCTGTGCCCCCTGTTTGCCTCTGTCTGCCTGCAGGAACTCCCCACAAGCCAACATTTCATTCACAAGGCAGGGAGGGAAAATAAAATGGCAAGAATTTGCCTGTTTTGCAAAACCCAAGAGCAAATGCATTCAAAGCTCCCATGGCCAGAAACAGAGGAGGAAACATTTATACCCAAAAATGGCAGCTCCTAGTTGTGAGCCATGTAAGAGGAATACACATCTCTATGCCAAAGGCCCACATACTGCTCAGGAGGGAGGAGCAGTAGGCATATGAGGGTATCAGCGTGGTGATGGGGCTGTTTCCCAGCTGGTGGACCATTTTATAACCCAGCATGTTTGAATGTTCACATCTGCAGAGATAAGACATCTGGTGTGTGCACACAATTTGATAAAACATGCAGCAAAATCCAGGAAAACATGTGTAATACCTTCTTATTCTCTTATGTAGTCCTCACACCCTTTACCTGCTGAGAGTATTCCTTCCTTCCTTCCTTCC